>VZRI01009172.1:0-54235 GCA_013397515.1 Upupa epops | reverse complement strand
CCTAATGATTCTATGATCATGAAAGTTTCTGTAGCTTCCACACTAAACTGACACTTGTTTTACTCTTATGAAGGGTACAATTAATCCAAACAACCCTCAATATATTACAGTTCAATTAGTTTGTACAGCTCAGTAGTGGAACAGAATGTTATTTGCTGAAAGTGAGAAAATGTGTATAAGCAGAATGTACAATACTCTTTGGGGTTTTTTCACTCATATGTATATATGTTTTTCCATGTGTTTATATTTTTCCCCCTAAATGCTGATGTGGTCATCTGCTCCTGCATTAATGGATGTCCAACCTTACTTATTTTCAACAGGAGCCCTGGTGGATCAGGGTGTCTTTGAAGAGTTGGCTCATGACTGCATTCCACAGCTTTATGACTGCATGCAGGACTTGGGTGTTATATCCACCATTTCCCTGTCCTGGTTCCTTACTCTTTTCCTCAGCGTAATGCCATTTGAAAGTGCAGTGGTGGTTGTGGATTGTTTCTTCTGTGAAGGAATAAAGGTGATATTTCAATTAGCACTTGCTGTCCTCGATGCTAATGTAGACAAGCTGCTTAACTGTAAAGATGATGGAGAAGCCATGACAGTCTTGGGAAGGTATTTATTACACAAAATACAGACTCTTAATTTTGTTTTTATCTTTTCTGATTTTTGCTCTTCCATGTTGCAATACTCAATTTAAAATCAGTACAGTGTAGGTACTTTGTGCTTATAGTCCCTTTACCTCATATAAAGTACTCTTATATAATCTTACAGTACTGTTAAGTGACTAACAAGATACAAATTCTTCATTCAAGACATCCAAATAAACTTCCCAAATATGGTTAAAGAAACTTTAGTTTCATTCATTGTTTTCACTGATCACGTGATTTTGTTACATTGGTTTTTTGCTTTTTACCTTTTGAAATGCTACTAAGAGAAAGTTTTAATGTCAAGGGGAATTGCATTGGTAAAGGACTAAACAGAACTCAGAAGGATAGTAGACTTGGATAAAGACATTTCAGTGAAGCAGAAAAACAATAAATAGAATTGAGTTGTTTAATGTTAGCTAGTACTGCTGAGCGTAACCTCCAGTTTCCTCTCATTGGGTAGTGGTCTTGAGTTTTTAAGATGTTGCTGAAAATTGGCAAATGTTTTTCCAAAGAAGTGTCATTAGCATAGCCTTACTGAAGTGTGGTTTTGATTTATTTGGGGTTACAAATGATCATGGTTGAGTTTTCTCTGAAGTAAGCCCCAGTGCTTGTTGAAGATTTAAGTATTCTGCAGCTGCAGTGTGGAAGACAGATCATCTACAGCTGTACTCATGGGAGGACAAAGCCCTGAAAGCCCTTTCTTTAGCGAGGTTGCGCAGTAGTAGGGGAGACGGTTATGTAAACTGACTCTTATTCCCATGGTGTCATATTATTCCCTTATCATATTGAAACAATCAGAAGCATCAGAAGTGTTCAGTACGCTGCTCATTTGTGACTGACAACATCTGAGCTATTTCTTGATAAATTACTGAGGTGAATTTAGCTCTCTTTGAGAAAAAGGAGTGTGAGGATTTGTCAGATTACCAATGTAAACAGTCACATACTTCATTAGTGGAGAGCAGCTTAATCATTTTTACATTTAATAATTTTACTCTATTAACCCTCAGAAGGGAGGGTCAGATGAAAGCTGGATTTCTAATTTCTGGTTTGTTTTGGTCCTCCAGATATTTGGACAGTGTCACTAATAAGGACAGCACTCTTCCACCTATTCCACATCTTCATTCGCTTCTCACTGAGGATGTAGCACCTTATCCTGAGGTGGATGTCTTCAGACTGATCAGGTCTTCCTATGAGGTAGGACATGATTTCTTAATAGGAACGTGCCAACTCAAACTAGTTCTGCTTTCCAGAGGAATTTGTTGCTCTATGGCTTGGCTTTGCTTGGAAGTGGAAAAACAGGAAAAAAAACCCAGACTCCTCTCATCTCAGAAGTCTGAAATGGGGTGTAGGAGAGGGGTTAGTTGTTTGTTATTTTTTTTTAGTAAAAGCTTTTAATTGGAGCTGTTTAGTATAGAAGCCTTGCAGCATCAAAGGAGAGCAGGCAAAAAACCAAAAACTGGTTTACAAATGATAGGTTGAACTTGTCATTCAGAAAAGGTTCATTCTTGCCCAAGCATTTTCATGGTTTTCAAAACTGAAATATGAATGAAATTATGCAATTTTAGGAGATCTTTCCAGTATCAGTGGAGCTTTGTTTCTTTTACCTGTTTTTTTTTAAGCAAATGCTGATTATGACCATCAGTCACTAGCTTCTGTATTATCACCAGAACTACAAAAATAAAGCATGAGAGGAGGTGCAAATAGGTAGGATCAGTAAAGTCTGCAAAACAGTGGAATTGTCCTGGAATTTTAAAAATAAACCATCAGTTGAAATACCCCTGATAGTTACATTGACATTTATTTTTATTAAAATTACATTATAAATTTAAAGAGTTTTCCTCCTTAATTTCCCCTTTTCCTTCCTTTGACGTTTAGGGTAAATTATTACTATTATTAGTAATTAAGATGTAGATTCATATGTAGTAATGTGACAAAGACACTTCCTGTGTCCC
The DNA here is from genome assembly GCA_013397515.1 of Upupa epops. NCBI lineage: Eukaryota > Metazoa > Chordata > Aves > Bucerotiformes > Upupidae > Upupa > Upupa epops. Next base: position 51,642 of record VZRI01009172.1, on the reverse strand, counting down.
CAAAACCTTCTTGCTTTACTCACTTGGGTAGCTAACAAGGAAGTAGGTAGTCCTTAATGTATTTATTCTACACTGAATGGCAAACTGCATCAAGTTAAGGGGGCCAGTTCTTCACACAATGTTAGAGCAGGGTGAAGAATATTCATGTGAAATTATGTTTCTCTTGTCTTTTCCTGATTTCCTTATCATTAAGACAGCTTGTATTGGTATAACTGCTCTTGGATAAATAACTTGACTCCATGCAGAGCCAGTCTATCTGTTGGGGGCTTACGGAGCGCAGAATGTGATGGCTACTTCTGGATAAGTAACGAGATGCAATATAATTAGGGAAAGCAAATAGCACAGGGAGTGAAGAACTCTTGAGTTATTTAGGAGTGGGTTGCAAAAAGAGGATTAGTTTCAAGAGAGTCGTTGTTGCCCGAGTATTTAAAAATCTCCCAACAATTCAATAGCGAACTATCAAAACGAAAAACTTCAGGGCATGTTACTCAAGGACTGTTACTGTCCTCAGTTAGTTTTGTGTAGTCATGGCTGGGAAGTCACTCTTAGCTTTGCTGCAGCAACAAAAGATGCAGTATCAAGTAAGTGAGTCTACCTTTGCATTTTTGAGAACTGAAGCTGGTAAAGGTACTTGTTGGATAACCATCTATCCATAGTCTTCTAGACACGTAGCTTTTACGAAGAAACGGGAAGACCTCACGCTGAAAAGAGTGCTGTTTCTCAATCTCTTTGGCCATCCCTCAAAACACACTGACACTGCTAACAATGGAGAGGGGAAGAGCTTCTCCCTTGCAGACTGTTCTATGAGATTTTTTGTGGGAGCATGGTTACTCCAAGAACTTTGTGAAGGCATAGCATTGGCAAAGGCACAATATTGGGATTGTTTTATGAAGAGCTGCTGCTTTCCATGCTCAGATCCTTTGCAACTCTTAGGCAGTCATGTCAGATGCATACATGAGAAGTCACCAGTGAAAGTGATACAGAGAATTTTTTTTTAATTAATATTGGTGATTACTTTTTGTAATTTTGCACTTAAGTCCTTTGATTCGTGTGTTAGTTAACTTGGAGGAGAAAAAGTCTTAAACACTTAAGCCGCATCTATAGTAGTAGCTGGATCTTGACCACTAACTAAAAACTGCCGCACGGAAGTCAGTGCTGTTGGAAGGTTTGAAGCACTTTTGACCTCAAGTTACATGCTTGAAACAATTCCTTGTATGAGATGAAAGTTAACATGGGCAAGAGATGCTTCCCAGAAGGTAACTGTATGCGCGCCTCCTTCTCTGTAGGCTGGATTTATTCTCCAGATTGGAGAATAAGCCCTGATTACTGAAGTAAATGTGGCCTCAGTGCCACAAAAGAACTCTTTTCAAGGTTTTGTGACCTCTGTGATGCTTGATATTCATGGATGTTTACCTAGATTCAAGTTATGCAAAGGATTTCTGTATTTGCAAATTTCTCCAATACTTGGAGAAACGTCTTTTTATTCCCAAGGCAAAGCTTTACAGATAAACTCAACTTGGTCACAGAGAAATGTGCAGGAAAATTAGGACCTGGTTATGTAGATACACTTTCACTGAAATTATAAATCTATCCTGCAAGAAAGTGCATGGGATCATAGAATCATTTAGGTTGGAAAAGACCTTTCAGATCATTAAGCTGAAATAAAACCCTGCAGAATAAGTTATGAAAAAAATTTATTGATTTGCCAAGCAAGAAATTTCTACCTACTGAAATGATAGTGTGAAATGTGAGGATTTGTTTTAATTAAATGAAAACAAGTTAATTGGGAAAAATTGTATCTAGTGATGTATTTCTAAATTCTTCCTAACTTGGTCACGTGTTTTAAAAACTGCTGCTAAGGCCTCCTTCTCTGTAGCATTTGTGGTATATCACACAGTTACATTAATTTTTTTAATACATTACAGGCAAGCTAAGTATTCCAAATATTAATACACAGACTATCCTATACTACTTCTTTTCTTTTAAGAAATTTGGAAGTATCCGAGCAGATTTAATTGAACAAATGAGATTCAAACAAAGGCTAAAAGTTATCCAAACCCTTGAAGATACTACAAAGCGCAATGTGGTAAGTACTGAAATAATGTTCTTTGCGCAGATTAAGGGCAGTCAGTAGCTGGAATTTAAATTAGCTTTTCAATGAGACATGGACTTCATATCTGTAACTGTTAATGTTCTGTTTCAATAGGTACGAACTATTGTGACAGAAACTTCTTTCAGTATTGATGAACTGGAGGAACTGTATGCTCTTTTCAAGGTAAAGCTAATTGACATGAGGTCATGAGCCTGAAGGAAATGCAAATTCCCCTATTTTTGATATGGGACTGTGTCTTTTCTAAAGATCACATTGAGGCTGTGAGTTACTTACTATAAGGAATCCTGACACAAACTTGAATCAAATGCTGTATTATTGAATGTCCAAAAAAAGATCCCAGGTTTTAAAGGCTCGGGAAATAAGTATTTCACTAAATGATTTGTCCATAGAAAAAAAGGAATATGCTGATGAAAAAGTTAATAGATACAGGCTTTTTAGTCTGTCTTCAGAAACTACCAGTTGTAGGCTTTGGGTTGAGCACAGAAAGTCTTTGATTCTTTTACCTCAGACAGCTAAAACTTCAAATCTGAGTAGGTGAGCGCTGTTGATGCTGTAAAACGTACTGTATTGCATGGAAATTTAGTGTCACAAGGTGATACTTGTTTCTGTGTTGATCATACAGCAATGCCATTAGAGCCATAAATTTAAAGGGGAGCAGATAAAATGCTTTAGTGTGACTTTCATGTACAGTGCCTGAAAAAGTTTTTAAATACCATTGTTAAATACCATTGGTTGTATCAGACACATTTTAGTATACTGTAAAGAATTTATTTCATTTTTCCGTCTCTTGTGTCACAACTTAACAATTGTCCAAATCCTGTAGTCCCTTCTTTCAGTCTTCCATGTAATCAGTAAGACCAAATCAAAACAGTCTACCGCACATGATCACTGTGGAGTGCTGGGATCTCTTTCTCTAAGCTGCTTAATTGTTTTCAGTTAGATTCTATCAGAAACTCAAGGGCTTTCATTGACTTCAGTAAGAGTAAACAAATAAGAGTTTATGCACGGTTTTCAGACTACATAGTTCGACCAAAATATTTCATGTGGTCTGAAATTGAACGTTTCATGTGAGTGCCCTTGACTTGACCATGGTGAGGCTGACAAAGGTAACTAAGCACACTGTATATATATACAAGTCCCAGCTGCTTACTGAAGTTCAAAAGAAGTATTTAATGTCTCATCTGTCTGAGAGACAGAAAAGTTTTTTAGGTGTATCTTATTTTATAGAAGGATATCTCTGTTCCATGTAGAGAAGAAACATCCTGCAGAAGTGCAAGGGCTAGGTAGACGGCAATCCAGCTGCTAGCCTTGTGTTAAAAATGTGTGTGTCTGAATTGTTTGGAGTGGGTTTTTTTATTCTTCATAGCAATGAGTGATCTCACAGCCATTGCCTTCTGTTCAGGCAGAACATCTGACTAGCTGCTACTGGGGAGGAAACAGCAATGCCATTGACCGTCATGATCCCAGCCTGCCTTATCTGGAGCAGTATCGCATTGACTTTGAGCAGTTCAAGGGAATGTTTGCTCTCCTCTTTCCTTGGGCATGTGGAACTCATTCAGATGTACTAGCTGCACGCTTATTCAGGCTGCTTGATGAAAATGGAGACTTGCTCATCAACTTCCGTGAATTTGTCTCTGGGCTAAGTAAGGAGAATTCACAACACTCTCAGAATAATCTGACCAAAACAGTTTCTAAAGTGGATCCAGTCCTTCCAAAACACAGATGTTAGTTATGTTAACTATCAAATAAAAAGTTTGAATTTGATTTATGCCAGTTTGCATGTCACCTTTGTTTTCAGAGCTGTTCATGCTGCTGTTTAGTTCATCCTACATGTCTTTGACAGTGGTTCCCACGGGGCTTAGGCTGGTCTCAGTAGGTACATCTGCATTAGCCATTCTCTCACAGTAGGAAAAGGACCACATATGAACTACACATGAATTAGGGTCTGAGCATTTTCCTGACCTTCAATTCTTTACATGACAATGACTGTCAACTTATGTGTTTAATAGTCTGATTGTTTCTAATCAAAGCATTTCCTTTAGGGAAGTCTTCTGTATGTTCTTCTGTAGTGTTTGTCTCACAAAACTACTGCATTTTGTTACCTGCTCCTCAGACTTTCCTTGGTAGTTGGGAACATATATATTTTTGTCAGTGCTGCCAGCTCTGGAAAGGGGACTGAGGCAGCAATTGCTTCCTTGTTTTTTGAGGAAGAAGACTTTGAAGAATTTTATGTGCACATAAAATTAAGAGTCAGGGGAAGGATAGACTGAGGATGCTGGTTTTGTTTGCTCCTGAACCAAGCTTCTCTTTAGTAGTCTGCTGATACACCACATACATGTGTCCCTATGTGAGAGGAAGGTATCACACTTCACAGTATACATGGTGAGAGGCACTACTTACATTAGTTCTGAAATCAGTAGCCAAGACTGCAGACTAGGAGAGCAGGATGGAAGTCACCTGAGGATAAAGTGGGAGTTCAGGCTGAATGTTAATTAAGGAGATTACAGCAGTCAATGTTGCAACAAAGGAAACATGCATTTCTAAGATTAACATGAGGAAGCAAAAGTGAGGCAAGAGCTGGCCACTCCTGTTTTGAGTATCACAAGAATTACTCGCTGTAAGTGATCATCATCTTGCCATTTGTTGGCTTATTTCATAGCAACCTGATGTTTCCTCTGGCTTTACATTTTTTTCCTTTTTGAGGGAGAAAAGGTTTCCCAGTCTAGTTTTGGGCAACTCTTCGTAATGGAATTTTAAAGTGAGTAGGAGGAGGGTTCCAAGTGCAGTCTTGCATTAACACCTCTGTACAGCATTGGTAGCACCTGTGCTGTCACAGGAGCAGAATAGTTCTACCACACATCTCACCTTCACATCACCCAAAAAACTCAGTGTGCCACAAGTTTGAACCTGAGACAAAAATAGCCAATTTAGTTAATGTACTAATGAATTGAAGCAAAAACAAAACAAGGAGAGTTTGAAAAAAACTCTAAATTGGAGGCAAAACCAAACCTAATTCAATTTCTGGAAAAACAAGACACATTTCATTCACTTCACATGAAAACCGCACACAAAGAATTCACCATACATAAAAAAAACTCACAGTAGACATACGGAGTTTAATCACATGTTGTTACATAACCAAGCCAAACTGCAATCTCCAATCCCTCAAAAGGAAGAGACTTCCAGTAGTTTGTGCTCCTTGTGGAAATGTGGAGTCCATCCAGTTCACACATATCCTTCAGTGTCAGTAGGCATTTTAAATTCCCATTCTACTTCCATGAGCATGCATGCCAGCCCTCCATTTCTAGTGTGTCCACATACAAGGGAAGAACTCTGTCCATTTTATGGAATAATGGAATTCAGATGAAACTTTCCTTCCACACATACTTGAGGTACTAGTTCTGGATTGTATTTGAAGGACTGCTTGCCAGGTAATGGCCTGCTGCAATGTGAGCCATGGATTAGCCACTCTTGTTAAGTAAGGATTAATTATAGACAGCCGTTACTGATTGAGACAGCATTTTTTAGAACCAGCAGTGAATGATAAGAGTAAAGAAACAGAATGAAGCACTGCAAACAGAAATTAATGTAGAAAGTATAAATGGAGCCACAAGCCAACATGACTGGACTAAAATCCTCAACAAGTTAAACAGTCCTTACTGCTCTGTATGCAAAACTGGTGTTTTTCCCAGAATCTCAACCCAGTGTGGCATAGCTTGAAATTTTTTTTAAAAGGTCAGCCTGCATACCCTAAGCCCTTTCTTTTGTTTATGAAGCACATAAATGGTAGTAAAGACCATTCAATGGTAGCAAAGAAACAATATGAGATTTGTTTCAGCATCTTTCACCATGTCCTACGACTCATAAAAAGTCTATAAACATTAGCTGCTCCAGTCTGCTCACCAGCCTAGTATGCTTTGGCTAGGAATTCCTCCTAAATGAGCAGTATCTTCTGTTGTAACAAGATACATCTGATCAACAGGAGACTGTGTCGCTTTCTCCATGTATCTGTCCTAAAAAGCAGAGTCAAAGGGTGTTCTGAAGGTAACTTTTGGGCGCCATCCTCTTGTCTTCTTGCTGTCTCCAAGCAGCAGTGTTGGGCGCTTTCCCTAGTTGCTCAAGTTTAACTTTCATAGAGTAAATGTACTCTTGGAGCACTTGCTGAGCATGGCCTATCGCAGAGAGTCCTTGGTAATAGCTGAAGCATCGGCAGTGTCTAAAGCCTTTCCAATGTCACTACTTTCTCTTGCAATGGCCTTGTTCCATGTAGCCATAAGGAAAGGTGCTCTTTGGTGCCGCTGACTCCTAGGAACAGCATGAAGAGAAAGTAAAAAGTGGTGGTGTGTGTCCCACCATGGACGCATGACCCGTTCTTTGCTAGCACAGAAACCTGAGGATATGAGTCTTTAACTGCAACTGGGAATATCCATTTCCTTTCCATAACCTGTTCAGCAAATAGTTCAAGAACCTCCTACATCAGGTGTTTCTACACCCTTACCTGAGCAAAGACAGGAGAACCTGGCATATTCCTCTGCACATTTGCTTTGTGTCATGTTACCACCACATCAAGTAAGGGAGTTTGCTCTAGGACTTCAGCTACTCAGAAAGGGTCGTTAGCTTTAGTTATTAGCTGTTTGCAGTATTCCCTCATAGAGAAGATTACCTGCACCCCCAGCTCACACCAGATGGTAACGTGAGTTTTTTACTCAGAATTCATATAAATGGAGAAATTTCCACGTAGATTCAAAGTGACCCACTGCCTCTCATCCTGTTTTGGTAAAACTCTACTGGTAGTCTGTGGATCTTTCTCCTCTCTGGTGACTGCTGATGGCCACAACACTGGCCGCAGCAAAGTTGTGTCTCTCCCAAGTGTCTACCCTAGTGTTTCATTGTCTTTTTCTGAAAACAGCTTTTCTCCAAACACAAGCTGGAAAGATGCTCACCACTCCTCCACGCCTTTCAGAGAGCTAAGTGCTGTTCAAATTCTCTGCATCCCTCTGCCTGTGTTTGAGAAGCCAACAGTTTTATATTGAACCAAATTTTATATTAACAGACTGAAGTTCTAAACTGTTTAATTTCTTTGTGGATGGCCTCAATGAAGACAGGAGGAAAAATTGTGCACATATGACATCATGTCCAGAACAGGCCTAACGCCATGTTGACAGAAGTGAGACAGTCAGAAAAGGGGCTCAGAGAATGTTGTTCCTAGCCATGCAGAACAGGGGTGTGCTGGTCAAGCCCTGAGAGAATGGGCTAAGAGCAGGAGTGTGGGAGATCATTGATTGCAGCATGGTGGTGGCAGCTTTCACTGTTGCTGTTTCAGGTGAAGAGATTCAAAGTGCGTAGTCAAGTTCACTTCAAGTACTGCTGCTTCTCTCCACACCAAGTAGTATTCTGGGTAAAACCTGACAGTTCCTCATTTCAGACTTACACTGCAAAAAAGATAAGGCTCATTGAAAGTTGTTGACGATTTTAAGACCTGTGACTGCAGAGTGCCAGGAAGGATTTCTGCATTGGATTAAGAATGAAGAATGGTCTTAAGCACTCCCCAAAGCCATTCACATGCCCTGAGCAGGGTCATCTGTTTTGCTTTACTGTTTAGGGATGCAGAAGCACTGAGTTCCCTGGGATCTCCAATAAAATTACCCCTATACTGCAGTGTGCAGGACAAACTGGTGTCCTTGAGCTGAGGTATTGACCCGTACAAAGATGTCCCCAAATATTCCATAATAGGGAAGCACCTACCAGATGTCAGTTGCTCTTCTCTGGGTATAGCCTAAAGTTTGTTATTGTTTAACAATAGCATCAGTCATCATATTTTGGGTAGCCCACTGCAGCTGTCAGGCAGTTACTGTAAGTTGCTGTTGGTTGTCCTTCCCTTCGTAAAACATTCTGACCTCCCCTAGTGGTACACTAGATGGGAATATGACATAGATTTCTGCTTCGTAAGGACCAAGCTGAAAGGAAAACAGCCAATGTAGATGCAGTCAATTCCATGGTTTAACAGCTGTATTTGCTGTAGCTAAGCTTTACGTTTGACTACGATTGTTGTTTTCCAAACCACACTTTGCATAGCAGAGCCAAGTTGACAGGATAGGCGGTGAGGTAAACTAAATCTCTGTGTAACCTGAACAAAGATAACCTGATTAATCAATTTGTTTATGAATTAACATGGCATAACAGGTAAGATTTACAAACAAGTGTGTTATTTCAGTACTTCAAAAATAGCTAATATCCATCGAATTAATGCTTGAATTAATTAATTAAAAGAAGCTATAATAGATCACTTGCATGTCATACAGCTAATTGTAGTGCTCTGCAGACAGGAATATGATTGATAGGTAGAAACAGGTGGATAGATCACTAGAAAATACTGCCTGAACATTGTGTTAGCTTGTGGCTAATCTGTGGTAAATGCTGCTTACTTGAATTTCTCTTTGGGTTTTTGGTAAATATCTTCCTGTTGTAAATCACATGTTGTTATTGGATTCTCCCATCAGGAAGTTTGAAGTCAAGTTCACACAAAAGGGCCTCAGTAACTTTCAACTGGAGACCATTCAGTGTGGTAAAGTGTGATAATCATTGGGTTTTGAGCATTACAAAGGATGTAAGGTTGAAGTACAGACTGTAATTCAGAGGAACATGGTCTGTGCTCTCTTGCTATTTGTATTGCAGACCATACGGTCTTAGAAGTTGTGAAGAGAGTGCCATGCTTTCAGGAGAGAATATAGTGATTTCTAAAATGAAATATTTTTGCAGGAACAAACTAAATGGCATTGAATGCTGAACATTAACATACTGTATGTAATGCTGTCTAGGTGCAGCTTGCCATGGAGACCTCACAGAGAAGCTGAAGCTGTTGTACAGAATGCATGTTTTGCCCGGTACGTAAATTACTATAAAGTAACTGTTGTCTCGTTAAGAACAGAAATGTGGAGCAGAGTTGTTTATGGCTAGTTCTCACAATTAAATATATATTTGCAGGAATTACTGTAGCTGTTTATGGAACAATAAAATAAGACATGAATTAAAGACGTCTGCAAGCACCCATATTACTCTGCCACAAATCAGCCATATTTAGGTGTCTCTTGCCTCTTCAGCTGGGGATGGTGACTTCTCACATGCATAACAGATACAGTGTTCTTTAGCATTTGCTTCTTTAATATGGTATATTTAACAGTAAAGCTAGCTTACAATGCTCCTGGAGTGCCCTGGCTTTCTTCTTGGTTTCTCCTCTGGGCTCTAGATCATTACATAGATGTGTTTTCTAGGGACCTGTACAAACTATTTGACTCAGCTAAGTGGAAGGGGCAATTTAGGGTGGAAAGGGGATGGAAACACCTCAGAACAGTTTTGCCAGTGAAGAAAATGATGTCATGGAATCACATATTCTCTAGCTTGTCATGAAGAACCTATTGCTGTCTTCACTGAATCTTCAATTTAAACATGTTGTAGCTGCTTGGGTAGTTTAATTCTAATGCACACTTAGATCTCCTGATAAAGATATCTAAAAGAAGTTTGAGAAGACATTCATCTTCATGTGTTTTGATCACTGACTGCTCCCAGCTGTCTTTGCTGGAGGGTAAACTTGAGTGATTCACTCATTTAAGCAGAAAAAATAGCGTTTTCTTGAACTGTAATGGAAGGGACCTGTTTTTAAGAACACAGCTATCAGTACTGGGGACTGCTGAGCTCGTACCAAATCATGACAGGCTGTCTCCCTGGCTAGGAAAGGGTCTTTCCCTGCTTAGGACATGCTGAGCTGCACAGAACAAAGGAAAGGAAGCAGCCATGGGACAATGGAAGGCACCCAGCTGCTTGTTAGTGTTGGAAATTGGGGAGGAGGTAGCACAATTCCAGTTAGTCTATCTCCTGTGAGCTGAAAAGAGATTATTCCTAACCATTACATCCTCACACTTCTAGAAACTGAATGTATGCCATGGAAATAGGTTCCAGTTTTGAATTAAAGCGTAGAATTTTTAATGACATAATTTTATTGCATCTAATAAATAACAGATCCATCCCCTGAGCAAGAAGAGCCAGACTCAGCTTTTGAAGCTACTCACTACTTTTTTGAAGACATCACACCAGAATGTACACACAGTAGGTGTCTCTTGGGCATGAAAATACGAGGTAACCCATTTCAAACAGCTTGTCTTTTTAGGAGGCTGTTTTTCGGCTGCATTAAAGTTTGTAAGTCATAATAAAAGTAATTTTGTGGTAACTGAGGCGTAACTCCTGGCAGTACTTGGTGACAGCCAGCTGAACAAGAGCCAGCAGTGGGCCCAGGTGGCCCAGAAGGCCAGTGGCATCCTGGCTTGGGTCAGGAATAGTGCGGCCAGCAGGGCTAGGAATGTAATTCTCCTTCTGTGCTGGACACGGGTGAGGCCTCCACTTGAGTACTGGGGACAGTTCTGAGCCCCTCACTGCAAGAAAGAGATTGAGGGGCTGGAGCAGGTCCTGAAGAACAACAAGGCTGCAGAAGGCACTGGAGGGAAAATCTGATGAAGAGAGGCTGAGGGATGTGGGGGTGTTTAGCCTGGAGAAGATGAAACTTAGGGGGGACGATCTCACTCTACAGCTCCCTGAAAGGAGGTTGTAGTCAGGTGGGGGTTGGGCTCTTCTCCCAGGCAGTTAGCACCAGGATGAGAGGGCAGGGCCTGAAGCTGCTGCAGGAGAGGGTTAGATTGGATGCTAGGAAGCCCTTCCTCATGGAAATGGTGATGACACCCTGGAATGGACTGCCCAGGGTAGTGGTGGAGTTCCTATCCCTGGAAGTGGTCCTTGGTGCCCTGGTCTGGCTGATGTCATGGTGTCAGGCCATGGACTGGACCTGATGATGTCAGATGTCTTTTCCAGTCTCAGTAATGATTCTGTGATATAAGTCTTGAATGAGAATAAATATATTGGATTTCAGGGTATATTTGGATCAGACCTTAAAATAGCCTACAAAATTGAAGCCAAATCATGTATCAGAATGTAGTTGTCTGAGAGATGTTTCTGGGCCCCATCACTATTACCTTAAATAGCCTATTTCTTGAGATATTCAACGTTAAGTTTCTCTCAGATTCAAGAAAAATACTGCCCATCCTTCAGATCATGGGGTGGAGGGAAAGGATGGTTGTTTGAAAATACAGATAAAAATTAATAGACTAGAAATGTCAATATTAAGTCCTGATAGACAAAAGAAGAGGCACTAATATAATCACCACGTATCTATTATGCCAGAAGCTGTTTGCATTATGGTAACACAGGCTAATCATTGGCTTACATAAAATGAACCTAAAATTATCTTTATCTGAGCAGGTACATTATTAATGCTGTGTAATTTGTCATCAGGTTTAAGAATAAGAAAAAATCATCATTTAATTCTACTTTCACTCAGAAGTTTCTTCAGTGTAAATATTTTCCTTAGTTTGCACGGTACACATGAAAAGTAATTATTTGTCTCAAACCATACTGACCTCTCTGCCCCCACCCCTCCGCTTCCTAGTCGGTGACCTCGACAGCAGGAACAAACAGGGAGCAGATGATGGGTTTGTGGGAGTGAGTCTGAAAACAGACAAAGGTATGCATGGTCTCCTCGCTTTGAGTAATGTCTTTCAGTTCTTGTAACGATGCTCCTTTTGAAAATGGGGAAAAAATACTAATTTAAGGTTTCTTTCTGGATCTTTCCTGCATGTCTGGGTAATTTGTTCTTAATAGGTAAGAAGAGCTCAGAAGAGAATCGAAATTACCTGAGAATATGGACCCAAGAGAATAAATCCAAAGCAAAAAACCCAAAGGACATGCCCAAACTGAACCAGGTATTTCTGCAGACAATTATATACTGTGTTAACTTTAGCCTTTCTTCACATGCCTATGAACATTTAATACACGTGGAACATTTAATATGTGAAGCCTGAATAAAGGGTTTATTTTGAGGCAAATACTTCTTTACAAGAGCAGCAGTCAGCTAATTACAGGAGTTCCTTTGTTATCAACATACTGCAAGTGGCAGGCAGCTCCCAAAACACCCTAAAAATAAAAATAATCACAGATAGGAATTATAAGATACTCTTTTGATCTGTAGTGCAAGGGTGGTAGGACACTGAGTATCACCACCTAATTCATTATGTCCCATGTGTTACCTGAAAGAATAATTCTCTGTTTTGTAGTTTATTCTTGTCTGGATTCCCCTTAGATCCACAGCAGCTAGTGAGGATTTATTCCCTGCAGGACAGTGCTTCTTACTTGAGAAGGCCTTAAGCAAATCTCCTTCCTTTTTAATTTGCGAGTTTTGAATTCCAAAAGGCTCACATCCAGCTGAGTTGTCAATTCAAAGAGTGCTTCAGGTGTCTCATTTAATTTCTCATTACTTGATAGTTTTATCAGAGTCCTGGTGATGTCAGACATTGTTCCTCTAAGAAAATCCATCAGAAGGAAAACATAGTGTCTCACTGCTCACTCTCTGTTGCCCTCCTGCGACTGCAGGGAAAGAATTTTATCATATGTTGGAAGAAACATTCAACATTTTATTCGAAACAGCTCTGAGAGGGGCAGTGCATCTGCCTACCCAAGCATAGAAAATGCTTTCTAGACTGTACCTGCACTCTTGCCAGCTTCAGTCTAATTCTTTGTGTTAGCTCTCCATTCCAGGCTTTTAAAACTGAGTGAGTGGACCTCATTCTGATTTGTTTCCTGTGCTGTCCTTGATGTTTCCTCCCTTTCTGTTTAGGGGCAGTTCATTGAACTGAGCAAAACAATGTACAACATGTTCAGTGAAGATCCTAATGAGCAAGATCTGTACCATGCTACTGCTGCCATGACCAGCTTGCTTTTGGAGATAGGTGAGGTTGGCAAGCTCTTCTGTGGCCAGCCCACCAAAGAGACTGACAGCAACACCAACAGCAGCAGCAAAACTATTCAGAGAGAGCTGTTCCAGAAGAAAGAGCACCAGCAGTACCCCCTTGAACAGCACAAGATGTTCCACAGCAGCCTCATCACCAGTGATGAAGAGGCCGTTTGCACTGACAGGACCCTGAGCATGCAGATGGAAGACATTAAGCTCGAGGACTCTTCCCCCAGGGACAATGGAGCCTGCTCTTCCATGCTCATTTCCGATGACGATACAAAAGATGATAGTTCAGTGTCCTCCTACTCAGTGCTGAGTGCATGCTCTCATGAAGAAGAAAAGTTGCACTGCGAGGACATCGGCGAAGACACAGTTTTGGTACAGAGCAATCATACCGCTTCTCTTCGCAGAAGCACTAGCATTGACAGAGACTGGGCCATAACCTTCGAACAATTTTTAGCCTCCCTTTTGACTGAGCCAGCACTGGTTAGGTACTTTGACAAGCCTGTGTCCATGATGGCCAGGATCACTAATGCAAAAAACATCAGGATGATGGGCAAACCAGTAACCTCAGCCAGTGACTATGAAATCTCTACCATGTCAGGTTAAAAGGCAATCATTGTTTGTATTTATTTATTTATTTTTAGTTCTGTATTTATTAGCACCTGGCACAGGTCCTAGAATTTCCAAAACATGATTGCTTTCACCAATATGAAAATGAGACTTAACTCTCTTGAAGTATAATCAGTCTTTCTGTGGGAAATACTACACAAATGCAAATTTTATTTGAAACACAAAAAAAAATGTCAGTTGTCAGTGAAGTGTGTGTTATTAACCTTGCTGTTCTTAGAAACTGGTAAAGATTAGTTCTTCATTTCTAAATGTAAACCTAATGCTGATGTCTGTGTGGATTTTTAAAACAGACAGAGAAAAGATCTGATTCTTGGGAACAAACCAGGAAGTAACTAAAGGAAACTAAACTGAAGGAACACTGCTCCAACAAAAAAGCCAAGGCCATTTGCCTTTCCCTGGGTTCGGTGGTCTCTGGCTACACACAAACCAGCAGGGAGAAAGACTCCAAAGAGTGCAGGTTCTAGAAGAGTTTGCAGGAGTCTCTTTCTAAAAACTGAAAGTTATTTCTAAAGAGAAGAAATATATATATAATATATAATGGTGAGGCTGGATGTACAGCATCTATAGCTTAGCTCCTGAAACCTTTATCACTGACCTATTGTAGCCTTGTTAGAGTAAGAAAAACCTGTATTCCATAGGTCTTCATGTACAACAGTGTAAAGTAGCAGTGCTGGAAAAAAAAATCAGTAAGATAACATACCTGAGTGTTTTAAGTCTTACTGAGAACACTTGACATGAAATGAATACTATCTTGTATCAACTGACTGAGTGTGTTAAACTGAAACCTAGAGCACCTGCACTTTGAATTCTTGCTTCTTTTATACAGATATTCAGGACTTTGGGTTTTTTAATTTTGTTAGCTGTTTTATTAAAATCATGTTTGTTCAATTCAGGCTTATGCCTACTTGCCTAACCTTAATTTGCTGTTTGAGCACATTTTCTGTAAAGTATTACTGATTTTTTTTATACTCCTGTATATTGCATCCGTGTAACTTGCAGCTTTTTTTAGCTGAAGCTATGTTTAATTCTTTCCAAACAAAAGAATGCTTTTAAACTGTTGGATGAAGTGGTTTTTAACCACCAGTAAGTAATATGAACAAATAAAGGACACTCAGCACAGATTTGGTTTTTAACTATTAAAGTCACACTAGAGTGAAAAGTAGGTGATTGGGTTTTATTCCACAGACAAATGACTTTACATCTTCCACACCAGGTTTCAGAACAAAAGCATTTGTTGTTTCCCTGCCTGGTTTTAACACTCGGTGAATGTATTTTAATTCCATCCGCTAGAAGCACTACCCAGTCTCACTAAAGAGTTTGGTGACAACAGGTATTAGCACTTTTTAAGACCCCTAGATACCTTATGGTCCATTTGTTTGCTGTGGCAAATCAATCCTGGAGCACTGCTTGCACAGCCATGCCTCAGTTTACTCTTGTTTTTGTTCTGGTTTGAAGTGGAGTTGTTCTTTACAATTCAGCCAGCTGTAAAATAACCAGTGTGGTCCATGCATGTAAGACCACACATGGTTTGCATGTCTGTCCAATAATGATGCACAGTTGAAGCCATAATCACCATGTTATGATTTTGTGGGTACAGCGTCCAGTCCTGTCTCATCTATTCATCAGTGACCTGGAAGAAAGGGCAGCATGAACCCTCACCAGTTTTGATGATGTTACAGCACTTCAAGGTGCAGCTGCCATGGTAAAAGCCTGTGCCTCATCCAGTGACCTGGGCAGACTCCAGAGTTGGGTGAGGAGAAATTTGATGCAATTCAACAAGAGCAGGTGTGGAGTGCTGGCTCTATCTGGAGAAGAACAACCAACATCAGTACAAGTTGGGGACCAACCTGCTGCAGAATAGCTCTGGAGAAAAGGATGTGGAGGTGCTGGTGAACCACAGGCTGACCGTGAGCCAGCTATGTGCCCTTGTGGCCAGGAAGGCAGATAGTCCCCTGGGGTGCATTATGAGTGTGGCCAGTATGTTGAGGGAGATTTTTCTTACTCTCTACTGTGACTTGGTTAGGTTGTATCTGGAGCACTGTGTACAGTTGTTGGCTCCCCAGTTCAAGGGGGACAAGGCACAACTGGAGAGAGCCTAGTGCAGAACCGCTCTGATGACCAGGGTACTGGAGCATCTTCCTTATGAGGAGAGGCTGAGAGCTGGGTCTGGTCAGCCTGGGGAGGAGGCAGTTTGAGGGGGGATCTCATAAATGATAATAAGTATCTGAAGGGTAACTGTCAGGAGGATGAAACCAGACTCTTCTCAGTTGTGCCCAGTGATAGGACACAGGGCAGTGGTCACAAACAGGACACGTAAGGTTCAGTCTCAACACAAGGAAAAACTTTTTCACTGAGAGGGTAACAAAGCACTGTTAGAATCACTACTCAGGTCGCTTGGTGAGGTCGTGGAATCTCCAGAAGATATTCAAAACTTGTGTGGCTGTGTTCTTGTGTGATGCTGTCTAGGTGATTCTGGTCTGGTACAGGGGTTGGACTAGATGATCTTCAGAGGTTCCTTCCAACCTCTGTCATTCTGTAATTCAGATGCCGGTTCCTGGCAGCTGAATAAGTTAACAACAAAGTCCTCAACACTAAGGGTGAGGAGTCTCTCACAATCTTTCACAACCATCTAGAGGGAACATTTCTTTATCTTAGCAAAGCTTGCCAGCTTTGCTGCACAGCCCTCCTACAGGGCTGCCAGCCTGTACGTGGATCACAATGTTTATTTTGCTGTAACGATCCCTGTAAGAGGTACCTAGAGGAGACACTTGGTGGTAATAGGCAACTTCTTTTTGTTTTGTGCCAAAGAAAAAAACTGTAAACACAAAAGCCTTCCTTGCCTTTCTGCTCCTATCAAAAAAGCTCCTCAGTGTCAGCCAGGTCATTACAAATGGCTTTGCTATAGGTAGTAGGCAGTAACTGTTTTTCTCGAGTGGTTTTTGGGATGAGGCTGCACACCTGGGTAGAGCCACAGCAGATGGCCACCTGGCAGTTACCAGTTACCAATGACAAGCTCCAGTGTGACCTACTCTGATAGCTGGGCAGGAGCTGAGAAGAGAGCACAGGAGAGGTCACTGACGAGCAGACGTGAAGCCTTCAAGAAATTGTGAGTGAATATTTTTAAACCTTTATCTGTACACATAGCTTGCCATACAAGCAAGTCAGTATGTGTCTGGAAGGGTTTGCATCTTGTCAGTGTGCATTGAGATTGCCACTCACCTGTGAACAGTAGTGTTTGGTTAGAGCTGGTATACTCACAGTTCAGGAGGGGCAGAAAGGGAGATTGTTTCCTCTTCAGAGCAGAAATCTGTGCCTGGACAACGGCGCGTCATGCTTTTCTAGAAGCTTTGTGACAGCAGAGTGCTGCTGCCTGAAGACAGGTTAGGCAAGTGATGGAAGAGTGTTTGTAAAGCATTCTCTATTTAAAAATGCACATGCTATAAGGAAACTTTCTTCTCGAGTTTTCTACCAATCTTTCAACTTACTTGGGTATGAAAGTTCAGTGGTACTTGTTTCCTTCACTGTAGCGTCTTCTTGCTCCTGGGTTTCAGTGCTAGAGCTGAGAGCTGTGTTTGAGGCTTACAAAAGTTTGTGTTACACAGGTTTTGGGCAGAGGTGCACTAATCCTAGTGAAAATTTGACATCAGAAGTATTTCAAAGAGGAAAGCATGCTACGGGCATTGTACTGTGATGCTAGAGCTTCTGTTGTGGTAGACAGTATGTATCAGGTGCTGTCATAAACTGAGAAGGCAGGGACTGGTATGGTGTACATGATGAACTAGATTGAGTCCAACCTTTTCCTAGCCCTATCAGCACCACTAAACCCCAACCCCCAAGACAACATATACCCTTCTCTTCAACACCTCCAGGGATGGGGACTCAACCCCCTTCCTGGGCAGGCTGTTCCAGTGTCTGGCAATCCTCTCAGTGAAGAAATTCTTCCTGACACCCAACCTGAACCTCCCATGGTGCAGTTTAAGGCCATTTCCCCTCATCCTATCACTGGCCACTAGGAAGAACAGACCAGCTCCTGCCTCTCTACAACCTCCTTTCAAATAGTTGTAGGGAGCAATGATGTCTCCTGCAATCTCTTCTCTAGGCTAAACAGCCTCAGATCCCTCAGATGACACCTGTTCCAAATCCTTTACTGGCTTGGAAACTCCAAGAGCTATTCCTTCTCAAAGTCCTTATGGTGTTTTGGGATTTCGTTGGTGGGGAGCTTTGGTTGGTTGAGAGCTTTTATGTTAGGTTTTGAGGGCTATTTCTGAAGTTTGAAAAAGAACTATCAAGGGAGTGATTTCTACTTGCTATGGGACAGACCAAAAGAATTTGATAAAAGGATGCTGCCAGCTCTCAGGTGTTGGACAAAGTGAGACAATGGCTAGAAGCCATTTCAGCCAGCAAAGCAGTCTTTCCTCACCCTGTGTTGATGCTGTTGGCCAGTGCAATACACTGAGCAGTGACTAGGGGTGTGAGGAAGTGTTACGGCTTTTTATAAAGAATGCTGTGACAGACTCAGACTCTTGTAAAATTTCCTATTACAGCAGATGGAAGATTTCAAGCGGAGCTGCTCACAGGGGTGTTTTGCTATGGTATCAGATTAATCTTGAGAGCTAAAACCCAACTCATTTTTTAATGGGTCTCGTTCTGATTTAAATCCTATTCCTTTATCCTGGTGCCTAGTTCAAGGTCAGATGATTTAAAAAACAGACTGTGTATGAACCAGATGTTGTTTTCCAGTTTGGCTTCCACCTGCTGCATCCCCAATTCAAGCATTATTTCCCAATGATGCTTTCTTCAGGCACAAGCATGAACCCAGTAGCAGAACCAGAGAGACCTAACATTAGGCAAATTCTGGAGGGGGCTAGATATGACATTCTCTTAAATCGCAGTGTGTGTGTGCAAGAACTAAGAGCACAACCAGCTGAAAACTGGGAGCTTTTCTAGCTAGCAATAACACAGTAACGTTGTCAGGGTTTGGGAACTTGTTCTTTATTTGTTACCACTGTAAACATCTCTTTTTATTAAACAGACATCATACTTTATTGCTTTTATACTGTGGTAAACAGAAATTTCTGTTAGTATGCAGCTACCTAAGCACAGTGCTGGAAGAAGAAACTGCCCACAAGCTGTCCTGGGCAGTTTGAGGTTTTTTCTTCCCTAGAGAAAGACAATATCCAAACTGGCACAAGAAACATCAGCCCACTGGTAGATCGCTGTTGTAGTACACCAACACAAGTGTAACAGAATGAGACAACGGTACACCTTTACTTACTAGCAGTGCTTCTTAGAATACTGACTGCTAAACCCCCACCTACCTAAAGACACATTTCCACCACAAGAATTCTTACAACAGAGCTAACCAATACATTTTTATTCTGTAAAATGATTATTGAAGCTAGGAGGGAAAAATCTGGAAACCAACACCTAGGGATTTCTCTGTGTGTGTTTGGGGTTTTGTTTGCATTTTCTTGTGTTTGCTTTTAAAGCTAAAATCAAAATTACCTCTGAGTTGCTTGAGCTGGCCCCTTTCTTTATCGTCCTTTAGGCCACGGTCCCCCGTTTTCTGCACTGCTTTGTCAGAGAACAGGAACAACTAGTTCGAATCCATTCTCAGTTCCTTCCTTGTTAAGAAGCACCCTCATGGACAACTTTCTGGTCAGTTTGGTCACTACTTACTGAAAGACTAAATTTTACTTTGCTTGTGGTATATTTCTACTTGTCTTCAGCTGCATTGTTAATCTAGTGGCACCATGGATCAAGCAGGTGGAGGTAGTTTAAAAGTCGCTCCAGGAACAAACATTTTTAGAACTACCTTTTGTCGTCAGTTTTATTTTTTCTAAAACTAACCATTGTCTATAAGCTTCTTCCACATAGTGAGCACTTCAAAGAGCCAGGAGGAGAGAAAACTAACCATATGTGCACATTTTAGTGAGATAAAACACACTTTAAAATGGGACAGCTAATAAGTAACACGAAAATTCACCAGAATCTTAGAATACACCATGAGCAGAAAATTCTTGCTGAAGGTGGCTCCCTCCCTTCTGAATCTTCCATAATCTCAGGACTGGCATCCTACAACAATTAGTGTGCAATACTTCCAACTAATACAAAACTGCCCTTCCCTACACAATGTTACCCTTCCCCATGTATTTTTCTAGCCAGCAACATACTACCATCAGTACAAAACAGGGACAGACACTCAGATATAGTATACTAGTCTACGAATAGTGACTCCAGACTGGAGGACAGGGCTGGCTGATTAAACAAAGTGACATGCAGATTCTGACCATTTCCAGGGAAAGGGCACTGAAGCCTGACATCAGCACTCACCTTATTTGCCACATATAAACTAACTCACTCCCATACTCCTCTCCTATGCAGTCCCATACAGCCTGCAATGGCTTGGTTTACTTTTTTACCTTGTACACTACCACATCTCATTCCCAGCTCAGTCTACAAAAAACAAAGCCTCATCAGTAGTCAAATATCAGCCTTCCAGTGACCAAGTAGCAGAGTGAGAGTTTCAAGGCTGGAAAGAGGAGGGTGTAGACTGTCTGTAGGCAGTCTGATTAAGTCCCCACTGACTGGAAAAGGGGAAATAACTCCTATTTTTAAAAAGGGTAGAAAGGATGAACCAAAGAACTAAAGGCCAGTCTCATCTCTGTGCCCAGTAAGATCAAGATCATGGAGCAGATCCTCCTGCAGGCACTATTGAGACAGGAGAATAGTAAAGAGGTGATTGAGTATAATCAGCACGTCTTCACCAAAGGCAAATCCTGCCTGACAAACCCAGGGGCCTTCTATGAATGGGTCACAACATTAATGGACGAGGGGCAAGTGACTGATGTCATTTACCTGGACCCGAGCAAAGCCTTTGACTCTGTCCTGCACCACACTCTGGTCTCCAAGCTGATGGAACATGGGTTTGATGGGTGGACCACTAGATGGGTTAAGAACTGGCTTGATGGCCGCACCCAAAGAGTGGCTGTCAATGGGTCCACATCCAAGTGGAAGCCAGTGTCAAGTGCAGACCCTCAGGGATCAGTCCTGGGACCAGTCTTGTTCAACATCTCTGTCAGTGACATGGACAGAGGCATTGAGTGCAGCCTCAGCAAGTTTGCTGACAACACCAAGCTGTGTAGTGCAGCAGACACACCAGAGGGTACGGATGCCATCCAGAGGGACCTGGACAGGTGGGCACAAGCCAACCTCATGGGGTTTAACAAGACAAGCGTAAGGTCCTGTATGTGGGGTGAGGCAATACTAAGCACAGATACAAGCTGGCAGTGACTGTCTGGAGAGTAGCCCTAAAGAGAGTGACTTGTGGGTGCTTGTGGACAAAAAGCTCAGCATGAGCCAGCAGAGTGCAATTGTGTCCTAGAAGGCAAACCGGATCCTGGGCTGCAACAGGAGAAGTGTGGCCAACAGGTCGAGGGAGGCGATTCTCCCCCTCTACTCCACTGTGGAGAGACCCCACCTGGAGTACTGTGTCCAGTTCTGGAGCCCTTATTACAAGAAGGATGTGGACGTGCTGGAGCGAGTCCAGAGGAGGGCCACAAGGATGATCAGAGGGCTGGAGCACCTCTCCTATGAGGCCAGACTGAGAGAGTTGGGGCTGTTCAGTCTGGAGAAGAGGATGTTTCACGGTGACCTTATTGTGGCCTTCCAGTATCTGAAGGGGGCTACAAAAAAGCTGGGGAGGGGCTTTTTAGGATCTCAGGTAGCGACAGGACTGGGGGGAATGGAGCAAAGCTGGAGATGGATAGATTCAGACTTGATGTGAGGAGGAAGTTCTTCACGTGAGAGTGGGGAGAGCCTGGAAGGGGTTGCCCAGGGAGGTGGTTGGGGCCTTGTCCCTGGAGGTGTTTAAGGCCAGGCTGGATGAGGCTCTGGCTTCCTGCTCTAGGGTGGGTTGTCCCTGCCCATGGCAGGGGGGTTGGAACTGGATGATCCTGTGGTCCCTTTCAACCCTGACCTGATTCTGTAACTTCTTTCCAGGGAGGGTGTTGCAGGCGGTTGCCCAGGGTGGGTTTTGGATTCTCCTTTTCTGGAGACGTTTGAAACCTGCCTGGATTTGGTCTGGGTGATCTTGCTGTGGCAGAGGAACTGGACTAGATGATCTTTCAAGGTCCCTTCCGATCCCTGATGTTTGTACAATTCTATGTTTTTGCAAATGTCACCCAGAAAAGAACAACGAGGCTGCAGACCCTCGTCGACAGGGTAATTTTTCAGGCTCAAGCAATGTTAACTTACTAACAAGCAGTACATGAAAACAAAGACCATAACCTACTTTTCTCCTGCTGCCAAAAGCTACTGGGATCACTTCTGAAATTCAACAAGTCAGTTGCTTGCAATGAAGTGCTATAAGAAACAGCTAAAATGGCTAAAGAAAACATGACAGGAGCTGGGGCTAGAAAGTAACAGACAACTAACCCCAGCCACTAGGAAAGAGTCCGCTTGCTACTTCTTTCCTTTTTTCGCGAGGTAGATACTCTCACTATTTACAAGGGTCGGAGGAACAGCTCTGCTGCAGGTCCAGCACACAGGAACTTGCCTTTTCCAGTGGTGAGAATTAGAGGGACCCAAGTACCTGGGAATTGCAAAAGCACTGGACTTCTTGTGCCCAGTTCCGTATCAGTTCAGAGTAGTGGTTTAGCTCACAAGCCAAGGCATAACCATCAAAGTTCACCCTGCAAGCACCTCCACCTTACTTTTAGCATCACCCAACATAAATGAGCTGAACCTTCTCCACTGCATACACCGAACTATCTGACTTGTGCAACAGCTAAGGCATTGTGAAGAGAAATTATAACTGCCTTACCTCCACTGTCTACTCTGATCAAGAGCTTCCTCACAAACAGGAAACCACCTTAAAGGCTCAAAAGTAATCAGGTGGGTGCAGTGCAAGAAGTCACTGGTCACACAGTACAGCCTTGGGGAATTACTGGGGATCCAGTAGCTCTGGAGATCACCCAGTCCATCACTCTGCCCAAAGCAGGCTGCTTAGAACCATGTCCAGCTGGGGTTAGATTAGCCCCAAGGAGATGCATTACCTATCACGGTAATATATTTAATACTTGTGAGGTGTAGTACTGTTCATCACAAAATGGGGTTGTCATTTTTCTTGTGTTCAGCATCTGTATTCTTTACAAATCTCATAGTCATTGATTAGAAAATAACTAATTAACTTGAGAAGATTTAAAAAACAAAAAAATGCAAAGGCATGATTGCTACTCCTACTGTACAAGTGTGCTGTAGGGTGCTGTTTACTGGCAGAGTCTTTCCCTGATAACTTGAGCTTCTAAGGCTGGGATCTGCTAACAGAATCAAAATAAACCACTGATTGAACAGAGCAAAAGGCACTTCTTTAGTAGTAGGTATTAGGAAACAAACTGATGGTCTACTACATCTGTCTGAAGGTGCTCTAAGCAACCATTAGTCACAACAGAGAAACAAAGATCTATTGGCTGGATTGTCTGAGGACGCTAGGTTGAAGGAATGTACTACAGCTGCATCCTCTTCCACGGAAAATGCATCTTTCTAAAGACTCACAGTCAGTTGTGAACTTATTTTCAGAAAACAGGGACTGCAGCTGCAATAAAGTTTTAAATAAGGGACCTTTGTAAAAGGGCAAAACTGACTCTCCACTGAGAATACCACATTATCTGCTAAAACAAAGGGTTGAAAACAGCTACAAAGTCAAGCAGCCTGAACAGCTGAAGTCAGATTAGAAAGAACTAAGATTTTTTATTTTATTGTAGGAACATTAGAGGGAGTAGCTTTAATCTGAGGACTTCTGGCTCTTCCTGTTTGCAAAATAGGCTTTTTTCAAGCACAACAACGTGCTGTGACAAATCCCTAGGTAAAAAAAGCTTCCTTAGCCAGAAGTAATTTCTAGTAAGGACAGCAGTGTGCTGCTGGATTAAGCCTCTTCTCCAAAATCATGAGCAGCTCATGCATACCCTTCATGGACCTCTTGATTACTGAGAAACTTAATGTTAAGCGAACAAGCTAATATCTTGACAGAACAAGAAGGGTCACTTCAAGTAAAATTACTTTTTAAAAGAAAAAAAAAAGAAAAAAGAAAGTAAGTCAAACTTACTAATGGAAAACCTGTTGCAGCATCAAGTATCCTTAGCACGTTCCTGCATCAAGAAGTCAAAGAAAGAAATTGTGAAAGCAAATGATCCAGAGGCTCTTGAGAATTATGGGTTGGGTTCTCTGTTGATTGGTTGGGTTTTGGCTTGTGTTGTGGTGGTGTTTTAAAAAAATACAACCCAACCCCCTGTCCTTTAGAGAGCAGCAGAGAAAGAGCTGTAAACAGAGGCTGACTGTCCAAGCTGTCTGAACTGAATTTTGATTATTATCTTTTTAAGATACAACTAAGAAGTTCTATTTATAAGGAGGTTTTGGTGAAATATGCAAAACTCCCATCCAAAGGCATCCCTCCCTTTGGGATGCCACACCTAATGAACTGCAGAAGCGTTAGAGCTTCTTTGTAATTTGTAAGGTTAGTACTAGGTTACAATCCAGGAGAAGTCTCTTAATTTTTTCATGGAATTTCTCTCTGTACTGGTTGAAGTGCATAATGCTTTCTGGTTCTTCTTCAAACCAGAACTTGTCAAACTCATAAACCAGATAACCTGCAAAGAAAATAAAACACAAATGACCTCCACAATCTTTCATGCCTTGCTCTAGCTACACCTAGGATGGTTCTCTTTAATCCCTTAAAAGAGGACCCATCCCATCCTGGCCAAGTGTAAGATTTGGGACCCTGCAATAATAAATAAAAAATAAACCGACCGACATGCGTTAGGGATGGCAGTCTGAAAATTCATACAAAGCCACACAAGCACACCCCTCAAATCCACAGATGTGTATCACACTGTTTAAGCATCAGTTGCATTTGCAATATCCAATCCAGAAGATAAACAGCTTGCTCTGACTACTGAGAAAAAAGTGAACGTGCATTCTAAAACACTGAACTCTCTGTATTCCCCAGGTACTAAAGAAGCTGCAGGTACTTACAGTAAAACTGATGGAAGTGCTCCATCTGTGGTAATCCAGAGACTACATTATACAGGTGAGACTTCAACGCACCGTTCTTAAGTAAGCTGTATGCCATCTCTGTCAGGTTGATTCCGACTATTGCATAAGAGTATCTGCAACACCAACCACAGGTCATATTTTACCTGCTGAACAAAGGACTTTAAAAGCTGCCCTAAAACAGTCTGCATTACGATAACCGTAGAAGTCAATTTTATAAACATAGAAGGGTTTAGGTTGAAGGGACCTCAGTGATAATCTAATTTTAACCCCCTTTAACAGCTTTAACACCAACACCTGCCCAGAGCCCCATCCAACCTGGCCTTGAACACTTCCCATGGAGGGGGCATCTACAGCCTCCCTGTGCAGCGTGTTAGGTACCTCAGCACCCTCACAGAGAGGGATTTCTTCCTAAGATCTGATCTAAATCTGCCCTCTTTCAGATTGCAGCTATTTTCCCCTGTCCTATCATTAGATGTCCTTACAAAAAGTCCCTCATAATTTTCCTATGACATTTGTTGACAAGATGACTCTGGTCTATGGACCACTGGTGCATTCAGCCTTGTGAAAAGTAATTAAAAATACTTATACCATACTCTGGCACTTCAAAGCTCTGTGTACATCTGTGTAGAGGATCATCACAAATTCACAGACTGTTACAGGCTGGAAGGGACTTTGAAAGATCATCTAAGTCCAATACCCTCTGCTGGAACAGGGTAAGCCTACAGCACACCCTGATGGTCTCCTATGCAAGTACCAACCAGGCCCAACCCTGCCTCGCTTCCCATAAAAGAGATGGGGCTTTTTTGCAGTGTGGTACAGCTGTAGGCAAGGTAAACACCTCCATATGGCAACAGTGAGACAGTAAGCTAGTCAGCAATTTGAAATCATTAAAAGTTAAAATCATTACATCTGGAATATTACAAATCAGTTATCAGAAACATTACAATATGAATGGGATTGCCATCTCAACATGTTCTGCTGTTGCGTGGCATAGGAAGCACCACAAGATAGTTCTTAAAGGGCTGCTTTAACACTTTTAAGAAGTGTTTCTAGGAAAAGGTAAAGAAATTATTAATTTGTATCAGTAATTTGTCACGTAGTTTGTCCAACAAAACCATTCTGGACAAAGGAAAAAAAGATGCCCATGGTTCCCAGCCTGAGAAGGGTTTCTGTGTTTGGTTCTTCAGGCCTATTTACCTTGGCCTTTTTCTCATCCTTAAATGAAAAAAGCCACAAATATTTTCCTCTTTACTTTCAGGACATAAGCCTAGCAACCTACACAGATGAAGAAAGTCATATCATGACTTACCCCAGCTTTGGGTGATTTGAACGAGAAAGGATCTGACGAGCTTCCTCAGTGTAATGCTTACTAAAATACCTGCCGGCATAAAAGCAATCAATAAATGTGTTCAACATCAAAACTAAAGCTGGATGCATGCTGAAAAATGGCATAAAATGAGAACCAAGGAGCAAGGCAGGCAATTAAATTACATTCTGTGCTAACTAATCCAGTAGAAACGATAAATGTCCTTGAAATCTCAGCATTAAAAATAAAGTTTCCCCCTACTAATTAGCTTGGCAAAGTTACACAAACCTCTTCACTTTTCATTACAGTAATTAACTCTGGAATTTTAAAAGTATTTGATTAGCTACATTCAGAGTTACAATCTATTGAATGTGTCCCTCCAACAAAAAAACAATAGGGTGCAACTTTCTATCCCTTCCATTTGCTGAGTTCTACCCAAACGCACACTTAGAGATGTGCAGCTGCTACAAATGTGGGCTTGCTTAGAAACTACTGGGTTTCACTGTAAAGAAGCCACCATTTCTCTTTACTTCTATTCAGTCCTTATTAAAAACAGTACTAACTAGTAAAACCAAACAGATACTGAAAATCAGTCACAAGAGAAATGAAATATTTCTTTTCACTTACACCAGGTTCACTAACCCCAGCAGACCCATTCCTCTGAAGTCTGTTTTGGGATCATCACCTTGGAAGCCTATGTCACACCACTGCTTGCTGATTCTGGCTTTCAGGTTCTCATGGGGCATCAACAAATTCCAAAGCTGCACAAACAAGCTTCCATGTTACACAAAGCTCCTCAAGTATCCCATGCCCCATCATTCAGAACACTTGCAGCTGCAATCTAGAAACCCTTCACTAAGGAACAGGATAATGATTTATGGGCTGTTCTTTCCTGTTAGTGCCAATCTGGAGTCTACTACAATGGTTTATTTCAGGAGTTATGGAAATCATTACATTTATAATGAATTTCATCATTTCCCTTCATGGATGAAGTTATGAATGTCAATACTAAAGAAAGACACTTACTTCACTCCATAAATTTGTGCATCATTTTCTGAAAGCAGTTATGAACTGAAACCCCAATGTTCTGTGAATGCTCACTTAACACATCTGCGCTGGGGCCTACACAGCAAGCTGAGATAATTTTGAATCACTAAGAAAATTACATGCTCATGTATTTGCACTATAGAAGACATTTTAAAAGCCTCATGCAGTACTGTATTGTCTGCTTGCTATTATTTACTGTTACCTACAATATATTACTGATCATTTTTATTAAGCCATCCTCTTTAACACTGACTGGGATGCAGCAATAAAACACCACCAATGCAGTCTTTATTTAGTAATTATTGATTTCCCAAATTAGACATATGCATAAAGTGATTACCTTATTAGTTAGAATCCATTACAAAATTACTGTGCTACTTACATGCTGCTATGCCTGCTTTCACACTAAAAAAAAAAAAAAAAAAAATCACAGCACAACTAACTCTAATCTCCTAATTTCTCTCACTATGATGTATTTTAATGTGTCACTTCTCTATGGGCTGAGCAGTTCCTTCACGATGTATTTAAAATATTTTCACCTCAATGAGCTGTTCCTCATGTTCTTCGTTACTTGAATCATAAGGGACCTTCCGCAGATCTTCCACATTCAAATAAAGTTTTCTATAACCTGCTATTTGCAGTAAGGACATGTGCAGATTGGTCTTAAACCTGAAATAACAACAAAACACAAAATCTATGAAAGAGGTGCAGTTAGTTACTTTTTTGCTTGAGCTACCAGATAGCTCCTTTCTGACGTTAATGTGAAGAATAGAATTAGAAATGCTTTATCTTTCAAACTGCAGCATCTTGCGGTTGGACTACAGATGACCTTTAGAGGTCCCTTCCAATCCAATCCACTCCACTCTATAAGTGTATATTTAATCACCTGTAGTGCTACGCAGGTCTTATTTCATTGAACTCCATCCAATTCCAGTGCTGTAGTCAGACTCTATTCACTTGTTTATGGAAGACAAAACACAATTTTAGCTAAAATCTATGCTGATGGAAGAAAACTACATAGATGACTGAATACTGGACCCTCTATCTGCCTCACAACTTTCACATGGGAAACTTTGTCAGAAGTCCTCACAGCTTCAAAGATTAATCAAAACACTGAAATTTGACTATTCACCATTTTTCCTCTCAATTGTTCACAATTACTTCTGCAGATGAATGCAAACATACATCAGGCATCACTGTACTCACTCAAATATATTGAGGCAATTACATAGTTCATGTAATCAAACTAAGAAGTATTGTATTAGAAATGAGGAGTAACAGAAAGGACTGGCGACATAGAGTTGCAAGATCTCTGTCAAATAAATCACTGCCGTTTATTTTCTAGACCTGAAGAGGATGTATTTATTCATTTCATTCTAAAGATCTACACAAGAAGACACCAAGAAGTCAGTTAATGCTCAACTTCCCAACGTACCCTGTATCCTTCTGTTTGATTTTCTTTTCTTTCATTACGTCTCTGACACACTTCTCCACTTCAGCTTCCTCAACATGTACAGCATGCCTTAAAACCTAGGGAATTAACACAGTGACAGGCTTCAGGAGAAATGCAAAATTGATCTACTTTATTCTTACTTCTCTGCTTCAGTACTCCTCACTCAGTCAATTTATTGACAAAGTTTACAATAAATGGGCTAAAACTGCACAAAAGGCATCTGCACGAATTACAGAAAAGCATAATTAGTCACCTTGTCAGACCGTAAACATGGTTTACATGGAAATCTCATCAAGCATAAACAAAATACTGGAAAGTTGTTTAGTCTAGGCTCTCCTCAGTTTGCAAGTGCACAGCTGAAATGTGTTCTTCCTAATCCTACTGAAACAAACACAGCTATCATGGGCCAAAAGTCATAAAACTTCAGGAAAGAAACGTTTAAAAATCAGGAGACTGTGGCTGAACAAAGCTGAGGTTTCAAAGCTCAGGTGAACAAAAGTCCTTCATGCTACTCTTCCAGGGTAGATGGCAAATACTGGTAATGAAAACTAGACACTGCTCACCAAGTATCTCAACAATTGACTTTCCTCTTCTAAACTTTGTATGGTCACAGTGCATTCTTCAATACAATTCCAGCTACCAAATAAGGCTTAACTTCAGTAAAGCACAAGGTTAACTCTCTTAAAATTGGCCATTAATTGATTTAATATAACCATTTAATTAAGATGCTAACAGATGCACTATGCTATACTCTACTAAAACAAAGATGCTTGTGGCAGCTACTAATCTTCTATTAACACCAACTTCAGCCATCAGCTAGAAAAGGGAACAATGCAGTCACCTCAGCGTCTAAAGAGGAAAAATTCTGTTCAAGATGCACAAATTTGTGGGGTTTAATTGTTAGTTTATGCCTAATTGCTACAGAACAACTGGAATGTGCTCGTCAGTTAAGCATCTACCTACAAGCCTGCATTACTTTTTGATCTCAGCAGTTCAAGACACTGCTGTGTCACTGCATTTAATTGCTTTATCCAGAAACAGCTGAAGAGGTAGTAGTGATAGGGAGAACTGACCCTCTCCAAGAACAGAAGCTCTAAGTAATGACTGCTGACCTGCTGCTGATAAACAGATCTTTGAGATGGTAAAAAAATACCTGAGGGTATATGGTCTAGTTTTGACTAACCTTAGTGCACAGAACTTCCGCCCTGCCTTGTCCTGCTCTACTTGCCTCCACCCTCAAGAGGTAAACACACATGTTCTTCTCTGGGATCTATCTCTGAAAGTAGGTTTTATTACAGCTTAATCTCTAGTATCTTTACCTTATTTTTTGATGATTCCAGTGAGTGTTCTGCAATACAAAAAAGGCAAATGTTACTGGTCAGCTGAACTGAATTGTTTTAGGTGATTAACAATGACAGGTGTTCTTGTGACAAGTATTACAGCATTTGGCATCCCTTTCATA
Source organism: Upupa epops (assembly GCA_013397515.1). Taxonomy (NCBI): domain Eukaryota; kingdom Metazoa; phylum Chordata; class Aves; order Bucerotiformes; family Upupidae; genus Upupa; species Upupa epops. The sequence continues at coordinate 21,742 of VZRI01009172.1, read as the reverse complement.
CACTTGAATCAAAAAGTACTCATTCTTAAAAGCAACAGGTTATCAGACAACTGACAGGTTGTTTATAATCCTTGAGTACAATGCTGACATTAGACTCGATGGTTTTTAAAGCATCAATCACCTAGTACATCTCTTGATAGTTTTCCATTCTTAGGAAAGTTTTTTATTGATGAAGATAAGGAAGCAAAGTCACTTCCTCAAGCTATCATTAAAACAGCAGAATCTGTTGGTACTTACTTGGATGACTATTTTACATAAAAATCACTATTCCTCCCTTTCTTGGAAAAGTGTGTTCATGTCTGCTCCTTTACCAGGGCATCTAGTCATAGAACAAGGGGAATGGTTTCAAACTAAAAGGGCAGACTTAGATTAGATCTTGGGAAGAACCTCCTGTGAAGAAGAACTGTGAGGATGGTGGGATGCTGGAAGATGTTGTCCAGGAAGGCCGTGGCTGCTCCATCCCTACAAGTATTCAGGGCTAGGTTGAATGGCATCTGATCTGGTGAGAGGTGTCCCTTCTCATGGCAGGTAAGTTTGGAATTGGATGATCTTGAGGGTCCCTTCCAACCTAAGTCACTCTATGATACTATGTGGCTTTTTTAACAGCAAGCAGGCAAAGAAAGTACAGAAAGTGGTGGGAATACTATGGGGGGAAAACCGAAGATTTCCAAATCCCCTTTAGAAGGTAACTGGTGGCACTACCTCAGCAAGTAGTCAATGAAAGGAGACCTGCCGCTCTTATTTCATGCGGTCACAGTAGAACCATGACCCAAATGACGCGCCCTAGCGCTCGGGACGGGTCCCGATTTCCAGCTGCTGCTTCTCAGGGCGTTCGCGAAGCTCCCGGAGAAAGACCCCGTTACCTATGTTCAGTGTGCGCCGGGCACCCGCATCCGAGCCGTCTAGCAGCCGCTGCAGCTCACATTTCCGAGTGAGCAGCCTCAGGATCCACTTCAGCCAGAACCGAACGTAGTTATTGTACAGGAATTCCCACAAGTACACCAGCATCTTCTGCGGAGAGAGGCGCCCCGCCTCACTGCCCCCGCGCCAGCTCCCCTCAGCTCCCGCCGCCCTCAGCAGCCGTTAACAGGCAGCGCCGCCCATAGACTGCGAGGGGCAGTCAGTCCCCGTAGCGCCCATCACACCCGACGGCTACCGCGCCGCTGCCTCCCACCGGAAGCCGCTTTCTGCTTCCCCGACCTGGAAGTGATCACAAGGCGGAAGTGCCGGCAGGAGGTTCCTGCTTCTGCACTGTAGTGGCAGAGGGGCGGGAGAGCTTCAGGAGCAGGTCGCTGTCTTAGTCCCTTGCCTTGGCTCCTCCCGAGGCTGTCCCGGGAGACGGTGCTAGTGGCTTGGAGCCCCGGGGCAGTGAGGGAAATAATGAGATCCTTGGTTTTCCCCTTGGTTTTCCCCTTGGTTTTCCCCTTGGTTTTCCCCTTGGTTTTCCCCTTGGTTTTCCCCTTGGTTACCCCCTTGGTTACCCCCTTGGTTACCCCCTTGGTTACCCCCTTGGTTACCGTAAGCCTGTTACCCTGTGCTAGCTGAAGCGAAGCACCCTTCCCACCCGCAGTGTTTTGCCGTGTACCTGTGCCGCTCCTTTACAAGCTTCTCTGAGCACACAGCATATGCTGAAAGAGCTGCTGGTATTCACTGACACAGCATTAGCCAGCAGTATGCCCAGGTGCCCATGGCGGCCAGTGGCATCCAGGTTTCAGCAGTGTAGCCAGCAGCACTAGGGAGGTGGTCCTGCCTCTGTACTGGGTACTGGTGAGGCCTAGCCTCGAATACTGGTGTCAGTTGTGGGCACCTCACTACAAGAAGGCCATTTGAGCACTGTAGCTTGTCCAGAGAAGGGCAACTGAGTGGGGGAAGGGTCTGGAGAACAAACCTTGTAAGGAGCAGCTGACGTTTGAAGAAGACCGAGATGTTACTGCTTTCTACCACTGACTGGAAGGAGGGTGTAGAGAGGTGGGAGTTGGTCTCTTTCCGCAAGAGATAGGATAAGAAGAAATGGCTTCAAGTTGCACCAGGGAAAGCTTTGGTTGGACATTAGGAAAAACTTTTTTATTGAATGCGTCATCAGGCTGCCAGGGAGGTGATGGAATTGCCATCCCTGGATGTGTTTACAAGTTGTCTTGATGTGGAGCTTTAGGGCAGGGTTTAGCAGTAGGCGTTTAGCAGTAGGCTTGGTACACTTTGGCTAGTGGTGGGACTTTATGACCTTAAAGGTCTCTTCCAGCCTAAACAATTCTGTATTTCTAAAACAACCCTTATTCCATGTTTGTGTTTTCCTCAAGGTTCACATCTTTACGGTACCAAATGAACCTTAAGGCTGACTTGTGAATCTCAGGTGCCCATACACTGACAAGTCACCAGTTGATATAAATCTGCATGCTTAAATTAGGAGGTTCTTGACTGGGTCAAAGCCACCCATAAGTAACCTTTGTCTGGTCTGCTGTTCAAACCAGCACTAAGCTGCCCATACTGCCAGCCAGAATGCACCACTCCTGCTTCAGAGCTGACCCCAAAGCTAACCAGGAAATTAGCACAAGCAGCCCTGCTTGCACTTGAGCCAAAAATCAGTGCACTGTCTCATTAGTTAACACCTTCAACTCATTTGGAGTGCCTTACAAAATACAGTTGGAGATGACTTATGCTTGCTGTGACTATAGCTAAAGGCAATGCTCATTAGAAAGATACGATTAGTTGGACTGGATTCTTTTAAGGAGTCCTGTTTTGCCATGTTCAGCTTATGTGTGTCATTTAGTTCCGGCGAGCACTTCCATTGTGTCATAACTAATGATAACTTCAGTAAACGTGGGTTGAATGGTTTGTTTGAGTATTGTGGAAAGAATTCCCATTCCTCTAAATTGCATGCAAAATTTGGAGCTGACAGACTTGCTTGACCACATTCTGGTACCTTTTTTAATGTGAAGAAATTTAAGTACTTTTTAGAGAGAATCAAAAGCCACACAGCAGATGTGTTGGCCTGAATCCTACATGGATTTCAAAGAGTGGACCAACATATTTAGCATCCTCTCTTTGGGTTTTCACACTTGGTGGGGTAGAGTTTCACAAGGAAGAATTCTTGTTATATGAACTTCAATTGTTTACAGATCTGATTCCTGGTCTCAAAAACTATGAGGAGAGATGGTGCACAATAAAAGGCAGCAGATGGGTGTTTCTTTCAGTGAGTACTCTGACTGGATGAAAAAAACCTTAAAAACTACTTCTATTAAATAATGTTCTTACTTGGACAGGATGGCATGATCATTCTGTCACATTACCTAAATATAAGTCTGCACAAGGTAATCAAAATCCAAAATAGTGGCTTGAAAAAAATACCAGAGATCCAGGGCCCCAGAACTGATAGAAGATACTGGAAGAAAAGAAATTGTGTGTATCAGAAGGTGAGTAAGCTACTGCTCCCGCCTACCTCATATGGGAAACAATCCTGAGCAAATTACTCAGATCAAGAAAACAGATCACACTACACCTTCCCTCTGATGATTTGGCAGTGCTGCTGCTGCAGTGTTAAAACACAGTGAGCTGAAAAGCTTGTCATTAGGAGACCCTAGCTTCAGCAGCAGTGAGGTGGTACCATTTGATGCTGGGAAAGTGGAGGAGTGGTATAAACATGAAAAAATGTAAAGGTGGTCAGGTCCTTGCTGTCAGCCTTCATGGCCATGCATTGGTTGCTCTGACAGTTCATTAGGAGCATGAACCACTGGGATTACTTAGATAGTACAGCTGGTGTGGGTATGTGCAAAATGCACTGAGATAAATCTACAGCTAGTGAGACTTCTATTGATGTACACAAAGTCTTCCTAGTGCTTGAAGAGCTTCACTTTGTGCTGCACCTTTTAATGGATTAAATAGGTTTGTGTCAATATGACATTTTTGTCCTTAAGTTAAAGACTTTTGATTTTTGTCCTCAGTTAAAGACTGAGCTGGTCCACAGCAGTATTCCACACCATATTTGTTTCCTGGGAATGCGCTCTCATCCTGGTGGCTGCTATCCCTGGAGGGTCTCAGCTGTTGTTTTCCTCCCCTGGCCCACTCTCCTATCACTGTGACCATCACACAGCTGCTGGGACTGTGCTGCATGCAAGGCCTGACATTCAGCATCCATTGATGCAGCTGCATAGCTTCCCTCCACTGCACCACCTAAATGTGAACTTTAGATTAGAATTAGTATTAATACTAGGTGGGTTTATTTTATACTAGTATATACAGGATAAACAGTATATTATTTATACTATTAATACTAGGATTATTGTTTTATTTTATTAATTCTGCTTCCATTTCAACTTTTGGGTCTCCTTTTCTTTTCCTGATTCCCCTTCTTGAGGTGGAGGCCCTTGGGTGGTAGAACAGCTGACTCAATTAAGATATTGAGGCAAACTGAAAATTTCTTAATGTTTTCTTTTAAGTGCTTCTGAAATGGAAGAGTTGAAAAGATGTAAGTTTTAAACTAGCCTGTTCTTGTTTGCTCATACAAGGTTTTATTGTGTCTGTACTTTAAAGAAAAATTTGTTAGCAATTACATTTCTTTGTTTAAATATACGAAAGATTCATAGATTCAGAGAATACTAAGTTGGGAGGGACCTCAGGGATCATCTAGTCCAACCTATCAATCTAAAAATATACACTAAATTAGATGTTCCAGCAGCCTGTCCAGCTGAGTCTTGAAACTGTCCAATGTAGGGCAATAGACCCCTTCCCTTAGGAGATGATTCCACTGGTTAATTGTTCCACCAAGGAAGAATTTTCTTCTAGAATCCAATCAGAGTATCTCCAATAGTAACTTAGATCCATCACCCCTTGTCTTTTCCACAAGACTCCCTGTAAAAAGGGAGTCACCATCTTCTTGGTAGCCACCCTTTAAGTACTGGGACATGGTGGTAAGATATTCCCCAGCCTGTCCATATCTTTTTTGTTTAGTAGGGACCAAAACTGAACTGACTCAAGGTCTGATCTGACCAGTGCTGAGTAGAGTGGGACAGTGACTTCTTTATTTCTGCTGCTGCTGCCCCTAAAACAGCCCAGCATTCTGCTGGCCCTCTTCGCTGCTGCAGCACACAGTTCACTCATATTGAGCCTGTTGTCCACTAAGCCCCCTAGGTCACTCTCCACAGGGCTGCTCTCAAGCCAGGAGGCTCCCAGTGTGAAAGCTTGCACAGGCTTTCTCATAGCTTTCTGTAATTTGTTAGTAAAAAGATACAGAGCTTATCTACTACAAATAAGGCTGGAGATAAAAATGATTGCACTAAACTTGGCAATGTCAGACGAGTTAATTTCTTTTTAGGTTCCAAACTTGATAACCTTTTTCAGAGCACAAAAAAAACAAGTGCAGACTCTTGACTATAAGCTTTGAGCTCTTTACAAAACAGTGATCCAGCAATGTGCATGTTTGATTTTATACATATCATAGAATGTTTTGGGTTAGAAGGGACCTTCAAAGCTTATGTAGTCCAGCAGGGACATCTCCAACTAGAGCATGTTATTCAGATCCTAATCCAACCTAACTATGAATGTCTCCAGGAATAGGATATCTGCCACCTCTTTGGGTAACCTATTCCAGTGTTTCACTGCTGTTAAAAATTTCTTCCTTATAAACAGTCTAAATCTCCCCTCATTTAGTTTAAAACCACCACTCCTTGTCTTGTCACAACAGGCCTTGCTAAAAAATCCACCCCCATCTTTCTTATGCTCCCTGCATATACTACAGGAAGGTCTCTTCAGAGCCTTCTCTTCTCCAGGCTGAATGATACTAGTACTTGGATCATGCAAAACGCTTCTGTGTCATGTCCAGTCAATTAACACACTGTGTTAGGACAATCAATATAAAGTGGTAGCTTAAGAAAGAGTTTGGATTTCCTCTGTATTTGGTAGTTGCCTAGTTTGGCCAAAGGAAAGGTAATGACCTATTGTTTACCTTTTAAAAATCACATTTCTTAGGTGCCTTTAGCAAGGCAAATAAAATAAGACTTTAACCAGTTTATAAGTTGGATCTTAACGCAGTCAGAAAACTTTCCATGGCAGTGACTATTACCTGTTGTTACTTATAGTTATTCTTTGTTCTTGTACTTTTGTAGATGAAGGACAGTTGCAACCCACGTGCAGAAGTCTATTGTTTGTTTCACCCAGCAGCCTGTATTTTGTCAAATACTGATTTTAATCTTTCTTAGCTCTAGCCTGGATTAAGCACAGCTCTGTGAATATGCTATCAAAAATGTGAGGCAGTCATTTTAGCAAGAAGATAGGCAGTTACAAAGCACCAGGACAAGCTTAGAAAGTCATTTCTTGCAGGTCAGCTGATCTGTTGGAACCAGTACAGTCAGGCTACATATTAGAGGGCACTCTGCAGCGTGTTCTGTACATTGCTTTCACAAAAAATGCACAAAGTCTGCTGCTGTGAGGTAAAATTTGTCTGAAGCATGTAACCACACCCAGACAAACCCTAACTCTGTACATCTGATCCAGTTGTTCAAGGTTCTTGAGCATATGAACAACATATGAAGAGAGTGCTGGGAGGGAGGTATCAAGAAAGCAGGAAAAAAGTAAGAGGGCCTTGCAAGTAGGTCCCAAGATGGTAGGAAGTCATGACATTTTCAGCCATTAGGTACTTGATTTTTTTGCAGAGCAGTTAATTCCCTGCCTCATTGTAAGTTAATGCACTAATGTAAGGAGACAGCATTACACCAATGATCACAGCTATCCAGAGTGGCTGTGTAACCCCATCTGCTATAAAGTTAGCCTTCATAAATAACATCTAATACATTCAGTGACAGTCTCCACAGATGGTCCCTGTGCCATGTGTAGGGTTCTTATTAGTTTCTGAAAATATATGATAGTTTTGATTTTCTTAATATTCAGATCAAGTAATAAGCAAGTGCTAGACTTTGTGTTATTCTTATCTTCAGTAGCCCTTCTGCTTGACCACATCATTGACATGGTCACTTTGTAACAGATAAAAGACTGGCCCATCAATTGAAAGGTATTTTATTCATTCTGTGACACATTTTATTTATGAATCTCCTTTTTACTGCAACCATGCCAAAATATACAGTGATTCGCTGTCCAAAGAGATGCCTTGGGCTTTGAGCTTGTTAACTAGGAGAAGGAAGTGGTGATAGCATAAGAGGAGGTGATAGCATACGAGGATAGGGTTGTAATCATGTTAATAGGAACATTTACAAAGACAAGCTCAAAGAATAGCTTAAAGAAGATTATGAAATATCAAAAGACTCAGTCAGCAACAGAAAGAAGAGGGAAATTTAGAATGAATGAGAGCAGACCAGGAGTAGTGAGGTCAAATTTAAGGTGTCTCAGTGGATCCATACACAGATTTATAGTTCTCCACTTGCATACTGATGCAAACTACTAGCAGTCTCCTGCATTATTAATGAATAATAACATCTGTAATTCAAAGTAATCAGTAGACAGAGAAGTAAACCCATCTGTAGCACCATTCAAACTTGGGAAGTTTTCACTAACAGCGCACCAGGACACCTCACAAGAGCAGCAATTTACAATTTTGGAAGATGAGAATTAACTTTCAAAAAAGGACATGACTACCTGGTGTGTGGACTGCCACATGAAGGCATTGTTTCCATTAGACTCCAATGTGCTTGTGTCTGGACACTGGTATAGGTTCTTGGTTTGCTTTACATAACAACACTATTCAACATGATTTAGGGATTTACTGTAAGATGGCATTCACTTGTTAATTGAACAAACAGAGAAAAGGAGGGAAGAGAGACTGTGGTAGTAGTACGAGCATACTTTTATAAACCAAATTATATAAAGTACTGTATCCTTTGGGTAAATAAGATAAACCCAGAAGCTAGCGGTAAGTTAAGGAAATAAGTAACAGGTTATACAGCAAATAGCTCTCTGCTTTTATTAAATCCAGTGTGATCTCTAAAGCTGTTGTTTAGATCATAGAATGACAGAATGGTTTGGGTGGTTTGCCCAGAACCCCATCCCAGCTGGCCTTGAATGCTTCCAGGAAGGGGGCTTCTGTGAACAAACTGGGCATCCTCTTCCGATGCTTCAGCACCCTCATAGCAAAGAATTTCTTCCTAAGATGTAACCTAAATCTGCCCCCTTCCAGTTTGAAACCATTACCCCTCAGCCTTAGCTGGAAGGCGCGTGTGCAGGGCTGGACATGCTGGCTGAAATAAAACACCATTGCTCAGTGCACACTATAATTTCCTCAGGTTATGTTTTGCAACTGCTTTCCCTACTTTTTCTTTAGAATAGAAAAGCTTCCTTTTCTCTATCTGTGCTAAACGTAAGTGTCCCCCTAACACCACAGCTTGGCTTTCCAGTACAGTACTGTAAGTGGTATGACAGAATCACAGAATGTTAGGGGTTGGAAGGGACCACTGAACTAGTCCAATGCTTCTGCTAGAGCAGGATCACACGGGAACACCTCCAGGCAATGTATGTTGTCAACACATGTTGTCAATACTTTCAAATTCAGCACTCAGCAACCCTCTGTGCTTGTCTAACTAATGTGCAAACAAACGCACCATTACCTTTAAATGATCGAAACACTTTTAACTACTGGGCATGGGCTAAGCACTACCTACCTGATGCAGTGCCGAGATGCGTTTTGCTGTAAAAATACCACCTTCACTTGCCCCATTCCAGAAGTTTCCTAGTTTGGTTTCCGGCACCGGGAGGGTCAGAGCCCCGGTATGAGTGCCGGGGGTGGGAGGAGCGGGTGGTACCGCTCCCCTTAGATGAGCAAGAGGCCACGGTACACAGTTCCGGTGCCTCGACAGGGCACTCCCAGGACAACAGAAGAATGATGCCCCAGCCCCCCCGGTACAGGGGCAGGGCAGGCTGGCGCGGACACACTCGGCTGGCGGCTGCCGGAGCGGAGGCGGGGTCGCGGCCGGTGTTAGAGCAGCGGGACGGTGTGGCTGGAGATGCGGCTCCGTCCCGGGCCGCTGCTGGCAGTGCTGTGCCTGAGCGCCGCCTTCCCACTCCTGTGGATCGCTGTGTGGTGGAGCAGCCTCGGTGAGAGCGGGCACCAGGGGTGCGGATGACGGGCGGAGGCAGGTATCTCCTGCCTCCCTTTCGCCCGAGCATGGAGGCACCGGGCTCCACCCGGTAGCGGGGAGAAGCAGGACCGTTGTGGCGATGTATGTGGGCGTCGGGACGTTCCGTTCCCTACGGGAGCTCCGGGGCTGCGGTGCCGGCTCAGCTGGTCCGTGTCGAGATGTTATTGTGGGAGGGAGGACTATGACCGCAGTCCCCTCCGCAAGCGCTGCCGCCAGTCCTCGGCTCGGTTGCCCGGCATTGGACGTACGGGAACTAGGCGCTGCGGTGGGGCCGGCACCCTGTAAGATGTAGGGTGCAGATGTCCCAGGCTTACTTGTACCAAGTAATGAGGTTGTGTGACAGCTGACAGGGCCGGATCCTTGGGTCAGATCTGTCCAATTAAAAAAAAAAAACACACACGATTTGGAGGAAAAACCCCATAATAGAAGCATTTCACATTAGGATGGAACAAACAAATCTAAAGGTGATTGCTGTGGCTGAGTGGTTGTTAATGTTTCTCATGAAGGACAACGTGGTCGCATGTGTCACGTGTGTAGTCACTGCTCCATGTGCCTGTTTGCAGCAGCAGAGCCCAGTGTTCAGACCACACAAACAAAACCAGAGACTTTGTATTTATAAACTTGACAATTGCTTACTGTGTTTTTCTTAGGTAACCTAGGTTACATAGATTTACAGAAAGTCATGTCTGAGATTCTCTGAGCCTACACAGGAAAGATAAAACTGACCTTATTTTCAGAAAATAAATTAGAACATACCTGGGGCTTCTTCTGTGACTGCTTGTCTGGGGTGAGGAAGCAGATCCTTAAGTGCTTCCTCTATACCCTTTACAAAAGGTCTGATCTTACAGATGCAGAATCAGAAGCAGCCAATCAGTAATTTCTGGGATGAACACATAACTCTGCCTAGCTGTGAATTTATTTACATCAATTGTTCCTCTAACAAACAGATGCATCAGCAGAGATCTTGGCCCCACTAGGAAACACTGAACAGAGTCAAGCTAATATTGTTTCTGTCTTTGTCATTTCTTGTCACCTACATGGTGGTTTGTTGTACAGCACTTGACACTGTTTTCAGTGGCAGTGCTGCTAGAAGCAGGGACTGAGAAGCAAAAGCAAAAGCAGGGTGTATCTTAAGAAACTAAGATGCAAGAGATGAACAGATGAAAACATTTGTCCTGTCTCCAGTCATCTCCCCTATCACCATGTTCTTTTCTGACTTGTATTTTGTGATTCCTTATTGCTGAAATTAGATTTCCATTCAACTGTCTTTGAGGCCATCCTCTGCTGGTGTTCCCTGCTAGTGTACTTTGCTTTGGGTTTATTTTGGGAGGTCTAATGTGTGTTGTGATGTACATGCAGTATGTTAAATTTTCTTTTTTTTTCCCAGTTATCTCCTCCTCTGCCATAAACAGACCCATTCCTTCCAGACGGTGTAATTTTCTTAAATAATACTATTAGTACCTGCTTCCTTAACAAACTTATAACCTTTACAAAGGGAATACAGTGTTCAGAGAGTATATGTAAATCTCACAATTGTGTAAACAAAAGTTGCTCCTGAGTGGCATTAGAAGGCAGAAGCCTTCTACTCATCCCAAAACCTCCAGAAACAGCCATATTTTGTTACCTTTTTTCACACACAGAGAGAAGCACTTGGAACACAGGAACTGATGCTCCATTGTTGTCATACAGTATTTAAGAAAGTGCTTTTCAATTAGTATTTTTCTCTGAAAACAGGCAGCTTAGGTATTGTCACCTCTCTTCTTCCCTTCGAAGCTGCTGAATTTGCCTAGCATACTGTGTCAGTTCCCACATCCGTGAAATCTCAAATGGCAATATTTGTTTTGTAATGCCATTTCCATTTACCCCACTCGTTACTGAGAGGTCAAGTATGGTCAGCTCCCATCTCATTCATTTGCCAAATGCTCTTCTCTGGCTCAGTTTGTTCAGTGCGCTTTTTAAATCTTCATTTACTTCAGGTTACTTTTCTTCTTTGCCCATTAACACGTTTAGGCTGCTCATGGTCTTTGACTGCAGCACATTCACAAAGCAGCAGCAGCAGTCTGTATTCTTCAGGTTTCTGCCCAGTCATTTTTTCTTGGACTGTAGTAATGCTGGGATAGTAAATAACCTTTTCTGTTTGTTGTACAAGTAGGTCATAAAATCCTAGCTCAAGATAGTAGTTCCTTAATATTAAAAGTATCATAGTTTGTCTGCGGGCTCAGAACCTTTCATGTCCTTGAATATTAGCTTGAAGTGTAAATCTGGTATTGGCTCTACCTGGTTGGTGTGCAAATAAAATTCAATACCAATGACCTTTAAATGCCTTAAAAAAAAAGCTAGTCCTTAGGGACTAGCTAGAATGAAATGTGTTTGCCATCAATGACAGCAGTTTTGTACTGCTTTGAGCAGCCTGAGTGTTGAATGTAGTTGTAAGATTGAAGTATTGAGTAACTTAAATTGGCATGGCAGGGAAAAAGCTCCTGCATTATCCATGCACTTAAAAATGAAGATGCAGAATCTCCTCAGATTCAGCTTTTGTGCATTATACTACATCTTTATGAGGATGCTTTCATTGTCATTTTTCCATGGCTTTGTAAATATAAGTGGCAGTATCATTTTAAATAGGCTGATATTTTTGTGAGGGGAGAAAAAAAGAGTACAGCGAATCACCAGTTCTTCAGCAAGGCCTGACAGTGTCTAAACTTGTACGACGGTTCCTTCAATATCCTCTAAGGTGCTTGTGAGCACAGGCTGCTATTAGCAGGTAATCAGATGGACTGCTGTAGCAATACCGGGCCTACTTCCTGTGTGGTTTTGCTGTGAGCTTTTTGGTCCCTCCCCAGCTCCCAAACAAAATCGGCCTGAAGCAGACTGTCAGGATAATGCAGATGTTCCTACTCTTGTGAAACTGAGTTACTGCTCACCTGTTAGTTCACCTGACCAAAAGCATTTGCTCTCATATAAATGCTTTTCATAGTAGTATACAATTTGCAATATACATACAGGTTTCCTCACACAGTTGTACCTATTTTTTTTATGTAAGTATTAATCAAAAAGTTTATGAAACTGCAAAAGCAAACATAAAGAGGTAGCAAATTTTCATTCTCTGTTTTTACCCCACTTGAAGAACAGTAAAGGAGAAGACAGGAGTGCATTGCAAACTTCAAAGGATGGACTATTCCTAAATAAAGCAAAACTTGGTATCAAGTAAACTTGATTTTTTTGGAAGTCACTGTAATGAGGTAAATCAGATCATCTCACATGGCAGTGTTTCTTCATGTTGCTTGGAAGGCCTCTAAGTTTAGACCTATTTTAATTGATTTCTTACATGTTGCTGCCCTTGTCACCTAAAGTTGTGCAAATACTTTATCCAAGTAAATGAAAATTCAGCTCTGTCTGGAAGCTAGGAGAAACTGATGCTAAAATACAGAATCAGAAGGACCTAAGCATGTTAATACCTACCCATTGAGTCAAACATGATTAAACTTGGATTTCTTAAGTAATTCCTTTGAGGTGGGCTAAAGAAGAGAGGAACTGTTAATTACATTCCCAGAAGTATATTTAGTTAAGCTAAGCAATGTCATAAACCTTAAATTTCCCATTGGTTTACAAACTTTTTCATTAGGAAAGGGGTACGAAGGGTTGCAAAGGTATTTCTGACAAAAGTCAATGTTTTGGTAGTGTAAATACAGCAGTGTCCAGTTCTGTCTTTCTTTCTGCCCATAGTGCGAAGCTTCGCTATTACTGGCCAATCCATGCTCCTGCTGTGCACCCAAACATAGCTCCCTGGGACATTCCGTCATTTGTGCTGGATTTCTTCGCAGGTTTCCTGTCCAGACCCAGCTGGCACAGTCTGACTTAGAGCTTCAATTACATAGCAGCAAATCAACAGGTTTGATAAGGAGTCTTGAATGACACGGTTCTCATTTTGGCCATCACAGCTTATCCAGATCTGTGAACATGCAGAGGCCAATTTCCTGCCTTCCCTAGGCCTGTTAGGATGTGTTTAACCATGAAGTGACTGGTGGGCTACATCTTTCCTCTTTGCCTTCATACATATATGTCCTTCCAGGATACCTGAGCTCATACAGAGGTTATTATTCATCCGGGTTTGGCCCCAACATGCAGCCAGGGTATGGCCAAAATGCACAGTGTGGTCCATCATCAGACCATTGATTGATTGCTTACTCAGTTTCTTGGCATACTACTAAAAAAACCCCACCAAACCATGCAACAACCTTAATTAGGACTTAAGACTTAGTATTTACTGATCCCAGATTTTATATCAAAATTCATATTCAAGGTTTACCTAAGTTATGTAGTTTTACTGGCTTCTTGATGTGTAACTAAACACATCATGTGAACTAAAAGTATGCTGCTTCTTGCTTCAGGTGGAATAGTGGCTGCCTTGTCCGCTACAGTAGAAGAAATGAGTCATTAATATTTTAAAGATTCAAGTACAAAAGTAAAGCTGTTACTGTTCTTTTCATAGAGGAAGGGATAGGGAATATTTCAGACCTTTGCTGTGCAGTGTTGCATCACAACTGCACTTAGACAAGTGTAAACATAAGACCTTCACGTATTCCTAATGTTGCACACTGGCACTTGAGGAACACAGGTTTACTCAGACATAGATTAGCCAGTCATCAGGCATTTAACTGAATGTGTGTATAAATGAGTGGTTGTTCCTACATCAGGCAGAACAATAAAAATATTTAAAACACTAACCATAATGAAGCCATAACCATTGCTTGATGTGAAGGAATACTTTTCATTTATCTGATGAATTTTCCACTGTGATTGAGAAGCCATATCATGTTACTAGCATTGCAATGTTAAAACAAAAGTATGCCAATTATGGGTAACCACAAGGCAGTAGCAATTCAGTTTATGAATTTTCCACTGATTTTAATACTGTGGTTTTCCTGTACAGTGATGCTCTGATTTGGTGTTTTAACATCTCTTTTCGCTACATTCTAATATGGGAAAAGATTCAGATATAAAATTGTTTGCCCACATTTAAGAAAATATTACTAGAACTTCAATTGTATTTTCTTTGAAACAAGCCTGCTTATTTGTTTTCAGTTTGATGCAGATGTAAATGGTTCAGAGAAATACCCGGTGCCAAACCCAACATCACGTTCATGTTCATTATACAATTGAATGAGCTTTTAAGACTGAGTTATTAACTCAGTCCTTTGACTTTGACCTGCCTTTAAGTTTGTGGGGTTTTGTTTGTTTTAATACAGGAAAGTGATTCTGATTCTCTTCCTAGTGTATCTTCTGTATGGGCACAGAGGAACCCTAGCCTTGGTCCCCGAAGTTCTGGCCACTGCATTAATACAGTGTCTCTCTGTGGGACTCCACTCTCTGGAAGCTTCTGATGTGGATACTGTCAAAGATGAGCAGATGCACTGGCAGAGCTTATTGGTGCCTGGTTTCTCTGCTTGCTATAAAAACATAGTAGGAGAGTCCTCACTGCATGTGAAGCCCTGTGCTTTTTATCACCAAGTCTGCATGTTCAATATTGCTGCATCACAGAGGCAAAAGTTTCAGGCAGTAGCTGAGAATTGTATCTAGCTGAAATGAATCTTTCTCTTCCTAATTGTAGCTTCTGCCATCTACCATAGCAAGAGTCCGTGCAGCCCAGCTGCCATTAGAGCATGGACAGGACAGAAAGAAGGAAATCAATTATTGAAGCTTCTTAACCTGCTCTTTAACCTTCTTTTTTCAACCATGTAAAATAAACCCATGTCATTACTGCCTACCTTCAGAGGCTCAAGAATATTTAAGATAGGCATTGAGACCTTCTGGGTCCTGTGCTTCAAGCTCAACAATCAAACCTACTCCAGTTCTTTAAACATAGTGCTGTTGAAGATGCTTCTAACTTCATGGTAGTTTCTTGACTCTCTCTAACCTGTTGGAAGACAGAAGTCTGTGCTGTGATTGTAACACACACATTCAGGGAGGTGTCTTTCCTGAAAAGGTGCTTAAGGTACCCTTAGGCTTTAGCACATTGTGAATTCAAGTGTTTACCCAAGATCTGTCTGTTCTGAACAGAGACAGGCATTGTTTGAGGGATTTTTTCCATTCACCCTGAGAGAACAAAATCCAAGCTTGCAAAGTGTGTTACAAAACTGAGACAGATCTATTTTAGATCAGTTATGTGAAGATAACAAACCAGCACAATTCTTAGTGCAGTGTATGCCTCAGTAGTTTAATAGTGTTGTTAACCCAAGCAGTGAACAGTAGTTGCAAGTGTGGAATACGACCAGATCCATTGCAGTTAGTGTGCTTATATAGTCTTCATTTACAGAAGGCATTAGCCAAAACTTCCTTTTTAAAATAAAGTCTTTAAGTCTGTGGCTTGTAATCAATAAATAGGAACAAGAGCCCCTGCTAGACTACAGGATGTTTTATTCCCTCCTTTCTGCCACTCCCAGTTTTCCTTTTATTTTTTCTTTAGATGCTAGGAAGAGATGGTGATGAATTGTTCTGCAGCTCTTAGGAATTGCCAGAAATCAACTGCTAATAAAACTGGAAGCATTTATGGTAATAGGAATTATATGTGTGTCTCAGTTTAGGAAGACAGGTATCAAATTCTTTCAATTTAAAGGCCTTCAGGCAAGAGATTTGGGAAAAGGAACAACAATTCTTTATTAAGAACACTAAGGAAAAACCCAACAGTACACCTCAAACAACCAGTCAAAATAAAAAGTGTCCTAGGGATCTCGACAGAGCAAAATAAAACCTGTCCCANGGCGGCAGGGCAGCGAAAAGCAGCTTCAGCTGGGAATCCCAGAGTCCGGACGGGGCGGCAGGAAGCGAAGTGAGCCCAGTCGAGACCAAGACTCTCCGGAGAAGACAAGCCCCCCTCCTTTTCTTAGTCCCAGTACGTGCAGCTCGGCACAGGCAGATCAGCTTCCCCCCCCACTTCCCCCCACCGGGTGAAGCCCCTCACAATGAGAGGAGATGGGGGTCTTGATGACTCGTTAGGAGATACTTAAGAAAGATACGGTTCCACCTGGTACACTCCTTTTTACTGAGTCCCAGTATGTGCCCAGCGGGCATGGGCACGATCAGCTTCCCCCACACTTCCCCCCACCGGGTGAAGCTTCTCACAATGGGAGGAGATGGGGTCATCAGGAGATACTTAAGAGAAATGGTTTTAACAATTGGGTCAGTATTCACTCCCCCACCCCCTGAAGTTACCAAAAACAAAACCATGCAGCTTCTCAGATGAAAATAGAATACAAACTTCTTGATTCCATAACCCAAGACAATGTTAATGGAGCTAATAAGAAAGAATCCATTGGCTTTTAGAATAAGAATTTGCTTTAGAAATTAGCATTGTTTCAAAACAGTTTCAGTGGTCGGTGCAGAACATTCTATGCATCTGCTAGGAAATAATACAAGATTGCATTTTAAACCATTCTAAGCAATACCATCCTAAGTATGCGTGACAATGTGTGGTAAAAAGTCGGGGCAATGCTGTAGTAGAGCTGAAAGTTGGCTGCAAAAGCTTGAGTGCTGTCACTGCTGCCTGTTTGGTTGGTTATTCATTATTTCTTCCTCAGCTTGTAGCCAGTGCAACCCCACTGGCATTTCCTGGTAGGGTTTCCTTAGCCCAGCAGAGTGATTCACCTTCAGCTCTCCCAGAAGAACGAAGCCATTACTTTTCATAGTTTTGCCATAGGTCCCCATCTCACTGTTTCCCAGTTTTGTTCTTTTGCTCCCTGCTGCTGACAGAACCATTGGTAGATAAGGTTTTTCTAGGTCACGCTGTTGCTGGGGACAAATGACACAGCCAAGCCTCCCTTCTCCTCATCCTTGCCAGAGCCAGCTGTATTTGTAAAAGTAGCTCACCTGCTTCTTCCACACAAGGTATCACAAGCCCATGGTTTAGTTCTGCATAGGTCCTTAAAGAGTGACTCTCCACACCCCACAAAACCCATTTAAATTTAATTTAATGGCTCATTAAATATTTAGAGTATTTAGCCTCATAATGTTTTTTAAGTTCACCTTCTTAGCTTGCCCCAATGAGAGCGGTTGTACTGTACGTCACTGCACAGCAAAACACAGCAAGTTCAGTGCTGCTCTCCAGTTGTACATTTTTGCCCAAGGTTTACTAATAATTAATATTGCTCATTTACACATGCTTTAATAATTTATATTCTGCTTGACCTACATATGATTACAATAACAAACTCATTTTTTGCTAAAAGTGGATACTACATTTCTTTTATCGAACTCTTGCTTCCCCATCTGTCAAAAGTGGAGGGGAGAAGCAATTGCTAAGAGTCCAAACTAACAAAGACTTCAATTCTGAAAGACTCAGAAATGTGGTTTCTCTGTTCTGGCCTGAGGAAATTGATACATGTCAGCCTCTTTGGACACACTTAGTGGTAGCTGTGGAGAACTTCCATTTGCCAGAGGCATCTATGACATTTTGGGAGGTCACCTGTAGGTGACCAGGTACTTGCCACAATATTAGCCCAGTAGTGGGATTGATTCTTTTCTAGAAGCACTAAGTTGCATCCTATTTTAACATGTGTTTTTCTTCAGATTGTCGGCTCACTCTTTGTTGTCTGCATCTTCCCAGGAACACATAGAACCAAAGGGTAAATCTCCACTTTTTCTTGGCACTTGGTGCCATCTAACTCCTAATAATGGCTGTTGAAAGTTAAAGAAAAATACACATCCATTACTCTAGTTTGTATCTCTGAGTTTGTCTTAGAAGCACAAGGTAAATCTTCATCATGCTTACTCTGTTTGGAATCACTTTCTTGCCATGAAAACAGTATGATAAAGTCTGTCAGTCACCTAAATCAGCGTAAACCTTTTATTATCATGTTATTCTAAAGCAAAAAGCTAGTGGTTGGATTATAACATTGGAAACACAGCTGAAAAAGAGAAGTATAAAACCAGAAAGCACGTTTCTGCATAGTAGAAAGGTATCTTCCCTAAGAGCTCAAATAATTTAGCTCACTTGGGGTTGTAGCTCTGTAGCCTGTTACCTTATGACAGATTTGTATTGATACTCTGGTTTAACTTTTCCCTTGCAGTTGTTAGATAACAGACTCTCCACCCATTTCCTCTTTTGGCCTTCTATTTATTTTCTCTCCAACTATTTTTTAAGGAAATCTACTTCAGTAAAGTAAATTTTTTTTGTTGTGAGAAGCTGAAATAATGCAGTTTTCCTCTCCCTTGTGAAAAGTTGGATTCACACTCATATCTGAATAGTACACAAT
The DNA here is from genome assembly GCA_013397515.1 of Upupa epops. Lineage (NCBI taxonomy): Eukaryota > Metazoa > Chordata > Aves > Bucerotiformes > Upupidae > Upupa > Upupa epops. The sequence goes on along the minus strand of VZRI01009172.1, from coordinate 3,414 downwards.
ACTGTGAGATATGAACACCTTTCTTCCAAGTCAGCACATTTTTAGGAAAAATTTTAGGAAACATTATTTTAGGGGCATTTTACTAGAACATGTTTTAATTTTTTAATGAGATCAATAATACTATTAATGCTACTACTAATAGTAATGTACAGAACTCATGTTTACTCTTTCTTTCTCATTGCTTTCTTCTCAGATGTTTTAAAATTTGGGGCCTTCCAATTATATATTTATTGATGAAACTATGGACTTGTGTTTACTGCCAATAAACTCCCACTCATTTATCCAAAATGCAAATTAGTTTCAGCTCTAAATGCCTCTGCAAAACCTTACAAATTTGTAATGCCTGTGCCAGCTGAGACTTTGTGGGTTTCCTTCTTGGCTGGCAGCACTTCCTTGCACACTGTTTCTGGGCTGTGGTAGTCACTGACTTCTTCCACATCTCCTTTGCTAGATTAGCAACCTTACACTACCTGAAGGCAGGTTGTACTGAGACAAGTGTTGGCCTCTTCTACCTAGGGCCTAGCAATAGGACAAGAGGAAATGGAGTTAAGTTGTGCTAGGGGAGGTTCAAATTGGATCTTTGGAAAAACTTGTTCACAGAAAGATTGGGAGGGCATTCAAAAAACAGGTAGACATGATGTTTCAGGAGATGGTATAGTGGTTTGGGGTTGTAGGGTGGATGATTGGACTTGATGATCTTGTGATCTTGATGGTATTTTCCAACCTTGATGATTCTATGATTCTGTTTTGCTCTTAGTCTCTTTTACAGGCTAGAACCCTCAGAAATTCACTTTTGCAGAGATGACTGTGGGACTTAGAAAAGAGTCCTGCCAGTGATGGGACTTGGCACAGTCCACAAACAGAATGGAAGAAGTATTAAGCAACAGTGTTTAACTAAAACACCACCCCAAACAACTAAAAAGGCAGCATTATAAAACATTTTAAATGAAAGTAGGAGTTCCCTTCTGCCCTCTCATTTTCTTAGCTCCTATTGCAAATTAAGTGACACTATCAAATTGTAGCCTAATATTAGTAAGCCTACCAGTCTTTATTCACACAGCAGTAAGTCAGAGGAAGCACTAACTGGTAGGAGTGTATATGGTCTGTGACAGTACCAATTTCTTAGGAAAGTGGATCTTCTGTAAATGTAACATTGAAATTATATGAGAATATTCTAAGAACAGCAGATGTGTCTGATACCCATGACTGAGTACTGTGGTTGTAGAGTATTTCTTCAAAGGTGGCCTATGTGTCATGAAGGTATCCTTAAATGCAGAGTTTGAGTTGCAATCTAATTTAATATAACCAGAAGTTCAGTTGGCACACCTCACTAGTTGTTAATATACTCCAGCCTTTAATCTTGATAATGTTTTATAAAAAAAGATAAGTCATTACATAAACTCTTCAATAGGAAAAAGGGCATCAAGTTTTGTGACTTTGTGAAAAATGGTATTTGCTTTACTGATAGCACTTTCCCCTGCAGCTCAGAGTCTTTAACCTACTTTTGTTTTTTTTATTGTGTGTCTTATTCTAGTGGGAAGTGTCTCTGCCCATGGCAGCAGAACTGGAATTAGATGATCTTTAAGGTCCTTTCAACCTGTGCCATTCTGTGATTCCATGGTATTATTTTTCTTGTCTTCAATTATAAGCCTTTACCCAGTCATGCTCCCAAAACACCACATCATGCCAGATTTCTTCATTGCATAAAATAAACATCAAGTGGCCTCTTTTACTGTTGTTTATACATTTTTGCTCATGTCATCTTCTTGATTGTCTCCTATCCTTACATTTTCTCTTCATTGCTTGAACAGTTCACCTCCTTGACAAGAATTCTGTTGTTTTTGTAGGAAATGACTTCAGCATGTACACAAGCCAGTTTCTGGAAATTCGGCAAAGACTACTGCACGCTGAAAAGGAAAACAGGAAAAATTCCCAGGAACTGAGCAGTGCCCTAGATAAAATTAAGCAGGTAGTGGCAAAAAGAATGAACTTGACAACAAATCACACAGGTTTGTGTATATAAAAATGCACTGTGATAATGGTTCAAAGCTTAGTGTATTTGTGCTTCCTTACCTGAAAGCTTGGTGTATTTGTGCTTCCTTACCTGTTGCAGTGAACATCATACCCCTGCCCTTCGTGTACACTCCTTTTTCCCACAGATGTAGCAGAATAGAGAACCTATCACGTCACATCCCGCAAGCCCGCATGCGCACAATATAACACTTACCACCACTGTGGCAAGAAAAACATTTGCTTTATTATGTTACTATTATTAGGTAGAAATTTACATTTTAAAAGAGGAGTGTGGACACCCTCTCTTGAAATAGGATCTGTTAGCAGCTAAAGAAATGAGAGGGGAAAAACGGGGACACAGTGGACTGCAGTGGTGTCGTAGTGGAAAAGCAGTACATGGTGCAGGGCAAATTTCTTACAGCACTTATCCCTCTCTTGCTGCCAGCTACAGAGCACTGAATAAGCTACAACCTGATAAATACTACAGCCATGTCTTACTGGAAGGTAGGTGTACACCTCCTCAGGTGTTCCATGGTCCTGGTCTTCCTCCTGTCCAGTTGGGGTGATGTTTTGAGGGGACTTTTTAGCCACAAGTGCTTTGCCATCCTGCCAATGGACCCCAGGCACTAAGAGCATGTGGTGGGCACACAGTCTTACTGTGGCAGATAGACCATACAGACAACTGGCTGATTGCTTGAACCTGGGAGGTCTTGCAGGCTAGATATGGCCTAAGAACCTTCTTTCTAGAGTTTATTATTACCTTGCAAGTCATTTGTTTATTATCTGAAGGAAATGTGAATTACTGTAAATGATGGAAGTGATGCCAATTAGAAGAAAAATGCTTGAGAGGGTTTCTTTATTTTTTTTTTTTTGAGAGATACCAACATGCAAATAAGGTTATTGCAGTGATCTTGATTAAACTTAGAAGATTCTGTTTCCTGGAAGAAATGATGTAGCAGTGAGTGCAGGATCTGCCTTCTTACATGTTCATATTGGAAGAGCTATTTCTCTAGAGAGAGAGAGGAAAAACCCTCATTTCACAGAACTCAAAGCAGAATTATTTTTTTTAAATCAGTGAACAATTTTGCTTTTATTTTTACTTACTCTTCTCCTTCCCATTCCAGCTAAGTTTTATTGTACAACAAAATTTAGAAAGTTTATTTTACTCACTAAAACTAAAGTCTCCTGCCCAACTCTCAATAGGTAACACTTGCAAATAGCAATTGAAAGTCCTTGAAAATTTATTAAGATGATTTAAAACAAGAAAAAAAAAGTTTCTAGACAATATAATTCCAGTTGTATTTGTGTTTATTTGGGTTTTTGAAATAAAACATTTCTGTAGAGTGTTGAGTTTTACTTTTTAGCAGGAATATCTTTTGGAAGTTGTTGCAGTGAACATTA
>VZRI01009170.1:64004-102969 GCA_013397515.1 Upupa epops | reverse complement strand
CTCACACCTCACACAGGTGTTGTCCCTGCCATCCTCCATATCGAGTGCCAGGCTCCAGCACTCACTGCAACCACCTGCCTGAACATCTGCATGCTTGGCGTGGGGCCTCCGTTTGGATGCCCACTGGTTTTCTAACGGCCTTTGTCCGAGTAGTCACCATGTCTTACGGTAACTGCCCTGTCCTCTCCTCCTCTCCGATTTGTGTTGGGTTTGGTTTGGGTTTTTTTTGCCCCCCCCGGCGGCCACTGGTCAGGTAGTGGTCAGGGCTCTGCTCTGTCTCGCTGCTGCTGTGAGGTCTGAGCGCAACTTCCGGCTTCACCTCCTTTAAAGAGGTCCGGCTTGCACCCCCATGGTGATTGCCTGGCTAAAGCCATGAGAGTACCGAAACTCAGCGACTGCTTCCCAACTCCTTCGTTAAGGAAAACCCCCAGATCACTTTGAAACCTTGACAAAACAGCGTTTGGGGCTCTGCTCTGCATGCTGTGAATGCTACAGACACTGAATATCTTGCACTCTGTCAGGTATTGGGGTAAAGACAATACATCAATATCCTATTGGTTCCACACATCCCAGACTTGTCCTTACGATAAGCTTGTTAGCAAGCTTTTCCTTTCACACAGCTCATCCCCACTGTTCTGTGAACCAATTCCCTTTCCTCCCAAGACCATGTGAATCCTCACCTGTAAGAAGCTGCTCCAAGCGGACCCGTTCATGAGCTGCATGTTGATCCACCAAAATCAGAAGGTTTCCATCTAAAAAAAGAACAAGAGACAAAAGGTGGGTGACTTTGTACCAGATAACTACACAGCTGGGGAAGAATGACCACTGTCCAGGGGCCACATTTAGAGGGTAAGTGTAAGCCAGTTTTACAGAAATAAAATGAGGAGGGGGCTGTGTTGGCAGAACACAAATCAATAAAGGAATTGCAATCCTAACTGGCCTTTAAATTAAGGCAATTAGATTAAGTGAGAAACTCCTGTCTACTGGTATCTTTGCCTAACTTCAGAATGATTACTAAGGTCACCCACAAACTTTTCTGTTTCATAAAGTCTTTAAAAACATTATGAGAGTGATTGGCTTCGGATGCCTTTTTGGTAGAGCTTCAGAAAGCTTCAGCAACGTGACAAAGCCTTCAGGCACTGATGTGAGTCTGAAGGATGTTGGTAATCTGAAGGCAGCAGGAACACTTGACTAAGTCCCAAAGACAGATAAAAAAGATCCAGGAGATTTCAAGAAAAGACTAACAATTTCCTCTGCTCACAGTAACACCCCAAGGAAAAAAGAGAATGCAAAAGGGACTGTTCCCTTGCAGCCTCACTACACTTGACAGCCACTGCAACCTGATGTTGATAACCACTCTTACCTGCCTTTTCCTGCACTTCATTCCGAGTGTTGATTAAACAAGCGATAAATTTATTGTCCACTTGCTGAAGAACCTGTAAGACACTCGGAAAAATAATGACCCAGTGGTAAAATGTCAATTCCAGCAAACACAAGGAAATGATTTAATTAGAGTTCTTACTCTGAGCGAGCAGAAAAGCAGAACCTTTAATTTTCCTGCATTCTTGTTTTTACAAATGTACTCTGTTTGCGCTATAAGGTTACTTTTCACACACAACACAAGTAATGAAATCATTCAGATCCTGGCCCTCCCTGGAGACAGCATGATTACGCCCCACACAGACTGAACCTGTGATCTCAAAGCCAGCGCTATGACTGCGTAAGAATAAAGTTAACTGGGTCTGTGAGCCTTTTGTCAGTGGGATGCAAGAAAGGGACAGCATCCACTTGGGCACTTCTATTCAGGCAAACCATTCAAGAACGTAAGTCTTGACTACAACCTCCCTTCAGGGAGTTGTACAAAGGGAGAAGATCCTCCATTAAGTCTCTTCTTCTCCAAGCTAAATACCCCCAGTTCCCTCAGCCTCTCCTCATCAGACTTCCCCTCCAGTCCCTTCCCCAGCCTCATTGCTCCTCTGCACCCGGTCCAGCCTCTCATAATCCCTTTCTTAAAGTGAGGGGCACAGAACTGCCCCCAGTACTCGAAAGGAGGGTTCACCAGTGCCCAGTACAAGGGGAGAACTATGTCCCTAGTCCTGCTGGCCACAGTATTGCTGTTACAAGCCAGGATGCCATTGGTCTTTTGTGCCACCTGGGCACCCTGCTGGCTCCTGTTGAGCCAGCTGTCAACCAGTACTGCCAGCTCCTTTTCTGCCAGGCTGCTCTCCAGTCACTCATCCTCTAGTCTGTAGGGGGTTATTGTGGCAACAGAGGAACCACAAATTCTGCCTGTGCTTTTGAAAATCAGGGATATGAACTGTATTTTCTGGATAACTCTCTCCTACCATCTGCAAATTGCATCAGCTATGTGCAAACCTGGCATGGAAAACGAGTACTTGATCCTATCATACCTGCATTGACCGGACCATGTCCTTGGTGAAGCGATAAGGATACAAGATATTGTGGATTTTCACAGCCAGGCTGTCAGCCTCCTTGCTGGTCACGTTGATGGCAATCTGTAAACACAGAATCAGGTAGAAAGGATATCATTGAAAATCTAAACAGACACAAAACAACCTCAGCAAAGCAGCTTTAAGGGCAACAGTAAATAAACCCGTATTTTGGCAAACCCAAATTATCTATAGAAGAGTAGCACTAACCCCACTGCTCCCATATTCAGATACCTTCCCATCTGGGTATTACCAGCTAACTCCAGTGCCTTCAGCTGATTCCAAGTGCTTATCAGAACACCCGAGATGGACTACCCTGAGGGGACACTTCACAGCAACAACTGAACAGAGCCAATCTCTTTCAGAGAGTCACCAGGAGCTGATGTCCCTGTTTTCTGCAGGTGAGGACTGTTATATACACACAGTGCAATGATTCAAGATAATACTACTCCATGACAGCAAAGTAAGTTCTAAAAGCTGTGACATCATGTCCTCTCTCATGTGCTATAACCCTGCCAGGCTATGAAAACAACCACAGTCTAGGATACTTTAAAGATTCATTGCATCTCAGAGAAGAAAGCTAGGTTATTTAGAGTGCCCTCAGAAAGGACATACTATTACAATTTGCTATTCATCAACTCCAAGGTTACTATCTTTGTAGAGGAAAAGACAGTTTACAACTACATTTTGCTTTTGAAATGGCATAAGGCAAAAGATGAGCCCGATACCTGCTTCTCTGTCTTTGAATAAATCCACAATGACTTACGTAGCTACAAAGACACCTCTATGTCAGGTCTGAGCAGCTTCTAAGTAACAACTACAACACCTGCAACGCCAGTGACCACAGCAGAAATTAACAGAAGGCTAAAATTATTCTTATTTTAGTGTGAGATGCAAGGCAATACTTACCTCCGGGCAGGAAAGGAAAACGGGATTATCCCATTCTGAAAGCAGTGACTGGAGAGACTCCCCTTCAGCATCTAAGACAAAAAACACACGGACAACAGAGGGTCTACCCACCATCTACCTCACACAAATAGTATTTCACTGTTTTCCTGCATAAAAGTGGTAGAAAGTAGAAATAAATATTGGAAGATGAAACTAGGCTTTTCTGTTGCCTGCTTTCTAACTCCTACACAAGGCACAGTACAATTCACTAGGCCCTGGAAATGGGATGGGGAGGGTGGGGGGAAAGAGGAAAAGACCTGTTTAGCTACTCACTCCCTCTGGACAAAGCCACATACCAAGAAGATGACTTCAGCCTTTCCACCACAGAAAAATGTGGTGAGCATGAAAGCTATTCTTCACACTCCAAGGTTGGAATGAGTACAAAGAAGGGAGTAGGTGGTAATTCTTTAAACTACTGACATAATTTCAACAAACCACTGGGTATTTCATCCTGTAAATGAGTATCGTCCAACCTGCTTTCAACCCCTACAATGATTTTTTTTCACTTCTGGATTTGAGATGACTCATACAGTCCCATTGTTAATAGACCTTGCATAATTGTGGGTTCCCACTGGGACATGAGAGAATTTTTTTTTACCACAGGACATGGTGTCCTGGAAAACTGGCCTACCTCTCACATACTGGCTTGCTAGAGTCTTCTCTTTTCGAAGTCTAGGAAGGAAGGGTAGCAGAATCTCACTTCTAAAGGGATGGCACCTGAACCGAAATCCTAAACACAACACAAATTCACTACTGCAGATTCAAAAACATTTAAGCTGACAAAAAGCCACGTAACAGGAACATCCTCATAAAGGAACTGTGCTGAGGCGATTGCAAATGAGAGTATTCTACATCTTCTGCAACCTAATATCGAGGAATAATTCTCTCTACATACATGCTGTTACCAGACACATTTGCACTAGGGAATCATTGAATCACAGAATTACTGAGGCTGGAAAAAACCTCTGAGCTCATCCAGCCCAAGATCTAACATCACCACAGCAGCCAGACCAGGGCATTAAGTACTACAGCCAGGCTGTCCTTCAACACCTCCAGGGATGGGGACTCCATCACTGCTCTGGGCAGTCCATTCCAGGGGCTGAGCACCCTTTCTGGGAGGAAGGGCTTCCTAACATCCAACCTAACCCTCCCCTGGTCCACCCTGGCCCTGCCCTCTCACTCTGGTGCTAGTTGCCTGGGAGAAGAGCCCAACTCCCATGGGGGGACAACCTCCTTTCAGGTAGTTGTAGAGAGGGAGAAGGTCCCCCCTGAGTCTCCTTTTCTCCAGGCTAAACACCCTCAGCTCCCTCAGCCTCTCATCAGACTTTCCCTCCAGTCCCTTCCCCAGCTTCGTCACTCCCCTCTGGACTCATTCAATGTCTTTTTGGAAAACATTACCACGGCTTCTACAAGACTGTCCTTAAAAGCTGACTGCTGCTTTTAACCATCTAAGATCTCTTTCCAGAATCTGGGCAATCAGAAACGCCATTCCCAAAGGGAAGAGGATGCATCTAGTAAAGTCTGTCAGATATCAAAACACCTCAGCAAAGGTGTGATAAAACTGTCAGTCAATTGTCATTCCTGTCAATGCTTCACACAGTTACCAGGAACTTGTAAAACTGTAAACTACAAACCCTTGGGACCCTGTGAGATAGCAGAGGTAGCCTAACAACACGTTCCCACCCACTGAGAGATTTAATATTGCAAACCTGCACTGCTATCTAGATGATTGAAAGAAGTGGCTGAGATTTCCAGCAGAGCAGTAAACATCCCACCCACCCTTTGATACAGTGAAGGATTCTATTCTTTGTGAAATAATAATAAATTACTCAAGTTATTTTCTCCTGAGGAATGAAGGGTGTGCATTCAGGAAAGGCAGCTGAGGGATAACGCCAAAGAAAACTAGCTGCGTACTGATAAGTTCAGCATGAAAAGGTTTTATGGGATCTGAAGCCAGTCTACAGACTCCTAAATGTTGGACCCATTCCACTCAAGTCAGAGTGCCAGCACAGCAGAGTAAATCAGCAACCCACTGTGATAAAACCCAGAGCAGAGAAGATGAAGCTGTACATCTCAGTGCTTTGTGTGGCTACTAAACAGCACTATGGGCAACTGAAATCAGCAAACCACAAAAATTCCAAGTGTTACTCAAGGAATGATCACTACCGCACTTGCAAGTGGTTTTATTGACTAGAAACAGAAATGTTCTTCTCCTTGCAACAAATCTACTTAAATGCAACCTACAGGAAAGATGGGGAGGGGCTTTTTACAGAGGCACTGGTAATAGGACCAGGGGTAATGGCTGTAATTGAAAGGGGATGGGTTTCAATTAGATATAAGGAGTAAATTGCAACAGAGCAGGTTTCCTTGAGTTGCAGAAGCTCCCTTCCTGGAAGTCTTAAAGGCCAGGCTGGATGGAACTTTGAGGTGGTGAAATGCTTGAATTGTGGCTGCTCCATCCCTGGAAATGTTCAAGACCAGGTTGGATGGGGCTCTGAGTAACTGACCTAGTCAAAGTGTCCCTGCCTCTGCAGGGGGGCTGGAACTAGATGATCTTTAAGGTATCTTCCAGCTCTGGCCATTCTATGATTCTATAACCTGGTCCAGTCAAACATACCTCTGCTCAAAGCAGGGGGTTTGGAACTGCGTGATCATTGAAGTCCTTTCCAACCCAAACCATTCCCTTTGGTTTCGCTGAGAGCACAACAAACATTAAGGACTGCTGGCATCAATTACTGCGCTTAAAGGGAATAGCTTAATGACCAAAAGCTCTACTGCACCAGTGTTCCCATGAGTGGTGATAAAGACAGAAGGAACAGTAAAAAAATAGAAGAAACCAGAGACTATCACAATTGATTAGACAAATACTCCACAGGAGGAAGAAGTTCAAACAGCTATTTTCAAAAGCAATTATGCAGTGGAAAATGCAGTCTATGTATGGAACGACTGCACCTTTGCTAGTGAACTCTGCTGACAGATAGAATAAAGAACAACTCTGCATGCTGATACATGCTCTGAAAATGATCACAGATGCCTCTGCGGTGAGCTAGATCAGGAGGACACAGATAGCCAAACGTGAGAGGTACTGTAACTCCTGGAAAAGCTCCACCGTCAAATCATCTACAGTGGTCTACACCATCTACAGAGCTAACCACAAAGAAAAAGTCTTCCAAAACCTGCAGAAAGATGTCTACACCTTCTCAATGAAGAGCTGGTTCTGTTCCCTCTTTCAATGGTTGTTTTAAATGTTGCTTGTGGATTGCATGACCACTTTAATATGCAGCTCTCAGGAACAGCACACTCTCATAGAAAATACTAAACCCTAATGCTTTTCTTGGGTGCTTAAGTTTTTGAGATTTCTCTTTCCTATTTTATATAAAATTTTCTTTTAATACTTTGAACGTGGGTTTTTTTTACTCTGTACATAGTTTCCAACTCTTTCCTGTTTTCCACACAGCCACTACATGTAAGGCAGCAGCTATTTCCGTATAAACTGTCAGGTGCTGCCAGTGAATTATTTTATAGACTAAGCAGAACACAAATGATTTTCCTCATCCCGTTTTTCCAACCACCACCAGCATCCCTCTTACCACTCTCTGAAACAACATTCACAGCCATTGTTGTTATATCCTCAATGCAGGCAGCTTGAAATCCTCCAGCAGGAGGGGTGATGTAGGTGCTCAGGCCAGTTGCTTTGTTGATGTGTACTGTCTTACCCAATGAAACATCAACAACTCGCAGCCAGTCAGAAGATAAATCACTTCCGGGATCACCTGCGCTCACGTTGTCTGCAGAGAAGTCCCAGTTATTTGGGAAGGTCATACAGGGAACCTCAGTATCTTTCAAATCCTGTTCTGAGGAATCACCTAACGTGCTTTTGTCTTTACAGACATGTAATGATAAAACATTGTTTGAAGAGACTGCATGCTCCCCTTCTATGCTGCTGGGTTGTGATGGGCTAGGAGCACTTGCCACGGGCTCTGCTCCCGTACTGTCTGGCTGCCAGCACACATCCCCCTCAGAAAGGCTGTCCTTATACTCATTCGTCTTGTCCAGTGAAGGTTTATGTGTTTGACAAGCATTATCCACAGTGTCCGTCTCTGAGGATTCAAGATCTAAAAAGCAGTCATCCTTTCTACTTGAATCCATTTGGAATTGATCACCAAGCTGCTCTACTTTATGGTCACTTTTCAATTGAGATAGTTTGGATGATAACGATCCTGGAGATCTCCGACAACTTCGGTGTTTTTTACTAACCTGAGAATAACCAGACAATGTCAAAGGGCTCTGACAGCGGGCTTGTTCATCCACTGTGGCTTCCCCACTGCAGGATAACCTCCCTTCCAAAGCACCCAAAACTTGGCTGCTGTTGTTCAACTCTGTATCTTCCACAGCTGGGGTATTGCAAGCAAGCGAGTTACTATGCCTGTCATTCTCATTCTTTGAAGAGTCACGATTAGTTTGTGAATCAACCAGGTGACCCAAGTCACTCTGTTCTAACGCTGGTGTCAACAGCATTTGCTTGACTCTTCCATAGTGCCTCCTGAACTTTTCTAATGAACCCAGCTGTGTGGTCAAGCTCAGCTTCTTTGAGGGCTGAGGTCTCGGAACAGCTATTTGTCTTCTTTCCACACCTCTCTTCTGAGAGCTGCCTGAAGAAGCTGCCGGCAGCAATTCTGTAACAGTTGATGTCCCATAACGCCTTTTACTGGTGGCAAAACGCACAGCTGTCTCCTCACTCACCTCATTTGACACCGCTTTGTTCTCTAGCTGCTCATTACCATCAGTCATAACTAACTCTCCAGTGTAAGGAGCTGTACAGCCTTTATTTGTACTGTGGGGCAGACCCTTGGTGTTGATCCTTAGCATTTCATCCACTGGGTGGACAAAAACATGCTTGGCAGCCATAGGGCCAAGTCTATGCTGAGTGTTTAATGTCACATTTGTTTCTGCTTGCTCACATTCACTCTGTGTCATGTGTGGTACAAGGCCTGTAGAGCACAGTTGTAATGGTATTGAACTACCAGCCCCTCTTCCAGCACCATTTACCACTTCAGCTGCTTCCCTGCCTTCTTCTCTTGCATCACATGGTGTCATCAATGAATGCCCAGAGACAATTGGAGGTCTCGCAGCTGTTTCACTTTCTTTCTCAGGAAGCAGCTGAGTACTGTTGTTTAAGGTACGGACTGCATTGCTTTCCCGCACTGCTTTGCCTTCCAGGCTTCCCACACCTTCTATGTAATCCTCTGCACAATGCTGCAGGTCACCACAACTGACTGATTCTTTTATTTCTGATCCAGTCCCTCCACCGAAAGAGGAACAGAGATTTTCTGAAGGTTTCAGATTAGTATCAGACACTTTTTCGGAACCATTAGCATCTCTTGGTTTCTGCTCTGAGATATTGCACAGAATGCAATCAGAAGACGTGCTGTCTTGGCTGGGTAGTGCAATCTCTGCTTTATTGTTTCCACACAGATCAGGTGGTTCAGCAACCTTCTGGGCTGGGGCAATTCCAGTCTCCTGTAGATTTGTACTGGACTCTACAGGACTTGAAGACTTTTTCCCAGAAGTAGATTTTCTTTTGACATTTTTTGATTGCAAGCTGCACATTTCATAGGAATCTGCAATTTTATTGCAGGCTTTCTTAAAACTCTCTTGGATGCTCTTCTCGACAGAGATTGAGGGCTTCAGTGTTAGAGCATTAAAGTCCTTCTCTTCATTACATTCTCTGATGTTCTCACTACATGACTCAAAGAATAGATGTTCTTGTTTCAAAAATGTTTTTACTCCCTCCTCTACACAAGTTAAGAGATCATCCCAGTTCTGGAACTCAATTAGAGTCTTTGCAGGTTCCAGACACACATCATAGTCACTGTATGCACAGGTCACATTGAGAATAAAGACCCCGTACAACTCTGGGCTACAGTGGTGGCGACCAGGGCTTGAACTATCCTGTCTGCTCATGGGGCCACTTTTTGCCTTGCAAATGACACTTTCTTTTCTTAGCAAAGAATCAATTAGTTTATGGACTCTCGTCTTTAAAACAAGCCTTCTATTCACGTATAAGAACTGCATATTCTTGTTGTAATGTCCTTCAGTCCCAATGTAACCACTCAGCTCAAATCCCCTGGACTTGTGATGTATTTCCCGTAACTTCTGTGCCCTGCCCAGTCCATACAATTGACAGAAGCGAGAGCAAACATCTCTTGTCTTAGGGAGCTGAAGCACCATAGAACAGGAAACATCATTCCTTAAAGAAAGCGAAACAGAGGGATGCATCAGTGAAACAGCTTCGACCTTCTGTCTCACTCTCTCAAACTCCAGCACAGGGTCCATACACTTTTTCCTCACTGGTAACTGATGGAATAGATTACACACAGTGACTGTAGTCCCACCACTCGGTCTGCTGAGCTCAGGTTCACACACTTCCAGTGCTTGCCCATTGTGAAACAGTTTCACAAAAGTTTTTGCAGTCCTGCTAGTCTTAGATGTGATTTCCACTATGCTGGCCATGTTCACTATGCTTGCTACAGCCTCCCCTCGAAAGCCATAGAACGTCAGGTTCTCCAAGTCTCCCACTGAGTAGCATTTGCTGGTGAAGTAGCGCCTTCCCATTGCGTTTAAGTCCTCTCTCCCCATTCCAGAGCCGTTATCTACTACCTGAATCTTAAAAGCTTCCAGATCAACTCTGACAGCTACACAGGTTGCTTTGGCATCGATGCTGTTGAGGACAAGCTCCTCAACACACTGGCCCAATGAGCTGATAGTCACTCCAGAACGCAGCCTGGCTCGCACATCTTCACCCAGACATTTGATCATGTCAAACCCGTATAGATGAAACGCTCTGGGAACTACAAGGAGCTCACCCCTCCACGTTCCTTAGAAAAGCTACCTGAGTGAAGAGAAAACAAGAAATTAAACACAAACTAAAGGCATAAAAATCCCTTTCATTCACCCTCACAAGTATTATTTTGTTTGCATAGACTCACAGAATTACAGAGGCTGGAAAAGCCCTCTGAGCTCATTCAGCCCAGCCTAGGACCTAACATCACAGCAGCCAGACCAGGGCACTATGGGTCACGGCCAGGCTGTCCTTCAACACCTCCAGGAATGACAACTCCACCACTGCCCTAAGCAGTCCATTCCAGGGTCTGCTCACCCTTTCTCTGAGGAATGGCTTCCCAGCATCCAACCGAACCCTCCCCTGGCAGTTTCAGACCCTACCCTCTTGTCTTGGTGCTGCTTGTGTGGGAGAAGAGCCCCACACCCACCTGACTACGATCTCCCTTCAGGGAGTTGTAGAGAGGAAGAAGGTCCACCCTTAGTATTGAGAGGCTTTTTCTGTTATTACTTTCCTGCTCAGACTTTGAAAACACCTCGTCGGTACCTGTAGTGGTCATAGTAGCAGTTGTGTTGTGTGGGTCCTTATCTAGATCCCCACGCATCCCACCCGGGTCACCATCAATGTCGTGGGTCAGAGATCCCGACTCTATTTCAACCAAGAGATTTTAGCTTAAGCATCAGACACAGAGAGGGTTTAACAAACCCACAGACAGATCTGCAGGCACTGAAACTACTGACTCAGTTTGGGGAAGAAAGGCACCAAGACATTTTAATTCACTCCTCCCACCACACATACCTGTCAACTTTTTAAACCTAAACTTTAAACTCTTCTGCAGAAAACACACAAATCAGACTCACAGACTCTGCTCAGCTTCTAAAGCAGAACAGTGCCCTCCGAGTAAACAGCCAGGATGTGAGTCTACCCCCCTGACAACACGTGTGATTCTCAGACTTCATAAACCAACCCAAATTCCAGCCTCGATGGGGGGAAGCTCAAAGGACCTTCAAAGCCAGAGGCCTCTGCATCCGTTTGTCAATCCCGACTCCGCATTCCCAAGAACCAGGCTCAGAGCTGCTTGGGCTCGACCTGGCTGCAGATGGAGGAGCAAAGCCGCCTTGGGAAGGCGAGGGGGATGCTGAGTAAGCTGGGTGACTGCTAGAAAACCCGCTAGTTCCCAGCCCCTGCTGTCTCGGAGGGCTACTCGAGGGGACGGTCGACTGTCGCTCCCGCAGAGCTCCACGCTCGCCCTCTCTGCAGACGCGGTAGCTACGGGCGGCGCTGGATCCCCACGACCCGCTCTGGNCGCACGCTCCGCCGGCCCCAGCACCCGCAGGCGGCAGCGCATGCGGGGAGCGGCCGTTAGGAGAGCAGCCTCCCCCAGGCCTTTTCCCTCCGAGCGGCGCCGCAGGGATCCACTCAGCACGTAGGACACATCCATTCATTCATTCATTCATTCCGCACACGGAGAGAGCGAGCACCAAGAAACTTTATTCTAAAGAGGAAAAAAATGAGATTCTAGGAGAAAACCAGATCGTTTCTGAGGCCTCTAGAGCACAGAACTAAGGTTTGTAAGCGATTCCGTGCGTGCCTTCCCGTCAACAGAGCACCGCACCGAGGAGGGGTTGTGCTCACGCACAGCCACGCCAGTCCCACCCCGCACAGACATCCAGAAACAAGGACGCTGCTTTCCTCAACAGCCTCTTCAACGACCAAAGCGCTGCTTTCCCTCTATCCATCCACCAACCCTTAGCGAAAGGCTTTGTTATACTAACAGCACAACATAATCGATCAGAAATAGAGTTCAATAAATATTAGTTCTCTAGGAGTGATGTTGGCCGGCTGAAGTAACATGGGGAAGGGGCAACGTGCTGTGCGAGCAGCTCATGCTCCACGTTTTGCTTCTTTCCTGGGCTAAGTTATTTCACAATCTGGAAGTCCTTGTGCTCCAGCGCCACAATCTTCTTCTCATTGCTGAACTCGGCCTGGCTGATGCGGGATTGGGGACTCCCGATCTTCCGGAGCCATTCCTGCAGCTCCCGAACCCGGGCCGTCGGGCCCTGAATCTGTCCCTTCACGGTGCCGTGGCTGGTGTTTTGTACCCAACCAACGAGCCCCAGCCTCTTCGCCTCCCCCTGAGGAGACAACACAGAGCAGGATACGATTAATCGGAACGGGAAGAGAGCGATGGCATTACACCTGCCCAGGGGAGGCAGCCTCAGAGGTAACGCACAGATCTCCGAGGGACCTCCTATGGCTCAAGCAGCCGGGGAGCGGCAGGGACTCACCGCACCGCCTACATTCTTTTAGGTGAATAAACGCCCTTTGCGATCACGCCCCAAGAACACCAGACAGGCCGCCCATAGCTCGGGGGGCTGATAACAGGCCCTGCAGCGGTAGCGGCCCGCGCCTCAGCCCCACGAAGGCGCCCGTGCTGGCAGAGGGCAGCGCAGTCAAGCGACAGCAGCCTGGTGACCCCGCACCTGGGTGAACTTGCGGAAGAACACGCCCTGTACCCGGCCGGACACCTCGTAATCCACAGAGAGAAGCTCCTCCTCGTCCATGGCCGCCCCACTCGCCGCTGCCGCAGCCCGCCCACGCACCACGCTCCCCACTCCCGCAGCGCTTGCGCGGCGCAGCTCGCGTAGGGGGGCGGGACCTCGCCCTCCCTTGCAGCCAATGAAGAACCACCAGCCGCAATGGCCGGTCGCTCGTGAAAGGCTTCAGGAATATCATTGGCTGTCTCACCCGTCAGTCACAGGGACAGGCCGCGCTAGCCGCGGGGCGAGGGAAGCGGGAGGTGCCCAGCGGCTCGGGAAGAGGTGGGCGCTCGTTAGTGCCCACATTTAACCGGCATCGCAGACTCCCTGAAGGGGTTGGGTTGGAAGAGACCTCCAAGGCCAACCCCTTGCTATGGGCAGTGACTCCTCTCACCAGACCTGGCTACCCAGAGCCCCCTCCAGCCTGCCCTTGGGCACTGCCAGGGATGGAGTAGCCACAACCTCCCTGGGCACCCTGTGATAGTGTGAAGAGGTGGGGACATGAGGATAAAATCCTTCATTTTGAGGAAGACGGTAACTTCTTGTGCCCTAAACACATAAAATCCAGCCCAACCCTCTTCCTCCCACATCCGTGAAGTGATTGTCCCACATTGGCTCAACAGCTGGACTTGATGGTGTTAAGGGTCTCTTCCAACCAGAGGGATTCTGTTACATCTGTAGAAGGTGTACACAGTGCATTTGTTCATCATCCTTACAAACCACTGACTGGTTTGGGTCGGGAGGGAGCTCAGAGATCACCCGGTGCCAACACCCTGCTATGGGCAGCAACACCTACCACCAGATCAAGTTGCCCAGAGCCCCATCCAACCTGCCCTTGAACACTTCTAGAAACAAAGCAGCCACAACCTCACTGGACAACCTATTCCTAGGCTTCAGCACCTGGGATTAAACTGCTCTGTCACTGTTCCCCAGCAGAGAAAAGGGAAAAGGGGAAGACATCTGAAAACAGATTTAACGAAATGTGAACTAAAGTAAAAAAATACAGTGCTCCAAGTGACACTCAGCCCCTGGAACATCAGGTAGTTCTCAGGAGCCAAATGGCAAGCAAGACCCAGGAAGAATGCAGAGAAGGAAAAGGTGGAGCAGGACCACAAGGAGCCCAGGCAGAAGGATTTTTCCTCCTCAGCAAACTTCCTTTATACTGGGCAGGATGTTTATGGGCAGGGATACACCTGTGAGGCGACTTGGCTCAGCTGCCCTGGTTGACTCAAAACTGCTAAGAGCCTGCAGACCAAATTTGGCCTAAGACTCTCGCAGTCAAACCAAGGCAATTTGTTGTCTTTGTTTGTCAGTAGTGAGTTAACTCAATCTATGTTACTCATGCCAGCTTCCTCTTCTGCTACTGCAGTGCAGTCCCCCTTCTCAGAGACATGCTGTATTTTCAGTACCTAGATCTCTGGTGACATTAACTCTTTAACCCAGCTCTGCCTCTCAAGACACAATTTAGTAAGAACCCTGACTGGATTGGAAGTGATGGACGTTAGGTGCAGTGGGCAGGTACAGCTGGCTGAGCAGGCCTCAGGCAAGCTCTCCCTTCTGCAGCAAGCCCTTGGCCCTCTTTCTGTAAGTAATAAAGCACAAGCAGAATGCCACAGAGCCAGATGACTATGTGTGTATTTCCCTTTCTCTCTTGGAAAGGAAACCCAACTCAAGGAAGACTCTGAACATGGGAGAATGAATTTAACCGTTTATTTGAAACAAAAACTCCAAACCACTACACCCTTTAACCTTTCAAAAAGACAACAAACTAGTTTACATCCCGAGTGTCGGAGCAGGCATACGTTGTGTTCCTCTACAACAACTCAGTATCAATACTAGCAGGACTACCAACACGTACAGAACTAGCACTGCAAGAAGGGGAGAAGTAAAAAGGGTTTGAAACTGCTCAAAGGCACTTCTGCCCACCTGGCCTTCTGTTTTCAACTCAAAACGAAGGTGCTGGCTTTCAAACTGCTTGGGGTTTCTTTTTTTTGGCTGCTAACTGGCTGGTGTGAAATCTGTGGTCTGTAACAAGCACAGCCTGGATAGCGTGAATCCTCTAAGGCACAAAAGAGACAGTGGAGTACAGAGCATCCTCTGTCAGAGACCCTACTCCTCCACCAAACCCAAAGGGAATCCAGTCTGTGCACCTAGCTTTCCAGCTGCTGAGCACTGAGAAGGAAGTATAGCAGTGCATGGCAGCAGAGTGACTCCCACCAGCTTGGTGCTTGCTTGGTGCTCAGGCTCGACTCTTCACTCCTCAAAGCCACTGTGACCAGCTAAATAATTTCTGACTGCAACAACAATCCTCAAGCTGGGACCTTAACCTGAGAACAGGTTCCAATGCTCATGGTGGAAATGGGAGCAGTCACAAAGGCAACCAAGCGAAGTGGCCATACCAAGGTGCCCAATGCAGAGGAGGGCTTTCCCCTACCTGCCACTGGTAATGGACACCAGAATGACCCTTACCTTAGACACTGCACTAAAGAGTCTGTACACGATTCAGCTCCAGGTTACTAGCAGTAGGCACAAAAGGAGTATTTAAGGAGCATAAGTTACAAGCAGAATAGCCACACATCCACCTCTAGTGACAAATGTGGAACGCTAGCTCTGCCAGAAGAGTCTCTCAAAGGAAGCAGTCTAGAAGGGGCAACAGGTTATCCAACCCCATTAGACCTAAGGCAACTCTAGTGACATGCCATTGATGGGCACAGTTTAATCCTAATGAAATCACAATCCCACTCTCACAGCAAAGGTGAGAAGGACTCGGGACTCCTTAGGAGGCTTTGTGTTAAGGCAGGGGAGACTAGCTACTCCCAGGGATGCTACCAATCCCAAAAGCTTAATTCAAACTCAGTTTAGTAATAAATCCCAGGGGAATAAAATGAACCTCATTCACTATCAGGAAATGAGGAAATCTTAAGTATCAGCTCAGGCCTCTTCTCATCCCCACTGGGAAAGCCTTTCACAAGTAGAAAGTGTATTCTGGACAGAGACTTGGTCACTGGGGAAGACTGCATCCTGTGACCGCAGCATGAAGGACGGACGTACTGTGGGGTGGAAACTGCCTTCCAGATTCCTAACACCACAGAGTGAGAAAACACTGGCTCTTCCCACACCCCCAGGAGCATGTGGGCACCAAGGGCTGAGCAAAACAGAAGCCAAGCAGGGAACAGCTACAGGCTTATACCAAGAAACCAGAAGCTCTGGCACCCAAACAAAGTTGAACTGCTGAAGCAAGAAATGAGTGACTTAGTTTTGGGCCAGACACTTGTCATCTGGCTGGGAAACAGGTGGTCTCAACGTGAGAATCAGAGATCACATCTCAGACAGTTCCTCTAACTACTGCTATTGGAGACAACACCTGATTCACTCACCTCAGTGCACTGCCTTAAAGCTGGAAAGCTCTAGGCACCCAGAATGTCTGTGCAGGCCACTGGACACAACTGTATGACCAGAAGTTGTGCCTTAAGGCTAGGGACATGCTGCCTACCATCATTCTCCCTAACAGGAAGATCTCCATCGCCTCCAGAGCGAGACATTCTCTGCTCCATCAGCCCCTGAGCAGAGAAACAGCCTCACTGGCTGGGCCTTACCATGTGGTAGGGACTGGATCCTAGACCTTCACCCCTCTGAAGTGAACGTGTTGAGTCTCATGGTTCAGCCAGCTTCAGTACAAAACACATCTCCTTCTCTCATCTAGAGATACAGTGATGAATACTGGGGTCCCAAAGACAGCTCCCAGGAAGCAGTGAAACAATGAAAGGGCCACAAGCTGCTACTGGAGCCATCACTATAATGGGGCCATTCTGCCTCATGCAGAATTGACAGAGAAGGTACAAAGAGGAGCTACTACTGCTTCAATCACTGATCTGCCTTAGAGATCAGGGGCCCTTCTCCTCTCAAACTCACTCCCAGTTCATATCAAACGTACATGGGTGCCGCTCTGGAGTCTCCGGCCTCGCTCCTTGTCTGCAAGTGACCTGAAGCCAGGAAAGCTGCTCTCTGCATTCGGTTAGTGTGCTGTGAAGTTAGATGGATTCCAGTGGGCTGAAGAGACTAGAGGCTGGAGCGGCATGAGTCCGTTCCCAGGAGACACCAGGAATCTGAATCCAAGTCAGGTTTTGGATCCACTTCCATCTCCTCTTTGGCTGTCTGTGTTCCTCTGGAATGAACCTCCACCTGCCAGAAGACACAGCAGTTACCCAAAACAGCTCTAGGACTATCTGAAAAGAATGCCAGGAACTGCCTAAGGCACAGTTCCTGTTCTCCATGAGCATTTGGGACCCTCCATGGCCATCTGACTGCCCATCCCTTTTCCCATCCCTTTTCACAAGGAAAATTAAAGGGAATCCTGGTCCCTCAAGGGCTGGGCTGAGAGGAAACTGTCTTCTTGGCTTCCCTCCTGTTGCTACTCCCAGAACCTAAATCACCAGCTCAAACAAGAGACAAGCACCTTGCTCAGTCCCTCCATTCTGTTCTGAGAGAAATGCCTGCTAAGAGCTGCTTCCTTCTGTGCAGCCTCCACAATATAGAGAGGGGCCAGGATTGTCATGGTGAGCCCTTGAGTATCAATGAGAACCCTGGTAATGGGTGCTTACCTGCTGCATTCCCTCCATCCTTCTGCTGAACTGCTGGAGTTGTGCACTCAAATGAACAGTTTCCTGATGCAGCTTCTTCTGATCATTCAGGCACTGTAGAACCAGGTCCCGGAGCTGTGTCACCTCTACTTGCAGGGCACTGCACATGCAGTAGGCCACGGGAGACACAGCCTTCCCTTCACCACATGGCATGGTTGGATTTGGGCAAGCAGGCTGCACAGACATAGAGAGAAGTCAATCTAGGTTAGAGCAGTATGTGCCACAAGAAGAATCCACACACAGAAAGCATCACCCCAGTTCATTTCCCACCTTCCTAAACTTCTAGCAACTAAGGCCATCAAGCTGTTAGTCACTACATTTTCAGCACAAAGCCACTAACTCTCTTTTTTCTTGGAAAGCTGTTCCTGGCTTCCCATCACCAAAATCCATCTTGTTTACACCTCACTTTGCTTCAGCCTGGGACCTATGCCTCTGCTTGGGACAAAAAGTGCCTGGAATAAGGCAGTCTCACAGGCTGTACTTTGGCAGTGACTCCCTTTATCAGTTCTTCCTCCCTCATGGTAATTCCTGCTTTCCAAATTTCTATTTCCTTCTAGCTTCTGAGCCACAGGTGATCTTTCTCCTGACTGCATTAACTGACTTTTTCCACAGAGCTGATCTCCCTCTTTTCCATCTGACCAAGCCCTAGCTTTGTGTTGTAGATACTAGTGAACTGTTCTCTTTAGAGCAGTATCTCTGATTCTCAACAGCCTTCTTTTCCTCATCCAGATGAATTCAAACGCTGCCATTTATGATCCTCAAAAGCCTCTGGCCAAGTATTTCCTTGATAACATTACCCAGGGCTCTGTTGTAGGCTTGTTTATTCCAACAGGTTCCTCAGAGGCCACTTTGAGTCCTTGAAGTTTCTGGTAAGGAAGAGTCTCTTTCTCGGGTTCTGAAGATGCCATGCTCAGAGGAAAGGGGCTGTCAGGCATGGGGATGAACTCTGCATTCTCCAGCTCCTGGAGACACAAAAGCAACACCATCAGGTCTGCCTTCCTCCCTGCAGACAACTTCATCTTCTCAGCCAACACACCAACACCCTCTTGTGGTTAAAGTAGCAACGAGGTCTGAAGGGCTCCCCAAGCAGCACAGCCCTGAGGTTCTTTCAAAGCATCCCTTAAAGATGGAATGGATCACTCAACATCCCAGAGCATCCCTTAAAGGTGGAAAGGGCCACTCAACATTTCCCCAGCTTGGATCCCTGCCTTAAAGCATTTCTGAGATACCACATTACCTTCTGCAGCCAGCCTGGACAGGAGCTGCTGTCAGCACTGTTGCCTCCCTTAGCTTCTGTGGTGCTGATCCAGTCCCCCAATTCATGATCTGCTTCCATGGTTCCCCGAAAGCCTCCACTGGGATTTGGGGTCTCCACTTCCTGTTCATTATTATCCTCTTCTTCTCCTCCTCCAGTTGCACAGCTCTGAGCCACTAGCAGTCAAGAGTAAAACTTTATTCTTTCCCTGCCTCTGCTATTCCTGTTGCCAAAGCCCAGTGCAAGAAGGGAAGCCCCAAAATTAGGGCTGTATGGCCACGGTGAGAGCACACACTAGCAGCATCTCATTTCCTAACACTGAGAATCACAGAATCATTGAGGCTGGAAAAGACCTCTGAAAAGCCCAGCCCATGACCTAATGTCCCCACAATAAGCTAGACCATGGCATAAAGTGCCATGTCCAGGCTTTTCTTAAGCACCTCCAGGGACAGGGACTCCACCACCTCCCTGGGCAGTACATTCTATGTCTCATCACCCTTTTGATGATGAAGGGCTTCTTAGCATCCAACCTAACGGTCCCCTGGCGCAACCTAAGGCCCCGCTCTCCTGTCCTATCACTAGCTGCCTGGGAGAAGAGCCTGACCCCCACCTGTCTACAATCGCCCTTCAGGGGTAGAGAGGGAGAAGGTCCCCCAAGTCTCCTTTTCTCCAGGCTAAATAACCCCAGCTCCCTCATCCTCTCTTCATAAGACTTTCTCTCTGGTCCCTTCCCCAGCCTTGTTGCTCTCCTCTGGACCCACTCCAGAGCAGGCATCCCCAAAAGAGCTTCTGGGCAGGTTTTTCTGCAGCTTCATGGCCTCAGTCCTCCCACAGGTCCAAGAAACTGGACTCCATCTCTCCAGCAGCTGCCACCCCGTAATTCCCTGTTACCAGCAACCTTTACTAAATCTTCCTCTGCTTTTTCTTGTGAAATGGAAGTTCTTCAACCATAACGGCCTCACTGCCTCTATGTTCTTCATTGCCTCTTTCAGTTCTCTCTTTTCCATCCTTGGGCTCTCCTCTCCATGCTGGGCACCAACCAGATTTACTCCCTTTGAGCCCAAGACCTTTCAAACACAGAGAAACAGTGCTGCAGGACAAAGTGCACTTGAGTGGACTTAAATCACTGCTCCCCAGGGCAGGTTACTCACCAGTACCAATGGACAGGCCACTGCTGTTGGATCGGATTGTTTTCGAGTTCAAGACCTTCTCTGCAAGGAGAGAAGCATGCTGTCAGTCCCAGGGCCCCACAGCAGCACACAGCTAAGCCAACACTGCAGGCCAATTGCTCTGAGCAGCTGGCCACATCCCCCCTCAGCAACATGGCTTCTTCCCTGCCTGAATTTGTCTAGGCTCTTGCAAGCAATACACTGCCATAACCAAGATCCCCAAATCCCACCCTAAACTTACCCACAACGATGATGGTGTGCCAGCCTCGGCAGGACAGGTCTGGAACATGATGCAATGATCCAAATATTGGCCGAGGCCAGGAGGTACAAATATCGGAGCCGTGAGCTCTCTCGGTCGATGTCATGGCCAGGCGCCCGTTCCCACCGTTACCCCAGGCAAAGATGTGGTTGTCTGAGGAAAAGAGATACTCAAGGAGCCTCAATTCCCTCCCTGTCTGTCTGTAATTGCTACAAAGATCCCAGCCTCTCTGCTGTAACTGCCATCCCAAAGTATCTGCTTCACCCTGCCAGCAGGAGAACAAATTGGTAAGGAATCTATCAAGCAGCCACCAAGCACCCTGCAGCCCCGGGGCACAGCAAATGCAGCTGCAATGGGACGGTTGACAGGTCCAGGCAGCCCCAGTGTAGGAGGATTTCCTCATCCGAGTGCAGGGCTGTGGGGCTGGTCTAGGAAATGAGGGCTGAGAGGCAGCTAAGCACCCTGCAGATCTAGTTCAAAGAAAGCCAACACCACCTCACAAAGCTCCACTCACCATCAGTAGCAGCTATGGTGAATTCATCGCCACACGAAACCCTGATGACCTGCTTACCCCCCAGGGGGCCTCCCAGCAGGTTAATTCCCAGGTGCTTCTTATAGTCCCCAACGCCAAGCTGTCCACACTTGTTGGAGCCGAAGGTTAGCAGGCGGCCTCGCTCTGAGGAGGAATGAGGAGACACAGTGAGGGTCCCACTCTGGGACAGTCCCAGCCAAGAGGAATGGCTTCAGCCTGGAAAACACCTCCCCAGTTTCTTCTCCCACTGCTTCCCTTTTCTGATGCTGTGGGCTGGGACTTCTCATAGCCAAGTGGCTGGTGACATTGATTCCTCTGCTATCCTAGTGCTGGAGTCTTCCTCAAACAACTTTCCTTTAAAAGAAAGGAAGGCTGACCCAGAAGCTGATGTTGCTGCATCAGCTGGCCAGGACCAGGAACCCTAGATTCCTGGAGCTTGCAAAAGCCTTGCTACCAAGGGCACAACCTTCTAAGTCAAGGGCCAGGCTGGAAAGGCAAAGCTGATTTAAAGAAGTCCCACAGCCAGTTTTCCCTTCTGAAGGCACAGGGCTCACCATCAATGGAAGCTGTGTGTGTCTTCCCTGGAGAAATGGTACGAATCTTGTAGAAGGACAGCTGCTTGGCCAAAGTAAGGGATGTGGCATATGGCACCTCACTGTACGTCTGAGAAAAGACACAGGAATAAGCACAGAGTAAAGAAACACGCATTCATTAGCTAAGACTAACTCAAACGGGTCTGAAGAGATGAGCCTAGACATCTAACATTAACCTGCACAGAGCTCAAGGGCAGGGTAAAGATGTGCCAGAATCCAATCCCACAGACACTGAGCAGCTCACGATCTCTTTCACTACCCCAGGTGTGAAATCAGCCCACAGGACAGATAAAACTGAGGAACAAACTGCCTCTTCCCACAATCACAGTATCCACTATCTCGGATTCACACTAATAAACTGGCACAAAGTTAACGAATACATTGTCACAGGCTTTCCACTTCCCCACACACTAAAGACAGCTAGGAGCTGGAGCCCAGAGGCACTTACGTCATGGTTGATTATCCCTGATGTGCACTGATTCAGGCCCAGCTTGTTGAACTCATTGAGTCCACATGCCAATACTTTGCCTGTCTGGGTGAGCAGGAAGGTCCCATCACAACCACAGTGAACAGACACTATGTTTAAAGTTTTGGGAACATCCACCTATTTGGAAGAAACACATCTCATGAGATTCAGGATGCAAACACCTACTACATACAGACTGGCCCATGGAAAACATACAAGGTTAGAGAAGTGATTCAGCTAGTCTGAGCACTGACAAGAGCCAGTAAAGTTCTGCTGAATGAAGGTTCAACAATATCATACTGAAACTGGTCACAGTGCATTCTAGACCTTGTGTGCAGGGCACAAGCAGTCTGGCTAGTTTGGGTCTACAAGCTCCAAACCCAGTTAGCCAAGCAGGGCTAGGTCTGACACTGTGCAGTCACAGGTATCTGGCTTCTAGGCACATCTTGTTGGTTTCTAACTTCATTTATCCCTAGAAATCCTGTTTCAATACGGTTTTAGTTTCAACTCATTATGTCACACTCAGACTCCCAGCTGTTTGCACTGCACTGCAATTCCTCACCAACCCAAGAGATGTAGCTCAGTATTCCTACTACAGTTGTTACAGCATTAGGTTTGGCATTTCCAGTTACAGCAAGGAGAACAGAACAGTCAAGTTCTGTGTCACAATGCTGGCTGGTTTGGGAGTGCTATGCCCCTCTGCCGTGATCCCTACGGGGAATTCAAGCAGAATCAAGTGAGGAAGCAAAGCTTAAACCCTTGCAAACTGTCTTACCTCAGGAAAAAACCAACCCAAACCAATCAGCCAATCCAGCTACTCAGAATTTATGCCCATGCAGGTTCAGAGAAGTAGTCACAGCCCTACCTTCTGAGGGGTGTAATGATCCTCTTCAGAATCCAAGCCCAAGCGCCCTGCATCAGCAAAACCACCACACTTAGAAATGGCCTCACATTCAAAAGAGATGCTATAATCCCTCCCTATTCCAATGGAATCACCCTACAGGACCTGGAATTTGTCCCCCTACAAGCATCATTACCTGTCAATCCTCCAGGTAATCCAACTCACGGAACAACAGCCCTACCCACAAGGAAGGCACTGTAGAGCTTCCCAGAATAAAGTCTCAAGGGCTTAGCCCCTGGGTCTCCATTCTTGCAAGGGAAGAAAGCCCCAATGAAACCAATGTCCTTTGCCTTCAGGACATACCAGTCAGCTCTCACGCAGGCTCTGCGTTAACACACTTGACCCAAGCTGCTTTCTTGAGGAGCAGACATACTCCTGGGTTCCAGCAAGACTCTACTTACCATACTCTCCACAGCCCCATGTGTAAACTTCTCTGTTCCTGGTCAGCACTGCAACATGGTTATCTCCACATGAGACCTGCTCCACGGGGTTGGTAAGAAAGAAATCCAGCTGCAGGGGCTCAAGCACTTCAGAGCCATAGGCTTTGTCAATGCCAATGCATCCATAATAGTCCGAGCCAAAGGCATACACCTGCCCCTCATCTGAAGGACACAAGGGAAACTTGGTCAGCACACAGCACTCCTGTGAGGCTGCATATTGACCTCACAGAAAAGAGGCTGCTTAGGCCATGTCCTGTAATCACCCTCCTCTTTAGTGCAGAAAATATGATCAGGAGAATATGGAGTCTTGCTGAGAACTGACCTGCTGGGGAGCAGGACCTGGGGGTGCTGGTTGACCACGAGGCCATTGCTGGGTCATGATCAGCCTCTGTGGCCAGGAAGGCCAGCAATCTCTTGGGGTACACTAAGAGTGTGGCCAGTAGGTTGAGAGAGGTTCTCTTCCCTCTTTGCTCTGCCCTGGTGAGGACACATCTGAAAAACTGCTTCTAGTACTGGGCTCCCCAGTTCAAAGGGGATGGGGAGGTACTGGAGAGAGTCCAGCACAGAGCTAGAGAGATGATCAGGAGCATCTTCCTTATGAGGAGAGGCTGAGACAGCTGGGGCTGTCTAGCCTGAAGAGACTGAGGGGAGATCTGATCGGTGTTTATAAATATCTGAAGGGTGAATATCAGGAGGATGAGACCTGCCAGGAGTATAGGACCAGGCTGTCCTCAGAGGCGCCCAGCAATAGGACAAGGGGCTGTGGGCACAGACTGGAACACAGGAGGCTCAATTTGAACATAAAAAAAATAACAATCTTTTTGCTCTGGCACAGGCTGCCCAGAGAGGCTGTAGAGTCTCTGCCCCTGGAGACATTCATGTGTTCCTCTATGATCTGCTCTCAGAAAGCTTACTCTTGCAGGGGGGTTGGACTAGGTGAGCTCCATACATCCCTTCCAACCTCTACCATTTGATGTCCTATGAATTGTTTTGACAGTTAAAAGTGAGAATCAAATTCTTTTTAACAGACACCACCACAGTTAGCACCTTTTTATTAGCAAGAGCAGGGCTGCAACTAGAGACAGCTTTCTGAATGGAACAGTAGATCTTAGCCACACATCTTTTTTATTACTTCATTTCTTTCCTCGATTCAGAGTTTCAAACTCATTTAGACTCTTGGCTTTAGGCTCCTCTGGCTTTCACAGAGGCACAGGCACTGGTAAGAGCAGGGTCTATGCAGCCACAAGGAGCTTCCTCATCAAACAGGAGCACATGCTTAGTGCAGCATCAAGCCTTCTTGGGAGCCAGTCTCTTCCTCTACGCTAATGGTGATCTATATCCACTACTGCACCAATTATCCTCAAACCTGAGTGGTGAGTAACACAGAAGCCTTTATCCTCTGCGCACACAGCTGCTCTACTCATCTTATTGTGAAGGCAAACACCTCCATAGCACAGCAAAGTGAGCAGACAGGAGTGCCCTCCCAGCTCTCACCTGTGATGCACACTGTGAAATCATCTCCGCAGGATACCTGGCGAATGGCTTTGCCCTGCAGCTTCTCCACATGCTTTGGCTGCCTGTATGAGGCTCTGTCCCCATGCCCCAGCTGCCCATGCAGTTTGGTGCCTCCCTGCATGTTCTGCAAGACAGAAGCACCTAGCAAGGTTATGTATCCACAACTCCAGAGATGGTGCCGTGAATTACAGCACCATAAATAAACAGAAGACAGCAAAGAGCAGGTGAAAGCTACCTTGGGGAACAGACTGCTGTTTGCTAAGTGGCATAAGAGCAGGCAACAGGCTTTTTGGGCACTCAGGCACTAGTGAGGAGTGATCCAGTCTCAGGCCACCAACTGCTGAGGAGTCCCTGCTCCTCTCTCACCTGCCAGCTGGCAGAACCCACTCAGCTGCAGGACTGAAATTCATCCTTCAGGCTTTTCATCTATTTTACTAAATACTGATGGCTGAAAAGAAACCCTTAACGTGAAAGAAGGGGTACTGATGTGGCCAGACCTACCCCCCATTCTATAGGGAAATCAAGAGTAGAATTGAAGTTAAAACTAAAATATTCATAGCCAGCTGAAAGTGTTAAGTGGCCACTCTTGCACGAACATTCAGCATATTACTTCAAGCTGCTTCCCTCCAGTTTGGATCTCTTTCTTCTCTCACCTACTTAATCTGCCATAACAGCTTCAGTATCCTGTTGAACCCTGGAAATGCAGAATACCTAGGCATCACTGACCATCTATGCCAGAGAAGAGGGATTCAGCTGTTTTAAATGCATCATATGCCAACACTTTTTAACTCTATTTGACCTAGAGAATTTCCACTCATCATAAAAAGCAGAGTTGTTTAGTATAAGAGATCTCTGGTTTCACCCCCAATTTGCTTCACAGATGAGAGGTGTATTACAACGAGGTCACTTATTCCACCTATCTGATCACAAAACCTTCCTCAAAAAACACACAAGCCAAGAAAGCATCACAAAACTTCCACTACAGTTCTAGCAGTCAGGAAGGGAGAAAGAGACTCAGTGTCTGGGTCTACAGGCCCACCACCTACAATCCTCAAGTGCACATCAAGTCTCCAGTATCCTTCCTGAAACGATGGAAAACTCCCAAAACTACTCATGCTATGGGATACTTGGGTTAGGCTCAGATGCCTCCACAGTGCCCACTGCAGTCATATTCCTCCTTTTCCAGCCTGTTCACCCATCTGATGCTACCAGGCTCATGAGAGCCCCTGGCAGATCCAGACCTTCCCACCCCAGCCAGCTCCCCGCAGTTCCTCTCACTTACCACCCAGGTGTAGAGCTCCTTCTCCACTGTCACCACAGCAAAGTGAGTGTTTCCAGCACACACCTGGCGTGCACTGCAGCCGCTTTTGATGGCATCCAGCTTCTGGGGGGTAGACTTCCCACCACCCCAAACATACACTTCACTAGTGCGTGAAGTCACCACCGCAATAGGGGCCTCATTCACAGTACTAGACCTGTGTAAGATACCCCCCCCAATAAAAAACACACATTTTTAACTATGATTTTGCATTTGGTGTGGTAACTAACATTCCTACTCTTGTCTACCCATTTCCCACCCGTAGCAATCATGTATGATGTTTTGTTTTCACAAACTGTTTTCTTTGTTAAGCGGATGCAAGGCTTCTACTGTTGCAGGCTTAGGATCAAACCTGCCTCAGCACAGCCTCTCCAGGAAGCATTTCAAAAAGCCTACAATACAATCTCATGCCATTTTAAAAGGCTGGATTTTCACTGAATGGCCAAGGAGTTGTTCTCATTTGTGACAAGTGAAAGCCTTATAGGCAGGAAATGCTGCTCAAAATGCAGAATTATCCAGAAGCTTCTAACCTTCCCTCTTTCCCTCTTAATTGAAATGACAGCCTTACATCTAAGGGCAAAACTACAGCTCCTCAATTCCCAAGCAGACTGCAAAGTGGAACATGTAATCAAAGCAAATTGTCACCAACTCAGGAACAGGAGCTTCAGGTACAGCGCTCAGACAGCAATTCCAAGCTGATGAGGAAGAAAAGGTCAAATTCCATCTGACAGATCAATGGAACAACAGCTATAGCTGTCACAGAAGCCACCTAGCTCACAAGCAACCCTGATTACAGGCTTACTGGGGACTAGGTAGCACCTCTGTTTTCATGAGAAGTATTTATATGACTGTAATACTCAACATTCAGTCATGTTCCTCCTGCTTAAGGGAATCTGCATGGAAGGAGGAATCTACATCACAGACAGGATGTGAAGATAGACGTAAAAGGTGTAGGTTGTGAAGACTACATCATCTGTAGGACAGACTAGAGTCATATGGTTGCTGCTGAGGTAAGGCTTCATTCACACATATCAACAGAATATAAAAGGTAGAGTGAAAAGGGGGACAATAACCATGGAACAACCACGTCCAGCTCCTAGCAGTTCAGGATCTATCTAAGCTGCACTAATTCTTTAAGGCTGTCACAGACTAACACTTTCAGCTAAGCTCCCTTCTGGGAAGCGGCTGGTCCTTCCCAAACACATGCCCAAATAATTACCTTGGTCGCTTACTCGGCCCATTCAGCAGCGTGACTTTCTCTTCCATCTCCCTGCCAAAGGGGAAAAAGCATTTTAGGGAACACAACCATCACCCAAATCGATTTACTGACAATCAGCACAGACAGTCGGCTGTCCTTTCTGATAACATATTGCTCCCTTGCACAGGAAATGTGGCAGCTCCTCACAAGCTTGCAGCAACACACAGTTAGTAGGGCAAGAGTAACATACCATTCAGTCAGGAAAGCTGCAGACAACAAAGTACACACAGACTGGACTGTGGCAAAGCAATACCCATGCTGTAAAAGAGTGACCTTAAATGGCTGAATAGTCTCAGGATGCGGGCTTTTACCAATGCACACAGCAGGACAAACTTTGCTGACTGCGAAGGAAAAGCATCTTGTTACAAAGGATTGAGCCTGCTGGTCCCAAAACAACCAATACAGGGTCCATACGGCCCAAAACTATGTGCACATTTCAGAGAAAGACAGTTTGTGCACACTGATGGTCCACAAAAACAAGCCACTTTCAGTGCTGCTTCCAGAAAAGGAAGGGAACCAAGGGCTAAAGCAAAGTTCTCTACCTCACATGACATGCACAGTTGAAAAGCCTTTCCCAATGACCACATGAGGATCCCTGTGACCCTCTGTTCACACAGATCTGAAGAGCAGGAACCTGCAATCCTCAAAGGAGCCCCAGAAAGACATTGCCTCAAGATTCTTAATACAACAGCTTCTAAGGCAAAGGACGCAAAGATCATACCCATGCACCGACAGAACACCACATCAAAAGACAGGACAGCAAGACTGCAGTCCTCTCCCAAAGAGGGTGATGAATACTTTCACAACTGCCTCACATCAGGCCACACAAACACATGCTTTTGTAGCCACTAGTCTGCAGAACCTTGCCCCTGCCCTGACACCTGTCCAGTTTTCAGGCAAACCCATCTCATTACCTCCTGCGTTTGCTGAGCAGGGGATGTTCAAGCAATTCATCTGCAGTGGGTCTCTTCTCTGGATCCTGAAAGAAGTGAGCAACAAGTCATTCCCTGGGCAATGCTTATCATCTTGGGGATGACTGGCTCAAAAGGTGCCCAGCAGAAATGGACCTGGGGGTGCTGGCAGACAGCCAGCTTCATATGAGCCAACAGAGTGCCCAGGTGGTCAAGAAGGCCAACAGGATCCTTGGCCTGGATCAGACATAGTGTGGCCAGCAGAAGGTGGTAGGTTATTGTGCCCTTGTACTCAGTTCTTCTGAAGACTCTTCTTGAGTACTGTGTTCAATTCAGGGCCCCTCATTATAGCAAAGTCATGGAGATGCTGGAGCGTGTCCAGACGAGAGCTACCAAGCTGATGAGGGGTTCAGAGAACAAATCATATGAGGAGAGGCTGAGGGAGCTGGGCAGGTTTCATTTGGAGAGGAAGAGGCTGAGGTGGGATCTCACTTCCCTCTACAGCTACCTGAAGGCAAGTTGTGGAGGGGTAGATGTTGGCCTCTTTTCCTCGGTGACTAGTGACAGAACCAATGGTCTGAAATTGAGGCAGGGGAGGTTTAGATTATATTTTAGGGAGAAATTCTTTACAGAAAGCGTCGTGAGGCACTGGAACAGCCTTCCTAGGGAGGGAGGTGGTTGAGTCACCATCCCTGGAGGTATTTAAGAACCTAGAGGCTAGAATGGCAGCATGGAGGGGGTTATTTTGTGGTTTTCGATCTGTTGTGTACTTAGGTTTTTTGTTGGGGTGGGGATGGTTGGACTCTGTGATCTAGGAGGTCCTTTCCAACCAGGATTATTCTGTGATTCTGTGATCTGCAATGAAATCTTGGGCTAGAAGACCTCACACAAGCCTGCATGGACCTCCTCCCCTGACTCCAACCAGAAGGGAAAAGAATTAATTCAAGTACTTGGAATAAACAGGATAAATGCCAGGGATACGCAGGAAGGAATTCCATGCTCCTAAGGCATCAGTTTGCTTTCAAGGAACAGGCACTCACTGTCAGAAAGCCAGAACTTTGAAGAGACTACTAGAATGATGCTCTCAGCCCTGCAGCACTGCATTAGGAAATAACGGCTTCTGCCAGTCCCTCAAGTATTTGTCATCAGAGTAAACCCAGCAGCCCTCCAGAACCTGTGGCACTGGATGCTTCTTGAGTGCTTTCAGAAGACTGGAGAAAGCCAAGACTTTGATGCCTCAGGCCTCACAGAAATCACCCTGCTCCATCAGCTCTCATGCTAAAATCAGGCATACCATTCCCCTGCACCCCTCAATCCCATGGCTTGGGCAGCTGGGACGTGTCACAGTTTGAAGTGTGAGGTTTCTGGGCCTGAGGCACTGAGAATTTACTATGCAACTTGTGAAATTTCTTCAGCTCTGCAAAAAAACTGCAACAATGGGTTTGGAGTTTCTGGGGGTGGTTTTCTGGCCCCTCCTTTTTGACTTCACTTACGCCTGTGGTTTGGAGAGGACATGCATGGCACTGAGCTAGGCACAGTAGCCCTCTTGCCCTAGGAATGTGGTGAACAGAGTCTGAGTACCATTTGCGGAGTGTTCTCCCCTTTTTCATGCCCATAGAAATGGGCACACTGGAAACTGACTGGCGTGGAAGGCCATGAGCAGGGAACTGGACTTTAAACTGCCTGCTGACGCTGAGAGACCTGAGCATGGACTGAATGGACTCCACAAGGGACTCTGAAGGAGAAAGAACAGCTGGAAGTCTCTTCCCCTTGAGGGAGTGGTGACAGCAGCTTGGCCCAGTGATGTAAGAACACACGATTAATCTGTGTGCCTTCGTGTTGGAGTTTTGATATGGGATGAATGAAATGTGTCTTGCTGTTTTTCCCTGAACTGAGTCAGGTGGGTTTGGTTTTGCATGTGATTTATAAGCAGTTTTCAGACCCACCCCACCCCCTCTTGGTTTGTTGTGGTGTCTTAAAATTAAGAAGTATTTCACCAACCTGATCGAGGCAGGAGTTCACCATTTGGATTAAATCCTGGGAATAGACAGTGGAATCAACCTCCATGGCTCGATTTCCCTGTACAATCTTCACACAAAGGTTCAGGGGATTCTAGGCAGAAAACAGACATCAGGAGACATCAGTTGTAAGGGAACTGAACAGGAAAATGTGTTCAATGAGGAGAGATGCTACCAGTATTTTCTTCCTCCTCTGATAAGGATACATTTTTCTCCTTCCCTGCCTAGCAGCTTCTCCAGAAACCCAGCTATAATTCCTGCAGAAACAGTACCTCTGACAGCTTGGTGGCAACACCCAGCTTTTCAGCAAATTCCCAAACAGGGAGGACAGGTTTCTCTTGGCACAGAATTTCCTACACAGCACACTGCCTCTGGAATGCTGCACAGCAAAGGTACTGGGGACTCAGCAGCCACAATGAGAGATAGTCAGGGAAGGGATTTTCACAGAGTCACTCTAAGGGTTACAAAGTCTTGTGATACAGCAGCTAGCAGCTGTTCCCATCTCATACCGCAGGCTGGCAAATCACCTATGGCATCCAGGAATGCCCCCTCCACACTCCCCATGCCAGTTTGACCACACTGCTCTTGCAATCATAATCATAGAATGATTGAGCTCATCCAGCCCAGCCCATGATCTAACATCGCCATAGTGGCCAGATCAGGGCACTAAGAGCCACAGCCAGTCTGTCCTTAAACACATCCCAGGGATGGGGACTCCACCACTGCCCCAGGCAGTCCAGTCCAGGCTCTGAGCACCTTTTCTTCGAGGAAGGGCTTCCTAACATCCAACATATCCCTCCTCTGGCAGCTTTAGGCCTCACCCTCTCTTCCTGATGCCTGGGAGAAGAGCCCAACCCCCACCTGACTACAGCCTCCCTTCATGGAGTTGGAGAGAGGGACAAGGTCCCCCCGAGTCTCCTCTTCTCTAGGTTAAACACCCCCAGCTCTCTCAGCCTCTCCTCATCAGACTTTCCCCTCCAGTCCCTTACCCAGCCTCATTGCTCCTCTGCACCCACTCCAGCCCCTCAATCTCTTAAAGTGAGGGGCCCAGAACTGCCCCCAGTACTGGAGGGGAGTCCTCATCAGGGGGAGAATTTGAGAAAGGTTAACAAGATTTGAAGGACAGGGTTTAGTGCTGCTGACAGGGCTAGGAAAAAGTTGGACTCAATCTTGAAGTTCTCTTTCAGCCAAAACTGTTCAGATTTTATGATTAAACCTGATGAGATCCAAAGGCTGCACAGAACACTCACAGCTAGCAGTGCTGGAAAACCAAAACAAAAGCCTACACAATCAAAACTTCCTCCTCATAGAAAAAATTATACTGCATTCCCAAACCCAACCCAAACTAGCACAGCTTGCCTTCTGCACCTGGTAAAGCAAGGACTGCAGATAAAGGTGAGTTGGACATAAGCCAGAGAGAGGCCCCTGCAGTGCAGCACAGGGGAAAATCACAGACATTTTCTCTGGCTCTGCTTGCCACTTCCAAGCTACTGTCTTCTTCAGCAGCAGATTTAAACAAAATCAAAAGAAAACCATGAGTTAAGAAAGCTAGAAGCCAAGTGTGAATCTCAGGGTGATAAAAAAATACGTTAGTCAGGTTTGCAGACTTACAGTAGCATCAAAGGTCCTCTTCAGAGTCAGCAACTCAAAGATGACACAGCCCACAGCCCAAATATCTGATTTGAAGTTGTATTTCACACCCTGACACAGTTCTGGAGACATGTAATATGGAGTTCCCACCAGCTAGGAAAAAAAAGAGCATTTAAAAATCAGAAATGATCCAGTAATCTTCTGATGAGTAGCTATGCATCCGTCACATTCACATAGACCCGTGAGCACCAGAGCCCAACGTAGCTCTGACACATACTGAGGGGACACTGCTGATACAGCCACACCAACGTGCAGAGGAGATGGGAATGAGCATGCTTCTTCCCTCCTCATCCACAAGCTTGTGCCTGTTTCCTGGAAGATCCTCAATTACACTCTGCTCAGATGATGTGGCCTGTATTTCTCAATAGAATAGCACTCAAGAGAACACAGCAGAGTTTCCAAACACAGCCCATGGCTATAGAGTCATGCTGGACAGGTTACTCGGTCTCTGATCACAGAGAGGTTACTTCCTGATCGGCAAGCAGAAAGCTGGCTTGACTCCTACCTGAAAGGGCTGGGACTGAACAACTCGTTTAAAACAAACACCCCTCATCCCGTCATACACAGACTTCCCAAACCCAGCTCTTGAACAGAGTAGCCCTCCCGGACACAACCTAAACTGCAGCATAGCTCAGAGTCACAACAAACAGATCGGAAGGTACACAAATGAAGCTGCCAAATGAAGGGAGAAAGAGAGAAGGGAAAATCTTACAGTAGTCCTCCTTTCAACTCTCTCAGCAAAGGATGACAAAGCCTTCTTTTCCTTCTACTTTGCTGTGTACTAGATACCTCATGGGAATGTTCACAATCTGCTCTGTCCCTTCCACTTCCCATCTCAGAGTGTGACAGTTACAGAGCTACCCAAGTCCTGGTCACTTCGCTACTGCTGGCCACACTAGTACTCATACAGCCCGAGATGCTATTGACTTTCTTGGCCACCTGAACACACTGCTGGCTCACACTTAGCTAGCGATCAGTCAATATTCCCAGGTCTTTTTCTGTTGAGCAGCTTTCCAGCCACTCTCCCTAAGCCTGGAACACTGCACTGGGTTGCTGTAATCCAGGTGCTAGATTCAACACTTGGCCCTGCTGAAGCTCATACAGTTGGCCTCAACCCACTGGTCCAGCCTGTCCAGATCAATCTGTAGGGCCTCTCTACCCACAAGCAGTTAACACACCCGCCTAGCTTGGCATCTTCAGCAAATGTACTGAGGGTGCACTCCATCCCCTCACAAGTCATCAATAAAGACATTAAACAGGAGTGGCCTGAATACTGACCCCAAGGACCAGCACATGTGAGTGGTGACTAGCTGGATTTAACCCCATTCACCACCACTCTTTGGGTCCCACCATCCAGCCAGTGTTTAACCTGGCAGAGTGCAGCCTGTCCAAGGCATGGGCTTGAAGTTGTGTCTTCCTGTGGAAATCCACATTTCACCTCTATGGTGATGGGGTATGCAAATTTATCTTTACATCACATAGGAACCAACACTAAACTGTGCTTTCTGCTCACAACCGTGCTCCTTTGACTGGGTCAAAACACCATGCTAAGCCTTTCAGGTGCCTACAGCACAGCTCTCTTTCTACCACCTCTCTAGATGCTTCATGCAAAGGTGTGAACAAAGCCAAACCTGACAGCCTTCTGGTAGAATTAATCTCCCCTACAGAGCTCTGCCCTGTGCTGCAGCTTTACCAATAACCCACACACCTGGGTAACCTAAAGCAGCTCAAATGCCTTTCTTGCTCCTCTGTAATTCAGTGCAGAGCCTGACTCAAAAGAGACAGCTGATGTTCTCTCCAGCACAGTGCAATGTCAGACAAGCACATCCATGTGAGCCCAGACCCAGCTGTTAGCATAGCAGCATCACTAAGTTAAATTAACTTGCTAAACTGAGCTTAACTAGCTGTACTGACTGTACTGCTGCCTCTGTATCACATAAGATTCACCTCTGGAAGTACCATGCCTGGGTACCAAGGAAAGAAGACTAGGCAGCACTCTCTAGCACAGCTACTCTGGCACAACTCCACATCCACAGTTGCACCTATCTTTAGTCTGTTACTGCTCGACAGAGAGCCAGAGCTCCCAAAAGTACCCTGAGAGGAAGGATAACGCAGGTTGCCACGCAGCAATGAATATGCCAACATTAGTGTGGTTAACACTGAGGGAAATCAAGGGGAGAGGAAAAGGAAAACCAAAGAAAATAAGCAGCAAGAACAAGGAGCATTCTCTCTCTGGTGTCCTGCAAGAGATGCAGAGACAAAAGACAAACACACCTTGGTTTGCATACAAGGACAGATACTCACAGTCTCAGCCATAGAGTACTCAGAGTTCAGCTTCTTTGCCAGCCCATAGTCTCCCAATTTAATTAGGTTTGCTTTGGTTAGAAAGATATTTAATGTCTTTATATCTCTGAAAGGAGAAAAAGAAGGATTTCACTCTTCCACACACTACTACACTTCCTCCCACAAAATAAGGTGCTTGCTACTATGGCAGCGCACTCTCACACACAGAGCTCCCTGAAGACAGTCTGTTCCCAAGCATTGGGGCAGTAACTGCAGTTACTCATCTTTTATTGCATCCCAACACAAACACAATTCAGCCTAGAAGGCTCAGACTCCAGACACTGCTGTAAAGATGTTTCTTTTCCCTATCTCAGTCTCTTCCCACATTAAGGTCGTTGAGCAGGTTATTATTTTCCTGGTTTTATAAACAAACCCAACCTAGGGAGTGCTGTGCTCCCCTGTAAGCACACACAAATGTGGGCACGAATATGTATGCACCCAAACAGACGCACCACACACCAAGGGTGCAAAACAGATGCCATGCCAGAATTTTAAGTCCAGCATCCCTCTACCTTCTGCCTCAAGAACGACTCCTTATTACGTGAGAAGAGGCCTAGAAAAATGGTCACAGAGATGCTTCTTTCTGAAACCTCACTGGAAACCACTTTCTCTCAAGCAGAGTTAACCAGGGACCTTCTTTTGACCTCCCAGTATCTGAGGGGAGCCTACGTGAAGGTCTGTTCCAAAGGGTTTGTATGGATAGGACAAGGAGCACTGGACTCAAGCTGGGAATTAGAGATTTAGGCTAGAGATGAGAAAGAAAAGTTCTTCAGTGTGAGTGGCTGGAATAGGCTGCCCGGGGAGGTGATGGCAGCCCCATCCCTGGAATCATTCAGGGTCAGGCTGGATGAGACTCTGAGCAGCCTGACCTAGGTAGAGATGTCCCTGCTCGTGCAGGGAGGTTGGACTAGATGACCTCTGGAGTTCCCTTCCAGCCTGGAACATTCTGTGATTCTACGATGTGTATCTTCACAGACTGAGGTAAGAAGCTGCAAACACACAGAGGAAGTTCCCACAGTGCAAAACACTTTGCACAACCAATGCTTCACAATACTCTCTTTTCCTAATGTACCACCACCAACTTCCCAGTGCAGATCAGGAAAACATCAAGTGAAGCAGCACTTTGCATTCATCCACTTGGGGCATCGCAAAGTCCTGAGTCACTCTGACAATGTCTGCAGCAGAAGAAAATCACTGCAAACACTTAAATGACTGTTGAATTCATTATTACAGAAGGATTAGGGGCCACACATGTTCCTACACTGTGGATCCCACCATGAAGATGGGCAACAGGGGTGGCAAGCAGGAAATCACTGCAAAGCAGGACAGACATTTGCTTCAGGTCAAAAACCTAAGGCACTACTATGTTTGGTGGAGGGTA
The DNA here is from genome assembly GCA_013397515.1 of Upupa epops. Taxonomy (NCBI): domain Eukaryota; kingdom Metazoa; phylum Chordata; class Aves; order Bucerotiformes; family Upupidae; genus Upupa; species Upupa epops. Next base: position 67,541 of record VZRI01009170.1, on the reverse strand, counting down.
CCAACCCCTGATTAGCAAGGAGTCCCAATTAGCCAAGACTAAGAATGGCAGCAACCATGCTGCCACCCTCACACACCCATGTTCACTGGTTAGAGAAGGATGTTGGTGCAGCACACCATTCCACTGCTGGAAACAGATGTGTGCACGTGTGTGTACAGCTTTCCCCAGAAAACCATGGCCTCCTTGAAGCACATTTTACCATTCTAGAACAGAAAAGGGCAGTCAAAAATGTAATTAGCCACTCACTGAAGTCTTAAGAGTCGTTGTCACAATTGCCACTACCAGCTAACAAGCTGAATTTCTGCCTTGAACAACAGGCTGAAGAGAAGAGACCTAGCCAAAGGCAGGACCATCTTCACACAGCTCAGATGAAAGCAATGTGCCAGCGCAGAGGCTTTAACAGCATTAGCCTCCAGGGACTACACCATATCCACACTGGTTTGAAGCTATTAATTGTGGAGTGGGTAGGAAGTACCTTTGGACCATAGTAATTGCTCTTCCTACCCACTTTAGCAAACATCCTTTAACACGCTGTGGCAGAAAACAGCTGATTTTCCTCATTCCTATCTGGATTAACTCCGTTCACAAAAGATGCAGCACTGAAGGCAGCAATTCATTTCCACATCCAACGGTTATGGCAAAGCTGGTTCTTCTAACCCAGTAAAACTCCTTATACAATTGACCCTTAACATCTTGGCAGTTCAGCCTCTCACTGGAGAGCAGCTCAGGGCTTGCTTTAAACACAAAAGCAAAGGCTACTCAAAGGAATTCTAATTCTTCCCCTCTAACCTATGAGCAGCTCTGGTTACCTGAACTGCACCACATGCCTCACTTACCTGTGAAGGATTCCTGCTCGATGGATGCAGCTCACAGCTGATGCAATTTGGAAGAGATACCAAATGACCATCTGCAAAGACAGGAGTAAAGGCCCTGTGAGGCTCCACATGACGACCAGCAAATCCCTCTATGACCCTGTTACACAAAGGCACAGTGAGAGGACCTGCCTCTACCACTCACGAACATGAAAACACAGAAATTCCTGCTTTGAAAAATCCCAGGAAAGATCTTGCAAAGCGCAGGTGGTTCCAGTGGTGTTCAGAGTCTGTACTGACAAGCGTCACAGCATTCGATGAGTGAAATGACAGCAATGACAGCTAATGACCACCTGAGAAACATCTACCTTTGGGAGATCTAGAATATGAACTGTGACCGTGGAATATTCACTGCAAGCCAAAAAGGCCTTAAAAGTCACTCTATAAAATAACTAAGTGCAGTCAATAAGAACCTCAGCATGAGCTGGAAGGAGACAGGAGGAAGTAAGGTTTAAAAACATAAAAAGAAAGAAAAGAAAAATCTCAGGTGACACAGACTCAAGGAAATTACTCAGAAAAGAATCTACAAACTGGTCAAGAAGAGAGCTATTGAGTACCAAGCCAGAAGAAACCCAGGAAGACCTCTGAAAGTTAAACATTAGCCAAGATGATAAGGTGATCCAAGTCTGTTGAGCTCTCTCTTTCATTATTCCTCCCTTGGAAGTTTACTGCTTATAGATGGCCAAAAGAGAAAAGAACATGTTTCTGTTAGTCCATAGATGCTTGCAGTAGTCAACAAGAGAGGAAATATGTCAGCCCCCAGATCCAAACAGAAATTACCCACCAGCATTATGGCAAAAGCATGCTATATAACACAACCAGATTCCCTCCCCCCCATCAGGCCAGCCCAAGTGCTCCCTCAAACCAGTCCAAACAAATTACCTCTTCTTCAAATAACTTGTCCTTCTGTCGCAGAATCTTATCGTAGAGGTTCCCTCCTGTAATGACAGGTGAGTGAAGAAGACAGTTCTTTGTTATCTCAGCTGTTACTCTACTGCAAAAGCAGTTACTCTACTCAGGTACTGCTGGGAATACTCAGACCCCCTAACAGATCTGACCAAACCTCAAAGCTCTCCCTCAGTGTTCTTCCAATTAAACTGGCCAGGCACTCACTAAATTCATTACCTCTTCCACCTAATAGCTTCACTGAAACATGCATGGTATTTTTAAAATGCCATTTAATACTCACTTCAATACTGTTCTGAGCTTTCTGAAGAGTGAATCCATAAAGTAGGCTAGCAGCCTCTCATTTTTCACTTGTAAGCTCTTGTTTGGACAGAAGGAATGTAAACGTTTATAATCCAAACAGCAGAGCACACCAGAGAGCATTATACAGGAATAACTGACACAGTACAAACAGAGGAAGGAACCACTTGTAAGTTCAGAGAAGGCCTTGAAAGCACAGGCTCTTGCCTTCCCACCCGTACTGCCCAGGGATGACACACAGCTCCCCTGCATCTGCCCTGCCAAGAGTGCTTACAAAGCACTGGCAACCACAGCATCACCACCGCCTGCCTGAGAGCAGGCTCTGCAGAGTCCATTGCCACTCCAACATAGCAGACTGAAAATCAAGGACAGCTAAAAGAAAGGGACTGCCTGCTGAGGGCTGCAGTGCGCCTCACCATCAAACCAGTCAATCCCAAACCTCTGATCACACCCTGCTGCTACTCCATTCCCCAATTATCACAGGTTATGTCCTAACAGGAATGGAACTTTCCCGCTCCAAGGGGTGCAGTGCAGACCAGCTTTCTGCCTGCATCATCCAAATCATCCAAATTCTGGATGCCCACAGCAGGTTGCAACGACTCCTTGGCTTCCTTGAGGGAATTACTTTACACTGCCACAGTAGGAAGACCTTGGTGCTAATCAAAGAGTGTCTTAATTAGAGTAATTTCTTCTCATTCAGCCTTGCTATGACCTCTCACCATTTATTTACTTCTGCCTTACGTTTACACTTGCAAGTAACCTACAAATTGCTTTTTGCATTCACAATGTAATGCAAGTTTTCACTTCTGCTTCTCCTTCGTAATGATTCAGGCTACACAGAGTTTTAGTGAATTCTTTTCCTTGCCTCTGATTTTTTTGGTTCAGAAAAGCTGCAAAAAAGATGGCAAAGAACAACACAGCAGGCACTGTGTCACCAAAATTCTGCATGAGAAAGAGACACACGAGCTCTTGACTCAGATAACCAATAAACCTACGCACACATACTGAAAACAAATTAGTTCTTCATTTCATCTAATCATTTCAATACTCTAGTCTGTCTTCAGCAGATCCATCTTCTGGGTTATTCCTTTCCAAATCTACTTGAGATAAACACATTGATGTCATCTCATCAATCCAAACACTGTGGTACCAGGATATACAGAGACAACTGCAGGCAAATACATCAGTAACCTGGTTTTCTCTTGTAAAACAAGGACAGCATTTACTTGGGCTTCACAGTCTTTCCTAGATCTCACAAAGAGATGTGCCAATTCAACAGTAAAATATTTGAATTCTGAGGATTATCTGAAATCAACTAGTCCAGCCTTACTTTAACAAAGCTATCCACAAATTACAGCATCCCAGAATGACTGAGGCCACAGCCAGTCTGTCCTTCAACACCTCCAGGGATGGCAACTCCACCACTGCAGTGGGCAGTCCCTTCCAGGGTCTGAGCACC
>VZRI01009170.1:19637-61610 GCA_013397515.1 Upupa epops | reverse complement strand
CCACTGTGGTGATGTTAGGTCCTGGGCTGGATGAGCTCAGAGGGCTTTTCCAGCCTAAATAATTCAGTGTTTCTATTGTATTAGGGGCATATGACCTTCTCTTCCCACTAAGAAGAAGACCTCCACTCCCCAGCTAAGACTGTTCCCCTGCAAACATGAAGCAACACTATCTGATCTACTCTTGGACTTTTAAAGTTCTGTCTATCACCACAAGCAGGATTACTTTTGTTTTAAATACTAAATGCAGAAGCTGACACTGAAGGCAGGAAAACGCACTGACTGAAGTGTGCCAGTAGATTTTTAAGCTCTGATTTATTTGAATTGTCAAACAGAGAGGTCTATTAAAAATGCAACATCATCCACCGACATTCAGTGACACTGCTGAAAAACAGCCCACTCTCTACTGGCAAAGGGTTTCAAATACCCTCCTGGCCTTTGTCCAGAGGCCTCTTAACAAGCACAGCAAGGCACACTGGAAAGGCACATTAGTAATAACCTACTTCTTCCACTGCACCATCTACTCAGAGGACTCAAGAGATTTGCTACTGCTCAAACTGCCTGCACTGCTGCCTGAGCAGCTTTCATCCTTTGGCACCTGAGACATGGATCAATCACAAGAGTTCTCAATCTTATCTCATCAGAAGCTACCCAGCAGAACTGACCTCCCCTCCTCCTCTTCCTAGAGGACATCCCAGAAATACTTCCTGCAGGCTCTGCAGGAGGGTGAGTTGGCAATATGGTAGCCACCTGTCTGAGAGAGTAGGGATCTCACCGTTACAGTATTCCAGCTCGATCAGCAGCGTGGTGTTATCCATGAAGTGGTTGTAGTACGCAATGATGTTCTCATGCTGCAACAGGGCAAGGATAACAATTTCATTCAAAGCATCGCGGCGTTCTTTCTCTGATAGCCGAGTGAGGTCCACCTCCTTCCACACTACAAGTGAGTCATCCTGAAACACAAAACCGGCTTGTAATCAAATCCACACGGACATGGAGACACCAGCATCTGCTTCTGCAGCAGGAAATTCAAATTTCAAGGAGGAAATTTCTTGCCTCTTGAAGATTTCAGACAGAGTCTTCACAACAGGATGTTTTGAGGCTGTTACTAGAAATAGTTATGGCCTGAAAGCCATCTTCTAGAGGGCCAATGCTTGCTTTTATAAAAGTCAACCAACAACCAGTCAACCTACTGTAGGGTTTCTGTGAACACACACACACACACTGAACTTGGTTTGGTTTGATAAGGATTAACCATGCTCCCAGTTAATAAAGGGAGAAGACTGCGTTGCCAGTCCCTTAACTGGAGGATGTTGTACAAGACCAAACCCATTATAAATACTCTGGCATTCCTAAAACAAGGAAACATCAAGGGAATTAAAACTAATTCCATTTACCCTTGCCAGGCCCACCGCTCTGGTAACTGAACAGTGTTCACCCACAACTGTTAAGAGCAGTGATGCCCCAGGACCGCTCTCCACAAACAGCCTCAAGAGCTTCCCTTGAGAACAAAGTCATAGAATCATTAAGGTTGGAAAAACCTTCAAGATCATCAAGTCCAACCATACACCCTACTAAGTTCTAAGTCCACTGTCAGACCCACCACTCAACCATGNATGGCAACTCAACCCCCTCTCTAGGCAGCCTGTTCCAAGACCTGATGACCCTTCCAGTGAAAAAATGCTCCTAATAGCCAATCCAAACTTTCCCTGATGCAGCTTGAGGCTGTTCCCTCTTGTTCTGTCACCAGTCACCTGTAAGAAGAGATTGGTGCCCACCTTCCTAAAACCTCCTTTCAGGGAGTTGTAGAGAGTGGTAAGGCCTCCCCTCAGCCCCCTCTTTTCCCGGCCAAACAGTTCCAGCTCCCTCAGCCACTCCCCACAGGACCCGACCTCCAGTCCCTTCACCAGCCTTGTTGCCCTTCTCCAACCCCACTCCAGCACCTCAATGTTCTTGTTCTGAGGTGCCCAGAACTGAATCCAGTACTCAACAGGAGGCCTCACCAGTGTCCAGTACAGGGGGTGATCACGTCCCTATTCTGCTGGTCACACTATTTCTGATACAGGCCACAATGCCATCGGCCTTCTTGGCCACCTGGGCACCCTGCTGGCTGTCAATAAGCAACCCCAGGCCCTTTTTTGATGAGTAGTCTCCAGCCAGTTCTCCCCAAGCCTGGAGCACTGCTCGGGAAACTCTTCCCTTCAGCAGAGAAAAAGCTGCTCAGTTACAATCAACTGGATGAGATCAGACAACCTGGGAGTGATGGCAGCGATGGCAGGTCTAGCTTTCCAGCCAGGTTCCCCTGATTATGCTGAAATGCTGGTGACACAAGAGAGTTACCTGTATGAGATGCCCTCATGTTCTCTCTGACTGTAATAAAACATTAAAAGTTTAGATTGGACATTACAAAAACATTCTTCACTGCAAGCACTGTGAAGCACTGAACAGGCTGTCGGGGAGGTGGTGAAGTCCCCATCCCTAGAGGGGTTTATAAAGCGGCTGGATGTGGCACTGCAGGAGGTGGTTTAGTGCAGGGCTGATGGTTGGATCTGATGATCATAAGGTCCTGTCGAACCGGGACGATGCCGTGAAATGAGGACTCTGTTAGCAACAGCCTCTCCACATCTCCCTACGAAGCCTTAGGGCACCGACACCAAACCCCTAGGCCCCGGGATAGGCCCGAGGCACTGCTTCGCCGCAAGCTGTTCCCGCAGCGGCGCCCGGGCTGTGCCCCCCTGCCCGGGACGAGCCCCGCAGCAGCTCGCCGGGCCACCAGCTCCCGGCCTGGGGAAGCGGCCTCGCTCCGAGAGCGGCGGGCGGTGCGGGGCTGCCCGTACCTCGGTGCGGCGGTAGAGCGTGGCCTCGCCGAAGGCGCCGCGGCCCAGCGTGCGGATGGGGATGNAGCAGCCAGGGCGAGTGGTAGCCACCGCCTCATGGGCCCTTCGTAAGTAGGAGCCGCCGCAGCTCCCGACAGAGAAGTTATTTTACCTCCCTGTAAGACAAGAGTTAAAGGTTATTGCAGAGGTATCAACATAAGCTGAGGGAAGCCCTGCTAGAGAGCAACCCTGTGGAGAAAGACCTGGGGGGTACTAGTAGGTGAAAAGCTGGCCAGGAGCCACCAGCAGCTGCTGCCCTGAAATTCAACCCCATCCTGGGCTGCATCAGTAGAACTGTGGCTAGCAGATTGAGAAAGGGGCTTATGCCCGTTCTACTCTGTCCTGCTGAGACCTCACCTNTGAGACCTCACCTGGAGTCCTGCGTCCGGCTCTGGAGCCCCCAGCGCAAGAAGGGTGAGGAGCTGTTGGAGCAGGTCCAGAGGAGGCCACGAAAATGCTCAGAGGGCTGGAGCCCCTTTTCGATGAAGACAGGTTGAGGGAGGTGGGAGTGATTCAATCTGAAGAGTTAAAGACTCAAGTGGGACATTATATTGATCTTCTAAACCCTGAAAAGGGCTGTCAGAAGGCTGGGGAAGACGGTTCCCAAGGGCAGGGAATGATAGGATGAGCAGTCCTGGTTTGAAGCTGGAAAAGGGCAGATTAAGGCTGAACAGGAGGAAAAAGTTCTTGCATCTGAGGGTGAGGGATCCCTGGAACAGCCTGCCTGGAGAGGTAGTGGAGGCCCCATCCCTGGAGCTGCTCAAGATCAGACTGGATGGGGCTCTGGTCAGTCTGATCTGCCCTGCTCGTTGTAGGGGGTTTGGATTAGATGACCTTCAGTGCTCCTGTCCAACCCAAGACATTGTGATTCTTTTCCTAAAAAGCTTTCCAATTGTGTTCTGATAATAAGCAGTGCAAAGCAACTGATTTATATCAGGAAAGTTGTTACTGCTTCTTCCTGCACAGATGCAAACATTTTTTTCCGCCTGACTGCCCTACACACAATCCACCCTACTGAAAAGTAACTGCTGCACGGGAGAACACACCAAGATATACACGTAGCCATCAAGGGTTATTCCCTGTGCATTCAAACTGTTCCCCTGCACAGATGTCCTTCCAGTCAGCAAAAGCAAGACATCCATTTGAGGGAAAAGAGGAACTTGCAAGAAATGCGAAAACCACAGCCATGTTCTGCTAACAATCTCTCATTCCCTTTACCATGAGGAAAATACCTGTCTGTCGTCTGGCAAATGATAATATTTTGAAAAGTACTTTTCTTGCCTATTATTATATCCAGTACTGTACAAATTCTTCCACACAATGATTACACCAGCAGCTACAATCAAGTTTAGCTTGCATCGCCTTTACTGTGCTTTAAAAAGCAGGGCAGTAATTCTCAGCAGTAAGATGCCCCTCAAGGAAGTAACAGCTGCTGCCCACTCAAGTTAGCTGGAATGCGACTAAAAAAAACACACAGTTGACTCTTTTTCACTCAAACATTTGAAGAAATCCCAACACCTAAATGCTCTGCCTCTCGCAAAGTCATTACTGAATATGGATAAGGATGGGAACACTGTCATTTAAACAAAATCACAGCAAGTACCTGGCGTAGTTCATAGATCTCATTCATGCATTTCAGAGTCAGTACACTGACTGTGCTAACAGCACAAGGGAAGAGCAGCCCACGCTGAGAAGAAATGACATCTGCACGGTTAATCTTAAATCAAGAAGACAACACTGTGAGGTTTCAGTTACATAAATAATACAAGCACCTTGCACCTGAGGGAAGATGATCCTAACAGAATAGGGTAAGGGGTGGACATCTGAAGGCTACAGGTCCTCTAGCTGTCTCTGTTTGCAAGTTTCTGGGAGTGTTAATACAGAACTAGCTGAACATGAGCCAGCAGTGAGCCCAGGTGGCCAAGAAAGCCAATGGTATCCTGGCCTCTATCAGGACTAGTGTGGTCAGCGGGAGTGGGGAGGTGATTACTCCCCCTACTGAGCTTTGTGGAGCCCACCCCTTGAGTTTTGTGTCCAGTGTTGGGCCCCTCACTACATAAGTGACATTGAAGGGCTGGAGAGGACACAGAGGTGGCTACCAAGCCAGTAATGGATTTGGAACTTGTGTCATATGAGGAATGGCTGCGGGATCTGAGGCCGTTTAACCTGGAGAACAGGAGATTGAGTGGAGACCTTCTCGCTCTCTACAGCTACTCGAAGAGAGGTTGTAGAGAGGCAGAGGTTGCTCAGTTTTCCATGGTGGCCAGTGATAGGATGAGGGGAAGTGGCCTGAAGCTGCACTAGGGAGGGGCCAGATTAGTTATCAGGAGGAATTTCTTCCCTGAAGGGTTGTCAGCCACTGCAACAGCCTGCCCAGGGAGGGGATTGAATCCCCATCCTTAAAGGTGTTGAAGAGAAGGGTAGATGTTGCATTAGGGGACAGGGTTTAGTGGTGCTGATAGGGCTAGGAAAAGGTTGTACTGGGTACTCTTGAAGGTCTCTTCCAGCCAAAATGGTTCTATGATTCTATGAAGTTTGATGTGCAAAAGCTAATATACAGAGGTTAAGGTGACCAAACCACACAGAGCTCTGGTGACAGAAGTCATTAAGCACCTCTTACTGCTATCAAGTCACTTCAGCTGCAGCTAAAACAGAGCAACCCCCAGCTCCTGCCACTGGAGGAAGCAAAATAGCTATCTTTCAAAGACTGTTGAGCAAATACAAGGATTTTAGTGATGCAGCAAAAGCTTGGGCTCACCTCATTCAGGTTTACAACAAAGTCCAAGCAATCACAGAATCCCAGATTGATTGAGGTTGGAAAAGCCCTCTGAGCTCATTCAACCCACCCCAGGATGTAACATCACCACAGCAGCCAGATCAGGACACTGAGGGCTGTCCAACACCTCCAGGAATGGCAACTCCACCACCGCCCTGGGCAGTCTCTTCCACGGTCTGACCACCCTTTCCATGAGAAAGGGCTTTTATCATCCAGCCCAACCCTTTCCTGGCAGCTTCAGGACCTGCCCTCTTGCCCTGGGCCTAGTTGCCCAGGAGAAAAGCCTGACCCCCACCTGACTACAATCTCCCCTCAGGGAGTTGGGGAGAAAAAGCAAGTTTTCTCTTCTCCAGGCTAATCATCCTCAGCTCCCTCAGCTTCTCCTCATCAGACTTTCCCTCCAATCCCTTCCCCAGCTTCATTGCTCCTCTGGACCTGCTCCAGCCCCTCAATCTCTTTCTTGAAGTGAGGGGCCCAGAACTGCCTGCAGTACTTGAGGAGAGGCCTCACCAGTGCCCAGTACAGGGGGAAAAGTACATCCCTAGTTCTGCTGGCCATACTATTGCTGATACAAGCCAGGATGCCATTGGCCTTTTGTGCCACCCTGGGCATCCTGCTGGCTCCATTTCATTGTCAGCCGGTACTGCCAGGTCATTCTGTGCCAGGCTGCTCTCCAGCCACTCATCCCCCAGTCTGTAGCTGCAGGAGGTTATTGTGGCCACAATGTAGGACCCTGCCTTTGGCCCTGTTAAACGTGATCCTCTTGGCCTCTGACCATTGACCCAGCCTGTCCAGGTTTCTCTGCAGCATCTTCCTCCCCTCCAGCAGATTGACACTCACCCCCAGCTTTGTGTCCTCTGCAAACTTGCTTTCCTTCCCAACAAGCTACCTGGAATATATGGAGAAGTTAATTTCCCAGAGACTTTGTTCAAGATAAGCAAAGCCTTCTTGCACACCTGACAGACCGGCACAGTAGAGGGTCACAGCCAAAGGTACCTGACAAGAACACCCCACAGGAACTGGCAGCAAACACAGGCCACACTGCTTTCCCACAGCCTTGCCATAGGACCCTGCAAATCGCAGAGGAATCTCCTCAAGCTCTTGCCAAACAGTTGCCGAGCTAGTTTCAGTCAAAAGTCCCGCTGTGTGAGAGGTGTTGAACACTTGTGCTGTTTCTCACATACCTGAGCAGCTGGTAAGAAACGAGCCAGAGCGTGTGAGACACTCATCCCCTGGCATGTGCCCGCATACAGCAGCTGCAGCAGATGCTCCACACAGGGCACAGCCTACACTGGCAGAGCGGGAGGGGAGATACAAGCCATCTACCTTACTTAAGAATGCTTGCATGCTGTGTTAAGTAGTGTGATAATTAAATCATTAGTCACATTGGCAAGTGGGTGGAAGATGATGGAAACACCTGATGCAGTTTGCTATGGGCAATGATAGCTTTACTAGCAATGTATCTGTCACACACACATGGAGATGAGCTCAGACCTAAGTATTTGCAATGGCTCAACTTTAGCCCACTTCCCAGCAATACAATGGAGCAAAGATACCAGCTCTGCACCCACAGTACTCTCAAACAACCCAGACTCACTGCCAACCTGGCACAGGAGAACAGCTGTAGAATTTCACATACTCACACGTTAAGCTGGGCAAGAACTCACAGAGGCTGATCCTTATCCAAAGATCTGGGAATTTCCCCTTCTGGAATTCCACCAGATAATACCAACGAGTTATACGCAGCAGTTATGTTCCCAGTGCTGTTACGTGGCCTCTCTCACATGGCTGCTGTGTGACAAAATGCTCACGGGCTCAGCAGAGTGCTGGGTCGATACCTAACCGCTCTCTCCAGGATCTGCCTCTCACATCGAACCAACCCATCTCTGCAATGATGGAAAGTTTCCTCTGAAGCACTAAACTGTAAATCCTTCCATTTGTCTTGATGAGGTAAATTGCAGATGAGGACATGGAAAATGCCCTCTTACTCGGGAACACCAGCTCTATTTCACTACCAGCCTCCCAAATCCTCCACATCCACTGGTGTATTTAGGAAGTAGGGGAAGAAAAGTAGCAAATGGTATCAGATATGAGAGCCAGATATGAGAGCTAGTGCTGGTCCCACTCTGCAGAGAAACCTGTGCACAAGCTGCTACCTTTCCTGAGTCTTGGAATCTCAAATTCTTTAGAAATCATCACTAGAAAAACCCTTCTAGTGGGCTTGGGGGAGGGAATAAACATTGGTCCATGTACTTGCTGCTTCAGGCCAGTCTGCAGGAAGCGGTGGCTGGCAGGGACAGGGACGTGCACAATGAGGACAAGACTCAGAGACAACTGAGGTGGGATGTTCTTCCCAAAGAAATTTTATTGGAGAAATCTGACAAAAATCCCTCAACCAGTCATTACAGGGAAATCCGTATCAGGCCCCCACAGCTGCTACCCACCCAGAAATCAGATCAGCACAGCAGAGATCCTCACACAACACCAGAATGATGGCAGTGTAACAGTCACCTGAGGAACTTAAGGCCTTGACACCCTCAGATAAGGACAGGGAGAGGATACGTGACAGACAAGACTGGAAAATGCCCTTTCTTGTACTGTCTTTTCAAGTTGTATTAAAAAAGCATAACTTAACAGAGCTACAGGATTCAAAACTAGAGGACCTAGAAAACTACCTGCAAATGACTTCTGTAATCCAGTCCTGTGGCACTGCTGCTGCTCTGCACTGTACCAGCCTGCAAAAGCCATACAAGGGTAAAATCAACACAAGGGCAGAGGAGCAGACTTGGGTTCTTAAATAGGGCTTTATCAAAAGAGAAAGCAATTAAAAGCAATTTAAGCCCTTGGCAGTGGCACTAACAACTCTGGGAGCTGGACAGTGGCAAAAAGGAGGCAAAGCACTGATGTGTTCAGGTGTTGGGAGGTCATCTTTTCATCCTCTTTCCCATTGCCTCACACCCTAGACAACCATTTACCTCCCAGTACTAAGATTCAGATCACAGATTATAAAGTCATGCTTTTCTCAGAATGGTAGCCCAGGGCCATGATAACCTCTCCCCTAGCACTGTCTAGGAACACAACAGCAGAATGCTGTGCCGCTGAACCATGTGGCCTGAAGGAACACAGAGCAAGGGAAAGAATATTAACCAATGCCTACAAACTGCAGCAGGTAAATCCAGAAGTTGAGCTGCCTGGGTTCTTCCCAACATGGTCCTTGTCCCATTCCACCACCTGGACAGCTGAGAAATCATAAGCTGCTGCTTAATTTGGGGTTCTGCAGAGCTGGGAACAGTTCTGTCAAGGGCACAGTTCAGACTCCCCCAGGCACAGAATTAGCCTATTTCTACCCTGTGCTGCTTCTCTGAGGTCACTCACACTGTTCCAGTTAACTCCTCTGCCAGTTGGCAAAGTGCCCCTCGTACCACCAGCCCCCAGAGCGGGGCACAAGCCCTCGTACTTTGCGTGAACAGCAGCCCACCTTGCTTTGAAGGCTCAGAAAATGCCGGCTGGGTAAATGCTACAGTGTTAGACAAGAAAATTCTCCTCCACACAGGACCAAGTTTTCAAGTATAACTTACTGCTCCTATCTGTTCTGTGAATGTATTTGACCAAGGCCTCCTAGCTGCAGAAAAGGCCCTCCCTGACCAAGGCTTTCAGGAGAACAGCTGCATCGTTTCAGAATGAGAGGCAAATCTAAGACAAACACAGGAGCAAAGGCAGGGCCACAGCTGGACAGCTTATTTGACAAAGCAGCCTTCTTTCCAAGCTCAAAGATGTCCCCAGGCCCTCCCTTCCAAGACTCCCTTTCCTCCACACTGAACCACCATTTGCTCCAATGTCCTGACAATGACACCAGCTCCCGCAGGAAGAAACACAGAGGTCCACAATGGGGAACAAACCTTGGACCTCCTTCTATCCTAAGACTTTGCTGGAATGGTGAGCAGAATTGCTTTGCATTCACTTCCACTTGTACAGGGCTCAGATGCCAGTTGTCTCAAACAGGGAATCCCCTGCTCTGCCCCAGTGCAAGCTGCCCAGCACCTGAAGAGCTCAGCAGGGTCAAGTGTCTCTGTAACAACACAGTCGCAGACAAATGGGAGACATCATCAAGCCAAGATTATAAAAGGACAACAGACAGTGCAAAAATTTGCTGCAGCTGTCGTAGAAATGTGTTTTTATTTAATTGCTGCCTCAGGAACCTCCAAACCCATCGCAACATCCCCCACCCTTCAACAGCCAACAGGATTTCACAAGTCCTCTGTTGCCTCTAATGTTTAGGCTCCTTCTCCCCTGTTAGGGTCAAAGTTCTTGCAGAAAAGCTGCAGTCAGTGGGTATCATCCATGAGACAGCTGCAAGGGGCCATGGCTGGGTTGAGTGGTGTCCAGCTGGATCTGAGAGATGGGGGCGGAAGATCTGCTCCTTTACTCAATCAGCTTCTTGGCCTTGAAGAAGCGACGCAGGTAGAACACCTGCCAAGTGGCCAGTCCGATGAGACAACACATGGAGAAAATGCTGAAGTATAGAACCCGGGTGTTTGTTGACTCTGAAAGACAACAAAGCATCACACAGGAGTCAGACAGAGTGATGGGCCTCAACAGGGTCAGGATTTTCTTGTATCTTGCTTCAAAGGCAAGGTATCATATAGGATAAGGGCACCTCAGTACCAGCAGTACTTGAGAATGAAAGCAAAACAAGATGCACAGTGAGAGGAAACAAGGTGAAACTGTGATTAATGGCCAACATTAAACGGTAGAGTAATTCACATTAGGGATGGAGACAAAGACCTTCTTTCTAGAGTTGGGATGCACAACACTCAGCGACTGCTTCTGAGAGACAGAGAAATGTCAGCAGCTTTCCCACACTAGGAGCAGGGTAGTGCAGTCACAGTGGTCTCTGCCTATCTCCAAATGCTGTTCTCACAACACATTCAGAAGTAACGGGTCTTAGAGCTCCATCCATCTGGAGGACAACAGACTCTTACCATTTGTATCTCTCATCTCCTCTTCTCGTTTCTTCATATAGGCAAAGTCATTAACAATGGACTCTGAAAGATCTTCCAGGCGCCTCAATTCTACTTCCAAAGGCTTCAACTTCTCCACTTTAGCAATCTAGAAAAGAGAAGAATCAGGCAATCACTGAGCCAAACCCAAAAACTCCCACACGGGTTTTTACTGCTAGTTTCAACCATTCCTCTTCACATACTACAGATCTGGGGGATCCTTCCCCAAGAGAAACACCTCTACAGGCCAGAAACTGCCATCACACAAAACACTACCACTTCTCCCACCAGTTCTCTGAAACACATTTTCCTACTACCCCTCCTACACAACGGAGGAGCATAGCACATGCACACAAGCACATTTCTTCCTTATTCGGCCTAATGACAGCTTCTTCACAGTTGGCTTCGTGAGGAGTGGGTAGAAGAACTTGCCACATGACTAAACCTCCAGTGAACAGAGCTCACAAACTGCAATCGAGGTGACTAACTTACACACACACACACACACGCAATAATATTGTTCTACAGGCACACAGGATATTAGCACTGAGACCCACTCGCTCTGTTAACTATTGCCACACACCCCAGAACGCCCAGGCAGTCCAAATCCCAGCAGTAGCAGGTTGATTACACCCACAAGAGCTCGGAAGTATTTATCACCGAGACCTCTTGGCAGGGCCCATGAAGCTCCAAACAGCTCCCTCTGCCTCAAGCCGGCAGGTGCCGCTGCTGGAGCACGCAGGGACAGGCTGCCTTCAGCTAGCTAGGAAGGGAAATGCTAAACCCACTTCCCTCCCAAGAGCCGCTTCTATACAACGCAGAATCCACCGTCCCACAAGTCCAGTAGTTACTTCTCGAAAAGAAAAACCCAGGAAATATTCAACTAGAAAGGCCAGTTCACAACAGCAACTATCTACAGCCAAATGTAAGGGGCTGTCCCTGCCCCAGGTGTGGCTGTACCCTGTAATATCTGTGGCACGAGGTGGTGGTACCCAAAGGAAGCTAACTGAAACTCCTGGTGCTACTGCACTGCAGGGTTTGGCTTGCTCTGGTTCTTGTACAGAACCTGTCAGTGTTACCGAGTGACATGCCCCTGGTCACGAAGGCCAGATGCCATGTGCTTGAGTAACGCAGCAGAAGAAAGATGCTACAGAGAACCCATGGAGCACCTGCAGTGCACAAGCGACCTTGCCAGCACACAGGATCACTCAGAGCGATATCCTTCAGTGGTCCGGGTACCAACAGGCCAGCAACAGAGCACAAGAATCACCAAAACAATGCTTCCCAGTGCCAGAGTCTATCTGCAGAGCTGCTTAGGACCAGTCCAGTGCTTGCCAATTCACTGAAGGGTCTTCACACAACACACATACTCTGGCAAGCCACAGGCCATCCACCAGCCATCTGAAGGCTTTGATGCTGAGGCAAGCTGTGCTTTACAGCTCTGCCAGCACAATTTGGAGTGCATCTGTGAGGATGAGTAGGAAACAGGAGGCTGGGACCCTCCTGCTTTCTAGCCAATAGGTTGTACTGACAGAACCCTGTGGCCTGGACACAAATCTGCCAGCAGGGCTTTGTGGCAATACTGGCACCAGTGGAAGCGTGTCTATGGCCCAGACTGTGCCAGAACAGCTAGAGCAGCATATCTGTAAAATGCACAAGGTCTCAAGCAGCTCTCCTGACAAGCTGACACCATGTTGACTGGCTCCATCACCTTCCTACAGGGCACTTCTCCCCATTCACAGAGGATGACAAAGGTTCTTCTGGAAAAAAAAGGCTCGTCTGCTCCATCCTGCATCCCTCCAGCTGCTTGCAATAGGAATAGCTAGAAACACCAAACAGCTACCTTTAGTCCTGAGATGCACACCCTAGAATCTCCATCATCCCTAGTGAAGCCAATATACACAGCTGCTTGAAGGAATTTGGTACAAATCCCTTCTGTGGATGGGATGGAAACATCTGTGATGTCGCAAAACCATCATCACAGAAGGACTATCTGAAAGACACAACCAACCAGGACAGCAACTCCACTGAACTCCTTAGGGGCCATGCCTAAGTTTGTCAAAGCCAAACTCTTGCTGACTGTAGCAAAGTGCTGCTAACGAGTGGTTCATCTGGAAAGGAACCTAGATGACCAAAACTTTTTGGTGTCCTCCGAGAAGTCTTTTCACTTCTCACTACCTTCATTCTCTACTTATTGAATAGAGTTATTCCTCCCTTCCCCAGTGAACTATGGAATGACACTGCCACGCAGTTAGGTTCTCTAACCTAGCTCATCCCCCCCCATCTGCTTTTCTCTAAGAATGTTTGGATCTAATGAGAGCTTACAAAGCCAGACTATGACATTCACCCCTCCTCCTCTCACTGTCTGTGTCCATGCACAAGCAGGACAGAATCAGCAACTTTCATTCAACTCCCTGCATCCAGTGTCCTTGCAGCAATTCAACAAGCACAAACAGGGGAAGACAAGTCGCTGCTACTTCAGAAGTAAAAGGCTCGATAAGGCAGCAGCTTCAGGAGAGCAGTCCTCCCCTCTGAGGCTTTAGAGCCAACATGCTAAGTCAAATTCCACCAACACCACAGCAACCAGAGGAAAAACAGGATGAGAAGAGGGAAACACACTGAAAAGCAGCGAGCGGCTCAACACCCACGGCAACCATACAAACAGTAAACCAGCCCGAGTCCTTTGCAGAAACACTGCTTAACAAGGCCGTTCTGAGCTCTGTACAAGTCCAGGATGCTCAGCAAGATCTGCACTGGGTATAGAGAGGGGCTGCAAGCCCCAATTCTGTGTTTCACTGTAAACCATGTTTACTGGTCTAAGCACAGTGCCAAGCACAACAGGTGCTTCCACAGTGACACAGCGCTAGCAGTACAGCCAGAGAGGGCACAGACAGATGGGCACGAGAACCCTTCCATTAGGGAAGCAGCACTGCAGTCATTTAACTTAGGAGTACGCTGTGAGGTTGTATTTTAAGAGCCTGTAGAAGCAGTCAGTGTAATGCTCAGAGTTATGCACTCAGGGGTCATACTATAAGATTTTAACATCTTGTAATCAGTCCTTCAGTGCTGGTTTACTAGGCAGGTGACCCCAAGATTGTGCTGGTCTTCCCTAACCTCCAGTGCCTTTTTACTTGAGATGTAGGACACACTCTAGACTGACTTGAGCTTTGCTCTTCCTGACCCCAAGCACTTTCTTACTCTCCACACAGGATGTGCTCCAGACTGCCTTAAGCCACACAGGACAAGCTAGCCCAAAGCTCAAAAGGACATCAGAACTCCCGAATGCCTGTCTCAGGAAGTTGTTCCTTTTCTAACTAGCACAATACACGGCCTTCTCTGCAACCCACTCTCATCCCGAAGGCATCTCCTACACCATTGTGGGCACTGGACAAAGCAATCATTTGCAGGAATCTTTCTCCACTAGCAAACTCTTGTTTTCTCAGGCTGGAGGCTGACTGACTCCAAACGCTAGTCATCTAAAAGCACAGCAGCAGCCATCACAATTCAGCATCCAAACCTGCCCCAGCCACAAAGCTGGCTCTTGGGTGTCAGACAGCGCTGTCCCTCCCAAGATGGAAGCACTTTACAGCTACTTGCAATGTCAAACCTTCACACCAGATGCCCTACTTCACCCCAGCTAATACTCTGCCAATCACCTCTACTTTGATCCGCTGTCAGTTCTCAGAAACACAAGTGCCATTTCAGGGCTCTTGAACCCTGACGTAGATTCTGTGAATCTTACAATCATGGGCGGAAGAACAGTAACAGCACAACCTGACCTTCGGAAGGATCTGATATTAACCTAAAATGCCCTCTGCTGCCCCGGTGGGGCTGGGGAAACTTGGCATGTCAGCCTCTTGGGCCTTAAAGCCTGTGCCCAGAAGTCGGATCACACTGTCTGAGCAAAGAAACTCACACAGCTGTCACAGTACAGAGTTCATTTCAGTTGGTGTTTGTCTTTTTTTGAATCTCTTAACACTCAAAGCTTCACTGTCATTGTAGGCTGAGGACAGACTTTCATCTCCACTGGGAAAACAGCTTCCCATCACGAGCCCCACATCTACAAACAGCACCACATGACTGCTGGGAAAGGGAAGCCCACAGCACAAGCAGCTAGGGGACGTACCTCCTCGTAGTTCTTTGCTTCAACTCCATGCTTCATATCCAGAATTACAAGCTGGTCCGGCATCCTCCCTGTTCCTGGAAGCATAATGAATAGATTCATTGTGCGAAAAATTCAGCCTGCCAGGAAATCACCCACTCTCCCCACCACTGAGGAAGAACTCACAACATTCCTCCCCCCCCCCCCCACCGCCTCCCTCCACGTCTGCAGCAAACTGCAGAGGCAGCACAGTCCAGCCTAAAAATACAGAGCCTTCACAATAAATCCTGGCTGAAGAGAGCTTCCCAAAGATAGCGAGAACAAGCTGTGACTGAGAGCACAAAGTGTGCATGTGATGCAATCTGTAAAAATGGCAGAGAATGAGATGAATACCAGCTGCTATGAGACAGGCTGGTGAAAGACAAGTCACCAGAAGGACAAATATCCAACTAGAAAGCCTGTGTTCCTCCTAGTGGGAAGCACACTGGTAATTTGTCAGGGTTACTGGGTTTGTAGATTATTTCCTATTCAAAGGAACAAAGGAAAAACTGCTCTAATTGAGGAATGTGGCACACAGAGACCGCTGACCCTTCCGTGCTGCAGTCCCTGCAGAAACAAAGGCAATGACTTTAACAAAAGGGCAAGAACAGCTCAGGTTCCAAGTCCCACTCTGCTAATACAAACCCCAAGGTGTTAGCAGGTCACTGGAGAGAACAGTCAGCTGTAGCTGTGGTGGGAGTAAGATGACGCTGCAGTCAACAGCACAGTAGGCATCTTATAAGCCTGAAGCCCACAAGCAAGGGAAGCCTAGGGCTATTAGCTTTTGTAACTCTTACAAACTGTCACATCTGAGATCACTCACAAAAGAATAAACCAGAAGAGGCACAGAGGATACCCTGAAGAATGCAGCATGTCAGCCAATCCATGCATCATACTCCATCAAACAGCTGTCCTAGGAAGTGTCTGTTCGTAACACATTCCCAAACTCCAGTTGTTTTCGGGTGGCTGCCAGCCCAACACAAGGTCTAAACTCACTTCCACTGTGCATTTCCAACTCTTTATCCAGGAACACATCCCATACTCACACTCTGCCTCACGATGCTACCTGGCAGGCATTCCCTCATGCCACAAATTCAATGGATATGTCACTGGAGTGGGAAGATACTCCAGATTTTCAGTACAACACCCCCAAATTTTCTCTCTACCCACTGAAAATGCAAGTAGCTAGAGCACTTGAGGCCATAGTCTAGGGGTTGGGGAGATGCTGGGATGAGGGCTGGACTTGGTGATCCTGGAGGTCCTTTCCAGACACAATGATTGTATGATTCTATGAACAGCTCTTCAACACCAGAGTAAATCCACCTTCCACAGCTGGCAGAACATGCTATCATCTACTGACAGGATGGTCCACGTGACTTACAAACTGTTTCTTGTACTTCCTGAGGGATGCTTGGATCCCTCAGGAAATCTTGGCATTCAAACCTAGCCCAATAGATAAATCAGGATATCATTTTCTTACAAACAGACCAGTTACTGGAAAAGCAAATTCAAACCCCAGTGCTTGCATTTGACAAACTAACTCTGTACACAATGCCAGTGCTTCTTTCTCTACCTACACATTCAATACAGGATGCTATATGTCAGTAGCCCCAGAGAATGACAGACAGGACAGCCAACAGCTGCTGCAGAACATTGGAAGTGCATGACTCCGTGAGAGGTTTTTCTAACCTTTAACTACAGCACCTTGGGTAGAGCTTCTAGAAAGAGAGGAAAAAGATTCAGAAGGCCAGTGAACAGAATACAACTAGAAGGATGAATTTATCTGGCTGGAAGGCAGAGCTGCCAAGAACTAGTAAGAAGGTAGTGGAAAACTTGGAGCTTCTAAGTGCAAAGGGATGGAAACAGACACTCTGTGACAGCTTAACACTGGCAAACTTGAGCTGCTCACATTTATTGAGCCCACAGCACCAGGCATCTCCTTTACACCCATTAGATCCTCAGGAACTTCTTTTTACACAGGTGGTGGTGAGAGCACAACAGGAAAGGGTTACAGACTTGAAGAGGGGAGATTGAGGTTGGACATGAGGAAACAGTTCTTTCCTGTGAGGGTGCTGAGATGCTGGAATAGGTTGCCCAAGGAAGCTGTGGCTGCCCCATCTGTGGAAGTGTTGAAGGCCAGGCTGGATGGGGCTCTGAGTAACCTGATCTAGTGAAGGTGTCCCTGCCTCTGCAAGGGAGTTGGAATTAGATCTGTGAGTTCCCTTCCAACCCTGGCCATTCTGTGATGATGATTCTATGATTCTCCTCCTGCAGCCAGGCCTCACCAGAGCAGACTGGATCAGCAGCAAAGAGAAAATCAGTCAAGTTCCTGAGATCTTAACTACATCCCCCCAGAAGGTGACCTCACGTGAGCACAGGAGTGTTTCCTGGGTGACCAGAACTCCTAAGCCACAAAATCAGCAGTAAAACAGGATGGTTGAACTGGGTGTTAAAATATTTTCCCACAGGAACTCCAGGAAAACAAATGAGCCATACGGCTCCTCAATTAAGCTTGGAAAGAGAAGGAATCCAGAAGGAGCCAAAAGGTGAAGGTTAGCATTTGGTGTGATGGTACATGCGCCTGAGAATAAAGAACTCATCACAAACACACAACTTCCACCCTGGAAGAACGAATAAAGCCTGTCATACAAAGACCCACAGCTCCAAGAGGCACTTCAAGAACTCCTCCACTCTGGTTAAGACAGACCTTCTAAACAGAATCTCCTTCTCACTTCCTCTTCCTAGGTTCTGTGGTCAAGGTCTGAGAAATCCTGGGTTCCAACAGCTCTAGGCTTCCTCTACCAACGTTTTTTCTCATTCACTACTCCACCACTACCCTCCTTGGCTGCTGCACTGCAAGTCCTGACCACTTTCTTGATGAGATTGCTGAAAAAAAAAATGAACCCCACAAACCCAACCCTCTAAAGAGAAACACAAGGAAAAACCAGCACAGGCTGACCTCTGAGGTCAGTCATTTACATGCTGACCTCAGAGAGGAAAGAAGACTCTTCCCTGTGATGTGATTACTTCATACACAGTTCTGTAACCAAGCCCTGCAAGTGATAAAGCCTCACAGTACACTTCCCTTACTTTAATACTTCCTTGAATTCCAGTGCACGTGTGGAAAATCTGGAGATACTCATCAAGCAGGATCTCTTCAGCAAGGAATTTGGGGTGCCTGTGACCAAACAATGAAATGGCAGTGCTGGAGACTCCACAACTCCCCCCTCCAAATGAGGACTCAGCTGCCTAACTGAACAGCTCTAGATTCTGGCACCTCAGTGTCCCCCTGGTTATCAGGTGGAAGCAGCACTTTGAAATATTTTATCCTTATCAATATTTGAAAGAAATCCACAACAATAGAAGGGAGCCCAGCAACAAACATCTCCTACAATCGAGACGGCTCTAAGGAGCTTAGCCAAGCGCCTTAGGGTCACAAGCACTGAAATGAATTCTAAGCACAAGTAAAGAATGAATTCTTCCCCACTCCAGCGTGTGATCACATAGGAGCTACAAAAGGATCTGCAGGACGGCCTGCAGACCTCCAAATGACCCAGGTGCTGGACGTAGCTCAATGAGTCGCTAGTCTCTGCAGGTTTCAATGGGCTAAGAAGCACCTAAGCAAAATAAAAGCAAAACTCTGAGCATCTGGGGTGACTGTGTTATCTGTAAAATATTAAAGAGTTGTTTCTTGTATGTGGAGCAGAGCAGCAGAATAGAGGACTGCTGCTAGGGACTCGCTGTGGAACCTTCTAGGACAAGGCATCGGCTCAAGAGGAGCAGTGTGTGCAGGTGGCCAAGAACAGCAATAGCATCCTGGCTTGGATCAGCATTAGTGCAGTCAGCAGGAGCAGGGAAGTGATCATCCACTGTACTGGGCACTGGTGAGGCCTCTCCTTGAGTACTGGGTTCAGATTGGGTCACCTCAACACAAGGACATTGAGGTGCTGGAGCGGATCCAGGGAAACAAAGCTGGTGAGGGGTCTGGAGAAGAGACTGTGAGGAGTGGGACTGAGGGAGCTGGGGCTGGTTAGTCTGAAGAAGAGGCTGAGGGGAGACCTTATTGCTGTCTGCAACTGCCTGATAGGAGATTGCACAGATGTGCGGGTTGGTCTCTTCTCACAAGGAACAATCATAGAATCATCATGGCTTGAAAGGACTGCCAGGATCATCACGTCCAGCCCTCATCCCAACATCTCTCAACCCCTAGACCATGGCCTCAAGTGCTGTAGCTACTTGCCTTTTCAAAACCTCCTGGGATGTCGACTCCACCATCTCCCTGGGCCACCTGTTCCAGCACCCAACCACTCTCTCAGGAAAGAACTTCTTAAGATCCAATCTAAACCTCCCCTGACACAACTTGAGGCCATTTCCCCATCTCCTATCATTAGCAATTTGTGAGAAGAGAGCAGCACCAGTTTCATTACAACCTCCTTTGAGATAGCTGCAGAAAGCAATAAGGTCTCCTGTCAGTTTCCTCTAGACTAAATAATCCCAGTTCCCTAAGCTGCTCTTCATGTTTTCCAGCCCTCTCACCAGCCGTGTTGCTGAGTGATAAGACAAGAAGAAATGGCCTCAAGTTGCACCAGGGA
Source organism: Upupa epops (assembly GCA_013397515.1). NCBI lineage: Eukaryota > Metazoa > Chordata > Aves > Bucerotiformes > Upupidae > Upupa > Upupa epops. The sequence goes on along the minus strand of VZRI01009170.1, from coordinate 42,228 downwards.
AGGGTTAGGTTGGCCGTGAAGAAAAACATCTTTACTGAATGGGTGCTTAGGGCTTAGAACAGGTTCTCCAGGTAGGGGGCTGAATCTTCTTCCCTGGATGCATTTAAAAGCTGTGAAGGTAACAGAGCTGATGGACCTGGTCTAACGGTAAGCTTGTAATAGTTGGGTTACTGGGTGGACTCAATGATCTTGAAGGACTTTTCCAACCTAAACGATTCTATGACTCTATAAGACCTATAGAAAAAACAGGTCCAGGGGAAGAATTCTGTCAGTGGCCATGAGAACACGTGAGAACCTACAGACTTGCATGCACTCACACCACCGCAAGTGAGACCAGAGTCTACGCATTAGGTGTTTCCACACATCTGTCCTCAAGTTGAGCCCAGACACTCCATGAAGCACATGCGTCACACTCGCAGGAAACGGTCTCAGTGTTTGTTAGGCAACTATCTCTGCAGCACAAAAGCAAGGCTGACGTCCTGCTCATTTCCCCTTCCCTTTATTGACCACTTAGAGAGCAGCTGCAGATGCAAACCCAGGCCACGTTCTCTCTACACACACACACACATCTACCCATGGAATGGTTGCTAACCTAATGCAGGATTGCTGCCAAGCACATGCTGTGGGGATCACGTTCCACCACACACAGGGAGAAGGGCAGCCAGGGAAAAGACAGGGTTCTAGAGCTGATGGCATCCTACTCTGTCCTGGCTTGACTACAGGATGGGAAGAAACACAAAAAGGGTACAAAAAGGGTAAACGAGGTGCAGTTTGCACCCCAGTACTGCTACAACTGTTGTGATCTCTGCAGGAGGAACATCAATTCCCCTTTCAGAGGAAACCCAAGTGTTCTACACAACAGCCATACAAGATTACTTAACTTCAAATGCAACACTGACAGCAGATACCCTGTAGTGAGACTGCTCACAGCCTCCTGAATTTCACCTTTAGAAGTCAAACAGTGTTCTGCAGATCACACTCTGGATCACCTTACCCATTCCTCTAATCCACAAACCTACATCAATGCATTTGGAAGGTAGAAGCAACCAACAGACCTTTCACTTCACTTACCCACAGGAAGCTTGCTCTCAAAACAAGCCTCAAACATGTCATAATCTTCAGTGGTGAAGGCAAACTTGCCCTTAACGGCATCCTCCTTGGCATACAGAATGTGCCCAGCAGAGTCAGTTATCTGTAAAAGAGACAACAACAGTGAGGAACACAGTGCTTTGCTGCTATGGGCTCACACCACCTGTGCCACCCAGTTAAGAGTTCTCATACCTTCTTACTTGGAGCAGCTGCATTCTCCTCTCAACGGCTTCCCCTTTCCTCACAACTACATCAGCTCCTCTCTTCCTTATCCCCACTACCAATATCAGTGCTTCTAAGGTAATTAGTGACTCCCAGACTAAAGAAAAAAGAACCCCACAAAAACCCCATCAGTCAGCCAACCAATCCCAAAACCACATCTATTCCTCTTCCTTCTGTAAACTTTGACTATAAACTACATCTAGAATCCCCAGCCAAACCAAACTCTTACTCACTGTGCAAGCAAAACTCAAACATTCTCCCATAGCAACAGAAATGCAGAGCCTCGCTCACTCTCCAGAAGATGAAATGGAGCAGATGAATGACCCATCAGAGCTGCCCTCAGTTATACAAGGTTTGGGTGCCAAGATCCATAAAAGCATCCACTTACAGAGGGCAATTCGGGCTACTCAGACAGAATAATGACTGCTCTGCGCTATGAAACTGCTAAGGATAGGCAATAAAAGAGAGGCATCTGGTGACACAGCCTGGAGAATCACCAACCTTGACTAAAGGCTCCAGTCAGTTGACATACCCTGACCATGGAGAGGCGTGAAAAAACTGAAGGGGGCTATAACAGTGCATTGAGAATTGAGTGAGTTCTGCTGGAATGCTTCAGAATCACCCCAAGTATTTCTGCAACAGCATGGGTACTGAAGATACATGGGGTCTTTGAAAGTCGTGGAGATGAAGAGATGAAACATCCTGGGAATAGTGTTAGGGGTGCATGACAGTGGCACCCAAAACAACTCATGGCACAGAGAAGGTAAGTCAGACATTCTCCTTTGCCCTACCTTACAAGAGGAAAGCAGCCTTGTTTCCCTGATGAGAGGCCACACTAAAGGGCTGTGCACCCCAAACGACTCTCAAGAAACACTCTTCTTTATTCTTCTTACAACACTCCATTGACTCCCTGCCTGATGCCCTGATGCCAGCAGCCTGCTGGACTCTGAACAGCTGCAGAGCTTCCCAGGAGTGATGAGAGTAACTGCATTAGGCAGGAAAAATAATGCAGTATTAAATTTCCATGCCCCAGAGTTTAGAGCACAGCAGGCAAGGCTTTAGAAACACTGCTTTCCTGAGTAATAGGTTAACCTATAACTGCCTGGTACAGCATTTGTTGCAGCTGCCCCTACTTCATATGGTATTTGACAACATCTGACAACAGTGAGGAGCACCAATCTCCTCAAGCGCTGCAATTCCTGCTCAGAGCTCATCTTTAGCTAGAGGATACTGAACAGCCTGGTCTGGTTTTTGTCCTTTACAGCTCTAGCAGCAGCCTGCTCATGAACAGGGCTCTGGACAGCAAGCTCTGCTCTATCTACTGTTAACCAGAAGTGAACAGCAGTAGCAATACCCACACCAGTAAACATGTGCCCATTCAACGGGGCCTGTGGGAGCGGGAAGAGCTGCTAACAGCCCAGCCACAACTCTTGTGGGGGAGAGGACCTGAAAGGGATTTTTCACGCTATTCTAACATCACTTACGGTAACACAGTCCCCTACAGACAGGGTATTGTTTGTCCTTGACACAACAGCCCGATGGCTCCGCAGACTGGCAGCGCTGACAGTGGGGCAGAGGGCCAGGCTCAAGCAAGATGTCAGCTGCCCCGATGCAGCTCCTCAGCAACCAGCTGTCAGAGCTTGGAGATTCCTCCTGAACAGAGAGTGCCCCTGTTAATGCTGAGCTATCACACACACAAAACGGAGCTGATCAGCAAGAACTGGACTGAGCTCCACCTGAATTAACAATCACTCTCCTACACTTGGTGGCATTGTGCAGGGGACCAAAGCATACCATCAAGTGCAGAATCAGAGAGCGCACCTGCGGGCGTCATGTCCTGAGCTAACCTTTCCCACACAGTCACAAAGAGGCAGCAGGCACCTAGCAGAGCTGTCCCAGTACTTGCTACAGGCCTGCCACGTCAGGAGGCCAAGCACTCCTGAGCAATAGGAAGAAAAGTAAGAACTGCAAACATTCTCTCTCCTTGGTAGCTTTCAAAGTAGCACAAGGCTTCTTTTACTTTTCTAATTCTTATTCAGCAGTTAGAATAAAGCAGATCTTCCACGAACAATCCTACCTGGACACCAGCTTCATAAGCAAAAGCAAACCCAAGCATGAGATTCATCACTTCACCTCCTCCCTAGACAAAAATGTGAGTTTTGGAAGAGTCTGTGGCACCAGTTGACTTAAGAGTGGGCAACCAAAGAACCATGAGGCTTGATCACCAACACATGGGAAGATGGCACTCGATCCACAATACACACACCTTACCAGACAAACACTACAGAGAAATGTTGAAGCATTAAAGCTTCTTGGCTCTGCCTAAACACAGGTAGGTCTGCTCTTAGAACAAGATGGTTTTAAAGAACAAGACTCCATAAACACCCTTCTTTAGTCATCACCATGCACACTGGCAATAAACTAAGGCCTTCAGGAATCTGTAGGTAGATTTTGGAAGGGCAGCCTGATTTCAGGAGGTCCTCAACACCCACTCAATAGTGGAGTTCAAAACCTCGCAGGCAGCCCATGCTGCCTTTGCTGACTTTTGAAGGCTTTGGGAGCTTAGACAGAAACAGAAAACCATGACACAGTTTATTAGGGTTGGAAGGGGCCTTCAAAGGCCATCAGGTCCAATCCTCCAGCTCAAGCAGGATACAGAAAAGCAAAGCCACCTAAAATCCTAAATCAAGTACATAAAACCCCATCCAGACGGGTCTGAAACACCGCCAGAGCAGGGGACTAAAAACCCTCCCTGAGCAACCCATTCCAATGTTTAATAACCCTTACAGTAAAGAAGTTTCTCCTCATATTGAGGTGAAACTTGCTCTGTTCTAGCTTGCAACCATTACCCCTTGTCCTGTCTGACACCATTGAAAAGAGAGTCTTCCTTTCTTCTTGACACCCAGCCCTCATGGATTTACAGACAGTAATGAAATCCCCTTGTAGCTTTTAAAGGTCCCAATTTTCCCAATCTCTCCTCACAAGGCAGTTGCTCCAGACCCCAAATCATCCTTGCAGCTCTGCGCTGAACTCTCTCAATTAATTCTCTATCCCTCTGGAATCGGGGAGCCCCAAACCGGACAGAGTATTTCAGGTGCAGCCTCACTAAATCAGAATAAAAGGGTAGCAGAACCCCCAGATCTGCTAGCCACATTCCCAACACTCTACTGGCCTTCTTGACCACAAAGGCATAGTGCTGATCCATTCTGAGTTTGCTATCTACAAGAACTCCAAGATCCCTCTCCTCAAGGGTGCTCTCTAGCTGGTCACTACACTACCCAACCTGTATTCATGCCTCTCATTACTCCTTCCCAAGTGAATTAAATTCCTCTTAGCCCAACTCTCCAGCCTGTCCAAATCTTCTCGAACAGCTGAACAACTACTAGGTGAACTAGCCAATCCACCCAGTTTGGTATCATCAGCAAACTGCTGATGATTAATGAAGATATTGAACAGTAATGGAAACAGGACTGATCCCTGGAGGGCACCTCTAGTTAGAGGTCTCTAATTAGGCAGCAACAGACCTTTCTTAGCTTAGGACACTTGAAAGAAGCCTAGGTAAGGCAGACTGTGAACAGAACTCAAGTGAAGCTGCTGAAGCTGGAACAGCTGCTTGTCTCATGTCTGTTAGTCAGGTATATTCTGCTGACCCTGTACTCCCTAAAAATTAGGCTGTTACTGAAAGCACCTTTAGTTTGGACTAGATGATGTTCAGAGGTCCCTTTCAGCCCCTAGCATTCTGTGGTTCTAAGATTCTACTCCCCATCTCAAACACCTGCCTCCTGTGGGAGTAAGGACAGAACAAACTGGGGAGAGCCCCCCTACCTACAAAAACCTGGTTTCTGAGTCCAAATCCTGCCCCTTTTGGTTACACCAGGCCCGTGCGGCAGGCAGCCCTGGGAAAGCCACGTCACCCCAACACAAGAGGCTGGGAGCAACCCCACTGCGGCTGCCCGTCCCGCCAGCGCCGCGTAATCCCAGCACCTCCCGCGACCCGGCAGCAGCCGAGCCGGGCCACCGCATCTCTACGGGGAAGCGTCGGCACTTGGCTCTCTCTAACTGCTGCGCCATTCCCCCTTCCTCGCCAGCACCCCAGCGGCGGGGGCTCCGTTCCCTCCCGCGCTCGTCGAGCCCGGCTCCCCCGTAGCCCCCGCCCGGGCCGCTGTCCCGCGTGGGGAGCATCACAGCCGTCACGCCCCTCCCACGCGCCCGGAGGCGGGGCCACGCCGTGAGCCCGGGCCTACCCCGAGCCCCTCCGGCCTCAGCGCGGCCCGCGACTAGGGGGGGGGCGTGACCGCACCTTGAGGTTGGCGGAGGGTCCGGTGGAGGAGCCCGGAGGGGCACCGATCTCGTATTCGCCCGTGACCAGCGTGTCACGGTGGATCTCCTCCCGCAGGCACTTGCGCGCCTTGCCCGGCAGCTGAAAGGAGATGGGCTGCGCCGGGCCCGGCAGCAGCAGCAGCAGCAGCAGCGGGAGCAGCAGCGGGCCCTGCTCGAGGCGGGGGCGGCCGGACAGCGGCGGCGCCATTACAGCTCCGGGTGCAGCGGGACAGGCCTCCGCAACACGTGACCAGCGCCACCGCCTGCGTCACCGAGGGGCGGGGCTGTGCGGGGGCTGAGTGGGAGCGCGGGAACCCAGGCCTGTGGGGCTCCAGAGCCCTTCCCGCCGCGGCCTCCCGCTTCACCGCTGCCTGTCCCTTCCAGTGGGCCGGTTATGAATCGACTCTGTTTAATGCAGTGTAAATCACTATTACTCCTTGCTAGCAGCTGCTGCTGGGTGCTTGTAATGTTAAGACATTAGAGATCATAACTATAACCCAAAGCCCGTAACTCAGTCAAGCCATGCCCTGAGACAGGAGAGCAACGAGCATGAGCAAGCAGTCCCAGAGACTCCAACGCAGCTGAGACCCTTCCCTGGGCCAGGGACTGCTTCTTTCATTGGTGGGGATTACATCTCTGAGTAATCTCCTTCTCATCTTCTTCAGCCGAGGAAATGCAGTTTTATCAGCTGTCTCACGCCTGTACACCAGCACACGGCAAAGACCTGGGGATCAAAGTGACTGCCAATAAAACAACTGATTTCTGAAGTCTCTGGATTCTTTCTTTCCTCTCCCTTTCCAGTCTCACAGTAAAGATGAGGCTGGAAAAGACCTTAAAGATCATCCAGTCCAACCTAAAACCAACCAAGTAACCCTAACGTCTGCCATCTAGCTCATGCCACTCAGCACCTCATCCAGCCTGACCTTGACCCCCTCCAAAGACGGCGACTCGACCACCTCCGTGGGCAGCCCGTTCCAAACCCGGATCACTCTGTCAGTGAAAAACCTTCTCCTAATGTCAAGTCTAAACCTCCCCTGATGGAGCTTAAGACTGTGACCCCTTGTCCTGTCTCCAGTGTCCAGGGAGAAAAGACCGCCCCTGCCTGACTCCAACCCCCTTTTAGGTAGTTCTAGACAGGGATAAGGTCACCCCTTATCAGCCGCCTCTTCTCCAGGCTAAACCGACCCAGCTCCATCAGCCTCTCCTCGTAGGGCTGACCTTCCAGCCCCTTTCCCATTCTAGTTGCCCTTCTCTGGACTCGTTCCAGCCCCTCGCCATCCTTCCTGAACTGAGGGGCCCAGAACTGAACACAATACTCCAGGTGCGGTCTACCCAGTGCTGAATACAGGGGGAGGAGAACCTCCCTCTCCCTGCTTCCACACCTTGTTGCTCTATAGCTACCTCAAAGGAGATTGTAGAGGGGCTGGTGCTGCTCTCTTCTCCCAAATTCCTAATGATAGAATGAGGAGAAATGGCCTCAGGTTGCATCAGGGGAGGTTTAGATTGGATCTTAGGAAGAAGTTCTTCCCTGAGAGAGTGGCTGGGTACGTGAACAGGCTGCCCAGGGAGGGGGTGGAGTCCCCATCCCTGGAGGTTTTTAAAAGGCGAGTAGCTAGAGCACTTGAGGCCATGGTCTAGGGCTTAGGGAGATGTTGGGATGAGGGCTGAACTTGATGATCCTGGAGGCCTCTTCCAACCTTAATGATTCTATCATTATTCTGGCAGCTCAGCACCAGGCTCCCTCCCAGGCCCTGCTGCCAGGGGCAGTGTGCACAAGGGGGAGAAACAACCTGCTCTGTGGTGTGACCTCCCCTCACACCAGGGGACAGGGAGGAGGAGGAAAGCTGGCTATGTGCAGTTATGGTCACCACAGCCGCAGACAGCTCCCTGGGCTCATCTGCAAATACCTGGGTGTGCAGGAGCAGCAGAAGGACAGACATGGGCAGTGACACCCCTAGAAAGTAAATAAGCTATTTCACTGCTTGCAGCTTGAGTTAAAACAGAAAACACTTCTTAAACACCGCTGGCCCACTCCCAGTAGGCAAAACACATCTTTACTGATGACAGGACCTCGGAATTGGCACAAGAGACAGAGTGCTTTGACCAACAGCTCTGTGCTTTCATATCCCTGGGCTCATACTTAGCGAGTTGATGCCTTGTAGCCCTCAGTATGAAGGAACAGAAACTAAGCCCAGCTGTACAGCGATGGAGTGACTTCCTTGCTTGGAGGGAAATGAAGAGAACCCTCACAAACAACCCCTGCCCAGCACCAGACCTTTGCCCTTTGGGTTTGTTTTAGAGAACCATGATTTTCCTAAGCAAAGCATGCATTTTCTAAGTGAATGGCAGCTATGCTAAACTCCCCAGCTCGTTACTTTAACCTCCTGTTGTTTGCAGTGAGGTTCACGGTCACTTATTGGGCATTACCATACATCTTTGTTTTTCTAACTGGTTCGCAAACTTTTCCTTACTTGGACAACTGAATTCTTTGGAAACTTAACAAGCTCTTTAGCTCTTTCTGCAATACAACCAAGCATATTTGTGCAAAGAAATGTGCTTGTTTAAAGCAGAAATAGCTATTATTTCACAAGCTTGAAGAAACACAGGCTACCAGAATCTGAAGACACGAAATATTGTCCTGTTGCACCATGAAATTCGAGATGAAGCAAGAACAGCGTGGCAAACGTTCCTGGGCACAACATTCTTTGCACCACCGCTAAGCACCCAACCTTCTAGAGCTTTTAAAACATTCAATGATGCCTTCATTTTGGGGGTAAATACCAGAAAAACCTGGTTAGTCTCGAGAAGCCTCATTTTCTAATATCAAATACTGAAATCAGCTACCGAAGACCAAGGACAGAACTGACCACAGTCCCTCCCCATCGTGGTGTCACAATACATTTTTCAGATGGGTTACGGAACACAGAGCGATGGCCCCCAGTTTCTGTGGTAGTCCTGCCTCGTGAGGATGCATTATGCTGGAAACTGCTGTGCAGGCGAGTTTGGATCTAATTATAACACCCCATCAGAGATGCTTTACTGCTCCAGTGTTTTGTGAAAGCAAACTGTGAGGAGCTGCTGCGAGCCTCTTCACAATAACCAGCTTTTCACTCTTTAAAGCACTTAAACACGCGCAGTGGGGTAACCTTTCCCAAGTGTGCAAAGTGACTTGGAGCAGAGGGAAAGCATTTTAAGATCCTTCCAGCTGCAGGTTTAGAAATAAGAGTCTTGCAGGGACATGCCTTAACATTTCCACACAGCAGAAGCTGGCAAAATGAAATGCTTCCTGTCTCTCTGAAACACTTAGCAGAGGAGCAGGAGATGTTGGTGACTTGTTACACAACTTCCCAGATGAAGCTATGTCCTATTTCAGCCCAGTTGGCCAAATGCTGTGGGAGCTTGATCATTATCTGCAAGCCAGGATTCATTCTCACTGCTGAGAAAATGAGAGCAGTCAGCGTTACTCTGCCACCTGTCAGTCACGACAAGTCGCCTGTGTTTATAACATTTTGTTTGTGTGTGCTTTCTCTATTTCCAAATATCCCCAGGGGGGTTCCACTGGCATCTTGAAGACGAATTGAGCACTTAAGTTGTTCAGTTTTCAGCCCGGTGTTACCACAGGAGCGATGAGAACCCTTGGCTGCCTCTGCAGGTTGAGGTAGCGATGGCCACTGATGACAATAAGCCCTTTCTCACCTCAAAGAAGTTCCAAGCTTGCCACACCCCGATGCACGATTTATCTCTGGTCAGTGCCAGAAAACAACACTGAATGAATTCCTCACTCCATGAAATGCCATGCACGAATGTGTGGGAGTGATGTGATCAGACTTTTTCTCACTGTTTCTGCTATCAGCTGCTGTCTGTTCGGTTTCTTTCAAACAATACGAAGTTAAACACAATTTCATCCCCAACTACACTCTGGATTTACTTCTATGGTCCTTTTGCATTCCGCTGGCAATTCACTACAAGCTACCGTGAAACTGCTGTAAAAACTAGAGCAGCTTTCTGATGCTAATTGCTGTTTTTCACTAACCGTGCAAAATTACTCATCCACCACTTCTGCAAAGTGCAAAGCCTCTTCTTTTGAGGGGATATATTTGAACTCATTGCTGGGATAGAACCATTACAGTCACCATCATAATCATAATCCAGATAAGGACCCTAGTCAATCAACTAAAACTAAATCTCTGGCTAAACAGCCACAGAACAGCTTTGTGCTGCTCTGCCTCCTCTGTCCCCGGAGATCCCAGGTACTGAGTGTTGGTCACGGAGCTGAACTATGTAGCTTGGATAGGAGACATGGAGCAGAATGACCTGAGAAATCAAGAAGCCATATGAAGTAGTACCTGTGAAGAGAAGCACAGCGTGTTTCTGTTCATTTGTTAACATTTCATCCAGTGACTCAAGTTATCAGTACTGAAAGTAATTTAAAACCCTACATAAATGCAAAGAGGTGTTTTTTTCTTAAAATCAAGTGTTTGGGGCTTCATCTAAACCATGAGTTAATTTAGGGAAAGGAGAACATCCTTCATCAAAGCTAGTCCAGCTTCAGTCACACACAAGGCCCTCTGAGGAAGAGACATTCATCATGTTCTGCCAGCCCTCCCCAGTCCTACCCAGCAGCAGCCTGACAGGTCCACAGGGCTCTCTCCTAAACTTCTGTGGAAACCTCCTGCTTCACTTCCCAGCAGCTCTCACCTACTGCTCTTCTAGAGCTCCAAGGAAAACAGCTCCCCTTCCAATTCCCTACAGGAGCCCCTGCTTCTCCCACTGCTGCTGCAGCACAGTGCCGCAGTTCCCCAGCTGGCAGAGGCCCACTGGCCTCTCCTGCTCATGAGCAGCTGCATCAGAATGAACTCTACCAGAAGACACCAGTAGAGAGTACCCTTAGCAACCCCCACCCTCTGTATAAAGCAGCTGGCTTGTCACCTCCTCTCAACATCTCCTGCTCTCCTCTGCCAGAACCCATGCCCTTGGCAGGAAGGATGGCTGGTTGCTGTTTCCAGAGGCTTCCAAAGCTCTGCAGGAGGTTTCATGCTGCTGTGTTACTACAGCTACAACACTGCAGCAGTAGTGGCTTGGCAGACTGTCATGTATTAACAGGCAGACTCCTCAGTGTTTACAGCATGGATGCTGCAAACAATAGAGTCACAGGATTATTTAGCTAAGGGCCACATCCAGTCTGTCCTCAAACACCTCCTGGACTGCCCATGGAGGTGGCAGAATCCCCATCCCTGGAGACATCTAAGAGAAGACTGGATGTGGTACTTAGTGCCCTGGTCTGGCTGATGGGGTGATGATAGGTCATGGGCTGGACTGGATGAGCTCAACCTCAATACTGTGATTCTGTGACCTCCAGGGATGAGGATTCCACCACTGCCCTGGGCAGACCATTCCAGGATCTCATCACCTGTTCTGGGAGGAAGGGCTTCCTAACATCCAACCTAACCCTCCCCTGGCAATTCAGATCCTGCCTTCTCATACATGATGCTGGTTGCCTGGGATAAGGCCCCAACCTCCACTTGACTACAACCCCCCTTCAAGGAGTTGTAGAAAGGGAGAAGGTCCCCCCCGAATCTCCTCCAGGCTAAACACCCCCAGCTCCCTCAGCCTCTCCTCATCAGCCTTTCCCTCCAGTCCCTTCCCCAGCATTGTTGCTCCCCTGGAGGAGTCTTTCAGTTATGAAGCATGGGGTGGGCTCAGGAGTGCACTGAAGAGATGACTCCTTGAGATTTGGGGCACAATACCAGCCTAGAGCTGAGATGCATCTGACTGAGTGCCCATCTCAGCATCTGATGAGGTGCAAGGGCTGCATCCCCTTTCCGGGCAGCAGAGAGAAAGAGGTTATTCTAGAGAGAAGGTCATCTCTGAACTAGACAGCTAAGTGTGGTGAGATAAATCCCATCCCAGGTTTCTTCATGGACATGGAGCTCTAGTCAGCAGTTCCATTGTGTGTGCTGCTCTGTCCAAGTCTGACTGAGCAGTTTCCTCACCAGAGAAACAAATGCAAGAAATAGAGATAAAGCAAATCTGTTTAATGAACAGCATCTTTAACAAGAGTTGGTTGGCCATGCTAGGTCCCCCTGCCTGCAGATCAGGTGGAGTCCTTAGTCACCTCATATCTGTCAGCAGCTGGGGACCCCCAGACAAGCTCCTTCAGTGATGGCTACTGATGGCCCTAACAGAGGAGCATGGAGAAACCTGCAGCAGAGAGAACAAAACCCGGATTGTGTATCACCTCTGTGTTCCCTTCTTTTTTTCACTACCGCTGTGCTGCAGCTGCTTTTCCCCATGCACTGCCCTCCCCAGATTTTGTCCACACTCCAGCGCTCTACCTTCTGCTGCTTCCCTGGCATCTGACGTCTGACCCTGCTGGATTACCCGTCAGGTTTTGGGGGGTGGGGGGTTTTGGTATAGGGTACGGGTTTTGGGCAGGGGAATTGCCTTTAGTTTTGTTTTAGCCTTCTTTTCTAAAGTGATTTATTTTTCACTTGCATTCTGGGTGTCAAAGCTTTTCTATCACATGGATTGGGCAGGAGGAGAATTCCTAACCGGGCCTCTCTGCCCCCCAAACTTGTTCCAAACCAGGACAAGCACAAAGACAGGATGGATTTACTCCAGTATCAAATCTTTCCTAGTCAGAGGTAGCCCAAGGACCTCTGAAGGAGACTCAGTAACTTTTCTAAGACATCCACTACCTTTTAAAAACATTATGTTCATACCAGCCGTATGAATTTCAGTGCTACATTAACTTTGCTGAATTCTTGGACTAAATGCTTTCCAAACTCGCTGGCCAATGTCTGAAAAGGTATTTCCTTCAACCAATGTCAGTTTTTCATAACTGAAACCTTATTTATCACAATATTTGTCCTGGGTGCCACCTGACTGCTCTCTACAACCACTTGAAAGGTTGTAGAGAGGTGGGGGTTGCTCTGTTCCTCCTAGTGGCCAATGATAGGATGAGGGGAAATGGCTTGAAGCTGCTCCAGGGAAGGATCAAGTTGGGTGTCAGGGGGAATTTCTTTCCTGAAAGAGTTGTCACTGGAACAGCTGCCCAGGGAGGGGGTTGAGTGCCCAGCCCTGGAAGTGTGGAAGAGTAGGGGAGCTGCTGCGTTGTGGAACAGGGTTTAGTGGTGCTCACAGGGGTAGGAAAAGGTCGGACTGGATGATCTTGAAGGTCTCTTCCAGCCAAAACTATTCTATGATTCTATGATTCCATGATGGGAGTGTAGCCATGTCCACTCTCAAGGAAGAGGGCTGCCCAAGCTGAGTCAGCACTCTGAGTGAGCATGAGAAGAGGCCTGTGTATGAGTGTGTTTGAGTGTAACCCGTCCAGATAACTTCCAGTTAAGGCAATTTGTGATCTCAGTTGCATTTTAAGAACAACTCTGAACTGAATCCTTGCTGTAAACATCCAAAGAGGCTTTTATGTGTCAAAAGCAGTGTGCAACTCACCCGTGAGCTAAAGAAGAAATCCTCCTGTCTCAGCTCTGTACATGACAGCGGGAAGCTTTCAGAGGGTAGGAAGCCTCAAATCTTTTTATTCGTTTATTATAGCGACGATGAAACTTCCCAAAGGTTCGTTGTCTTTGAAGGTTAATTTGAATTCTTTTAACTTCTTACTTCTTTAACATTTTGATCAGTCTGATCTCAGATCTCTCCTTCTTGTATGTAGTGAGTAAGGGGAAGAGCACTGGGGAGGAGACACCAAGACAGAGTCCCTCTTAAAACCCCTATTTTAAACACAAAATGAATCTCAGTTGTAGCTGTGGAGCCACTATTTCTGAATTCCATTCCCCTCATATCACCTGGGCATAACAAAAAGAGGACATCCATGCACAGGGATGCTACGTATTTCATTTTCTACATACAATGGAAAGTGCCAAGCCGAGTTCTGCTTAATTCTTCATTAATCCCTCCAATCAACATCATGTTTTTCCAGCGCAGAACAACCTTGCTCATTACGTGAGGATTTACATGAAGAACATGCCTGCATGCAGCTCATTCTAGCGGTCAGCATCTCATAAACGAACGTTACCTCATTAATATCAACAGCATTGCAGCTGAATGGGCCTCCAGTTGCCAACTGCTGGGAGAAGGCTTGGCAGCGACGGCAGGAGTTAGCTGGGATGTTTCTTGGATGTCTTCCACCAGCTGCGCTCTGCGGTGGCTCGAGTGTTAGATTATAAATATTTCCCCTTGCGAAAAGGGGAAGTTGGCTGGATGAGCACTGATTCAGCAGGGCATATTCATAGACACCGCAGAGATTGGTGTGTAAGAAAGCAGGAATGGGAAGCACTGAATTAGGTCTGGGAAGTCCCCTCTCTCCACAGGCTCATGAGGAGAGCACTTATCCCTGGAAGCTAGTCAGCATGGCACATGGGTAACAGGAATATTAATAACTCCTCTACACAAGACTTCTGCAGGGCAGGGTGTCTCACCCCAACCACAGCCTCTGTGGCCACTTGGTGCAGATGGGCAACTTCTGCATTTGTGGAGTTCCTTCTGCAAGGGCAAACTGAGCTGCCAGGCAGGGTGGGGGTGTAGAATGTGCCCCAAGATGCAGGGAAAAGGTACCTCATGGATGCTGCTTTCCTCACTGCTGGTCCCAGGCATTCATTAGTCAGTCCTAAGCATGATATCAGAAAGCAGCAGGGCCAGCGAGCCTCACTGATAAACTGGACTCGGTGAGTGCCAATGGCATGGCTGACCTTTGGCAAGCAGTGTCTGATACAGAGAGTGTTAGTAGAGAGGACTTTCTGTAAGGAAAAAGGCCTCCTGGCTGGAGGGAACAAACACCCAAGGAAAGGACACAGACAGCATGTGCCGTCGCAGGTTCTCATCCATCCTGCAGCACCGCTAGGAAGAGCTGCTAAGGATCAAGCAGCAAGAGCAATGTGGAAATTTCCACTAGCCTGCAGAAGCCTTCCAAAGAGGAGCAGGTCACAGGAGAGGTGTTGCAGTGGAAGGGTAGGTCTGGAGTTTGTTCTGGTGCTGGCTTTGTGCAAGTAGCTCTTACTCACCAGGGCAATTCTGGGCAAAGGGGGTTTCCAGGAGGCACAGGCTAAAATCCCCAAGGATCTTAGTCTAGACAGGGTGCTTTTCCCTTTGACCTCATTGAGGGCCTCAGATTCCTCTTTATGCAAGCAACACCAACCCCCAGAAGAGTTTATTTTGGGCTACAGAACAGTCATGAAAGAACATTGTCCTGAAGGTTTGAGGAAAGAGATGCTCCTGTTGTAAGTACCCCCTCCAGACCAGTCATGTCAGCCTGTTCCTTGCTACTGCTCACAAGAAGCAGTTTTTATTCTTGATGTCTCCTAAAGAGACTCCAACAGCCTGATGATGGCTCTTTGCCTGATACTGTGCAAGAGCTTGTAAAACAATCTCCAATTCTTCCAGGATAATCAGAGGGAAATCCCAGTCATTAAATCTTCCATCAAGTGATGTAAGAGGGGCTGCAAATTAATCCTGCTCTACATTCAGCTCATCACAGCACAGATCCCAGCAGTAAAAACCAGTCCTCTAACAGCCCCAGGGGTACCCCAAACTGTGTCATAGGGCTTGGCCTGCAACAAATACACCAGGTATTGTATGTTCACCTCTTACTTCTTCCATCCCTCAAGGACTGTGGTGCAGGACTGGGCATAGGTGAGGTGGAAGTGTGGTGGAAGTGCCAAAGTCTTCCCGTATTTCCTGTTGTTGAGCTGTGCAGTCCCCTCTGCACTTTCCCAGCAAGCAGTCCATGGCTGCCTCACCTGCCTTTGGTGTCCCGTAACTCCCTGGCAGCAGCCAGCATGACCTGGGGAGGGGTCATCTGTGGCTCATGGTGAAAGAACGTGTTTTGTGGGCCCTACTGCTCTGTCCTGTCTTTGCTGGTCCCTTCCATCTGTCTTCTCTGCTCTCTCAGAGTCACTCTGCTAACAATTAACTGGTGATTTCAGTGAAGGAACCTGGCCAAGCACGGGATGAATGCCCCCTGACAGCTGGGAGTTCTGCCTGCACATGGAGCCAGCAGCGTGGGCAGCACTGGGCAGGAGCCTATTTGGAGCAGCACTGCACGAATGCAGAGCTGTGCTGGGCTGTGTGTGGATGCAGACACAGCTATTTGTGGCTGGAAGGAGTCACACGGACTTCGGTGCCAACCCAGAGAAGTCACGCAGTCACATGAAGCTCTTTGATTCCTGAACAGCTTTTATGAAGCACTCACTGGATGTGCAGGACCGACCTGGGCCACCTCAGGTGCTCGCGGGCTGCGTGTGCACACAGGTTCCAGGGCATTGTTGTAGAGCAAAGGAAAAGGAGCAATCAGAGTGCAGAGACACTGCGGTTGTTCCGCCCCGTAGGGTTGATGTTTGGACTGCAGAGCAATCCCTCGGGAATTGCAAGGTGACAGGTGCTGGAGACTACTCCACACACAATGTTCCCATGGAAATACTGGCGACTTCCAGGTGGCCTCTGAAGACTGATGGCAGGACTGGACGAGGAGGGATCCCTCAGCCTGACACAGTTGTCTCCAAGAACGGCGGAAATGAATTCATCCGTTCTGAGTGGTTTTGGTGGGGTTTTTTGAGTGCAGCTGCTGTGGCTGTCTAGCTCATCTCTTCCCTGGCTGATATAAATGTACGGATGTACCTGTGATTCCTGGCTTCAGGAGCTGGCTGGGATCTGAGCCCTGGGATCTCCAAGAGCAAAGGTATTCAGCACTGTTGTGTGTCAGAGGGGGAGGGAGAAGGGTGAAAGAGCTCCAGAGATCAAGGACATCCGTTTCCTTCACAAGTGGGTACATGTCTCTCATACCAGGAAAGAAATTTACAACCTTCTGGCCTTTTCTTCATCTTTTTTTTCCATTCCTTTTATTTAAATAAAAATGAACAGACATTTTTCCAGGGCTCTCGTCATCTTCAGTGCTTGACAAATATGAACTCACTCACCTTCCCAAATCCTTACTCTACCAACTGAATGAGGATGGATAATGTCAGCCCCGGAGAAGGCGTTCGGGCACCAAAGCACGCACGCAGACAGGCAGACATCATAGAAAGATGCGCCCAAGGTCACAGACCAGGGCGATCAGAGTGGGCAACTGCATTCCTGGCTCCCTTTCCTCTGTTCAGACACTCAAACAGGCAATAAGACAGCGCACAAAAAACAGAGGGCTGATGTTAGCCACCTCCATCTATGTGTGCTTAGCACAGATACACTATTGTTTTTACCTAGTATTCAGAGGTTGTGAGCAACTGGAGTTTCTCATGTCAGCAGGGCAAGGTTCCAAGCTTATCTGGGATCTAAACCAGGCTGTACAGATCTAGCCCAGGCTTTTATCCTGGTTTTCTTTCTTCCCATTAATTTCTTTCTTCAAGGTCTCTCAGTCTCCAAGCAGTGTTTTCTAGACCAGCTTTTCACCACCCTCCAGTACTATAGAGCCTAGGGCTTCACCAGGCTTGCAAAGTCAGCAGAGTAGAGCAGAGCTGAGCAGCTCTTGCAGGTCATCTCCCAGGGAACAGCAGCAGCTTTGGGTCCAAGCCCATAGAGGCACATTTGCTTGAAAGCTCTGAAGTATTCCTGCTCTGGCACTCCCCTGCTCGGCCTTCTGTCAGTCCAGATCTCAGCCTTTTCTGAAGCTCTGCTCCAGTGGTGTCCACATCCAGTACCAAAGCCCAGCGTGCATGCCAATGCTTAGCAACATTCCCTAAAGATAGCAACCAAACACAGAGCAGTTCCTGAGTGCCTTCTGTAACTGAGCCCTCACTGCCCCCTCCTTGGCCACACATCTGTCTCTTGTGGTCACACACCAGCCTCTGATGGATTTTACTTGAAAGCTCTGGCAGGCTGTGCCACTAACAGCAGAACCCTGAGCCAGCTCCCTCCGTCTCCCTGGAGTCCCTGTGCAGACGTATGTGCACGTCACTGCCTGCTCTAATTTTATCTGTGTTTGATGGAAGAGATGAACTGAACAGCAGGGATGCAGCTATTTTGGTGTTCTCAGTGGCTCTGTGTTATATAAAGCATTTTGCTATGACCTGCATTGCTCAGGAGACGTTTTGCTTTCACCAGCTCAGCTGCCACGAACCACTGGCTCGGATGCTTCCTTCCAGCAAGCAGGACCTCCACACACAGTGCACGCAGCTCCAGGTGTGCCGTGCATGTGTGCAGTGTCAACAGGACTCATGGTGACACTGGCTACACACAGCCCTGGGCTCCTCCTTGCCACGTGACTTGTGCTCAGGGGTTTCACCCATTCTAGTGCCTGCACATCACACACGCTCCCTTGTAGCGTGGGCAAGGGCACTGCCAGGCAGCGTGCTGCCTTTGGCTTGCCAGTGCACAGCGCTGCCACTTTCACTTCCCTGATGGTCACAGAAGTGGCTCCATTAGGTGGCAGCAGCGGCAGCCACAGCAGCAGGAGGCTGCTCTCTCCACGGGACCTCTACGGGTGCACAAAAGGCCAGTGGGACTATGAATAAGCCCGGCAGGGCCAGCCTAGCACCTGGCACCATCCTGGAGGAACCCATAGGGTGGAGGGGGTGTGAGGGGCTCCTGCCTTTGCTGCCTGCGCCTCCTGGTGCTCTGGGACGTTCAGTGTGATGTTGAGACCTTGCAAGATTCCAGGGGCCACTTATCCACAATAAGTGGATCCTGTTCCATGCTGACCACAGCTCACAGCCTCTGCAAAGTAGCTGTTTCCCAGCTTTGGGGAGCAGGAACATTCACTACCCAGGGGTCTTCAACCATGGGGGCTGCTGCTCCTTCACGCCCAGCCCTCCCAGGTGGAGTCTCTATCAGCGATGCTCTGGCACCTAGTCCCAGGCCAGCGAGGCAGGGCTGCAAGCCTGGGGCACAGCAGTTAAAGAGCTGTTGGCAGGAGGTGCTGTGACTGGTTCTCCTCCCTCTGCTTGGTGCAGGCAGAGTCTGCCATCACCTGGATTAGGTGCTAGAGCCCACTGCCTGGAGCGAGTTTGGGGGAATGCTCCTCTCTCTTGTTTCTAGTGCAAGCAAGTAAATGTAATGACACGGCGTGGGTTTGGGAGCTCCACGGGATGTGTCACTGCTGACTGGCAGATCCCTGCTCCTCCACTCCCCGCGTCCTGCCCGCCCCGAGCCCAGCCGCTCTTGCTGCTGACTCACGGAAAAGGCTGCGGGTCAAGCCAGGGCCCGGCGATTCTCCCTGCTCCCACGCACTTGCCGCGAGGCTACCGGACACACCCGCTTCTTAAAGAGCGTGTTTCCCCCCCCCCTCCCCTTCCCCGGGACATCGCCAGCTCCGCGGTAGCCCCAGCATCCCGCCCCCTCCCGCCGCTGCTGGGTGCGAGGTAGCCCGCAAAAGGGCGGGGGCTGCGGGCCACGTACAGGACACCCCCCTCCATCACCCCAAGTTGCTGCTGGATGGGGCGGTAGAGCTGCCCTTCGAGGGCTTCTAGGCAGGACCGAGCCCACCTACCCCGCGCGTCCAGAGCCCTGGACCCGCAGCACCTTGTCCCGTGGGGCAGTGGGCAGAGGGAGCGGGCGAGCAGGCAGCAACGTGTCTGAGCGCAGGTCAGGAGGAGGAGGAGGAGGAGGAGGACGGGCTGTGAGCACCCTGCTCACTGAGGCTGCCGCTCCCTGCACCAGTTAAACTTTTCCAGAGCAGAGACGGCGGCGGGGCGCGGCGCACCGGGAGCGATCACACCGGCCAGGGAGGGAGAGGACTGTGCTGAGAGCAGGGGTGCAGCCTGGGGTGCTGAGTCCCAGGGTGGGCTGGGGACGAGAAACGGTGCTGTCATACAGACCCCTGCAACGCTGCGGCTGCTGCACCTCACCCTAAACACTGCCCGGCGGGCAGGGGCCACTGAAACCACCAGAAGTGGCAATGAAGCAGCGAAGAATTGCACAAAGAAGCGAAAATGCTTCAAGGAGAGGAAACGTTGTGGACTCAGAATAAATTGAAAGGGGAGAGCTGCCCATCACTTGCCCCTCAGCTCCACAGGGCAGTGCCAATGCACCTAAACACTGTGTTCAAGGGCATGTGACAGTGTTCCTGCGGGAGCTCAGGCCAGCATGCCTTAAGCCTGTCTTAGTGGGGCAAGTCCATCGAGGCACGTCCAGGCTCGGGCTCACAAAGGCTTTGCAGGTAACTGAAGTTCCATTGGCTTGCGGTCACCTGTGTGACCATGCTTACACTTTTTCGATGCCAAGGCTTTTGGAGTGGTCTCAGCAACCCCAACTCCTCAGCACTTGCTCTTATCCACACTGGTCAGGAGGCAGAACGCTACATGCAGTTGCTTGGCAAACCAGGTCCAGGAGTTGATCTGGCAGAAAAGTGGCATCTTTTGTTTTCCAGGAGTGAAGTCTGTGCCAGAACAGCTTCTTGTAAGACTCCAGAGCAGCACCATGAACCCCAGCTTAGGAGGAGCCAGCTATTCCAGATTTGAATCAGCTGATGGAGGGGTAGTTGGGCAGCTGCCAACACCACACCCTGCATCGTGCCAGCACAGGCAAGCACTCAGCCACCCAGGTTGCAGCCTCACAGCAGTCCAAGCCAGCTCTCCCCACTCCTGGCAAGGGACCCATCCTTTTCTCTGCACTGATTGCCGAATCCTGACTTTGCTCCCAACCATTTCACCTTGCTAAACTGGCAGAGAACCGATTGACAAAAGGCAGTGAAAGATTTTTCTGCTGGGGTAGCACACGGGAGCACCTCCTTGCCCCACGGCTGAAAGCTGTACTTGGCAAGGAGTGTGAATGGGGTCCCCCCCAGTGCAGAGGGAACCCTGGCAGCAACTCAGCTCACAGCAAGCCTGAGCAGCAGGCAGCAGTCAGCCTGAGCTCACTTCCAGCCTGCTCCACCTCCAGACGGGTCAGGTCTCTGAACTGACTCGCATGGTGGCATGCACCTATGGCCAGTGCAAGAGGAAGGAGTAGGTGGCTTAGGCAGGAGGGGACACAAAGCTGCGTGGCTCTCTTCTCTCCCCCAGCCATGAATTTCCAGCTGCTTGTTCTCTCCAGATCTCACCTGAGTGCTGCAGGGCAGGTTGCATTCGGGATGGAGCACATGGGGTGACCTGAAATACTGCTGCGCATTGAACCCTGCCCTGCTGCTCCTTCCCCTAGGTGAGGTGCTGTAGCAGATGGGAGGGGGGCACCACACCTCTAGTGCAGGAGATGAGACCTAATACAGGGAATACTAGGCTAATTGGCCTCTGTGGCTCCCTGCAGCTCAGAGTTCAGGCACTGTGAGCACCAGTGCCTGCAGCCTCAGACTCCACACTGGGTTGGGAAGAGGCCCAACAGCCTGTCCTAGGTAAAGGGGAGTAGCACAAAAATCTGGTGGCATTTGTCCTTTCTCAGTTCATTGTGAAGAAGAAACCACTTGCTTCTTAGTGTGGGGACCTGGACAGGACACTTCTCAGAAGGAAATGAAACACATCCTGCATGCTGGGCATCAGCAGCATGGATGCCACCTAGACCATGGTCTGTGCGAGGGTACACATACGTCCCACTGGCCTGTCACCCAGGCAAGACCCTCGGCATGAGCCATGTACCTACAATTTCCCATGCAGCTGGTGATTCCTCGAGTGGGTAACGAAGCACCCACAGCAGTTAGCCTGACCATAAATAAGGCTGTTTCTCACGCCCAGCGACTACCTTCCCAAACACTGGCACTTCAGGCTTGCCCTTGAGAGGCAAACACGAATGTGAGCCACACCCTTTCCTGCCCCCAGGCTGTGGGGCGAGGGTGTCCTCTGCTTAGACCTTGTTCACTAATGAGGGGTGTGGGACAGGAACCAGTCCTTGTAAAATCACCCGGATTGAACCTGCTGCCCTCGACCTGCCAAACCAAACAGAGCTGATGTAAAGCAAACCGCAGTGACAACAGCCTGGCTGCTCCAGAGGGTTGGGCAAGCAGCTGATTTCCAGTTTGCTGGCCTCAGCAGATGGCGGCAGTGGGAACAGACACTAGGAGTTCCCATCCCACAGGCACGCACAGGGACCAAGGCCAGGGCGGCCCCGAGGTTCCCTCCTTTCCAGTGTGCCAGGCGCACTCTGTACAAACCCTGAGGCAAAGACAGGTTTTCTCTGTTCTGGGAGAGGGGGAAGGGTCAGGGGAGCCCCCCCACCAGCTGGTGTGATTCATCCACTTGGCCCTGGCACAGGGGAAATGCTGGCGAGTGGGTTTTCCCACCAGCCAGCCAGGTTTCACCTAGGACAGCTTTGTCCTCCGTGTGCTGCAGGGGAGGAAGCTGATGTCAGAGGAAAAGACACCCCAAGCACACCCAAAGGCTGGCAGCTGGCAAGGAGGCAGGGTGCCAGGCACCGGGCTCTCCAGAAGGAGCAGCCTGTGCCACCCTGGCCTGTAGGACAGCGCATCGGGTCTGTCTGGCCACCACTGGACACCTGCAGCACAGGCTGCAGGAGCCTGCTCTGGCAGTGGGCAGCGTGTCGGGTGCTGCCAGGAGAGGATGAGCCCAGCTGCTCTCCAAGAGGCCAGAAAATGCCACAACTGTGCTTCACTTTTGGGTTTCTTTCTGTTTTGAGGCCCCACTTCTGGAGTTGGCGAGACACCCTGTGCACAGCACCATGGACCGTGTGCAGAGGGGGACAGCCCGTGCTCACAGTCGAGCAGGAGCTCTCAGCGAGCTGCCTGCATCACAGCAACCCCCTCTCCACTTCTTGTAGCCCAGCCCAGCGCAGCCCAGCCCGTGCCAGGCTCAGGCAGCACCACCGGTCAGTCTCGCCAGGGCTGCACTGCCAAGCCGGGTTAAAAATAAACCTTTTAGCGTGATTATTTTTAACCCCGGGCCTATTTCCCGCCTCAGGTTACCGGCTTTGGCCAGAGGGCCGGAGCCTCCCCGCCCCACAGCCGCTGCCCCTGGAGGCTCTCGCAGGCTAACGGGCTTGGAGGGGGGCGGGGATGAAGGGCTGGTTGCCGAGTGGGGAGGACGGTGGGCCCGGCACCACCGCAGGCTCCCGAGCGGCCCCCAAC
>VZRI01009170.1:0-13638 GCA_013397515.1 Upupa epops | reverse complement strand
CGGGACAGGACCGGACCGTCGGGTGGGAGTGGGTGCCGCGGGTAGATGCGTAGCGGGGTGTGGGGGGGTGTGTATGAACGGCCCCCAGACCCGAGGGGGTGTCGGCGAGAGCGGCGATGGGGTGGGCGGAGGGAGCTGTGGTCGGGACTGCGCGGAGCGGCTGGTGTGTAAAGCAGCTTCATTGATAAAACGCGAGTTCATTGAGGAGACTCCGGAGCGGCGCCTGCGTCAGGGCAGACGTCAGAGTTATTTATATCGGGCCGCTCTCGTGCCGAGCCGCCGCTGCCAACAACGCGGCCCCGGGAGCGGCGCGCAGCGCTCCGGACGCCCCGCTGACAGGACCCCCCGCCCCGCTTCTCTATCCCGCAGGACTTCTGCACCGATCTGGCGGTCTCCAGCGCTAACTTCGTACCTACAGTGACGGCCATCTCTACCAGCCCCGACCTGCAGTGGCTGGTACAGCCCACCCTCATCTCGTCGGTGGCTCCTTCTCAGAGCCGCGGGCACCCTTACGGTGTGTCAGCCCCCGCACCACCGGCCTTCTCCCGTCCCGCAGCGGTGGTGAAGGCGCCGGGCGGCCGCGGGCAGAGCATCGGCCGCAGGGGCAAAGTCGAGCAGGTGAGTGGGGGACGAGGTTTGGCGGGAGGAAGTTACGAGGGGGAGGGGGCGCGGCCCGGCGACCTGTCCCGGCCTGGGGAGGGGGTCACTGGGCTAGCANGGGGTGGCCAGAGGGGGGGGGGACTTGAGCTGAGGTGCTACTGGACCTGGCTAACAGCCCTGCTCCCTCTGCAGGAGACCGACCAGCTGGAGGAGGAGAAATCTGCTCTGCAGGCGGAGATAGCTAACCTGCTGAAGGAGAAGGAGAAGCTAGAGTTCATCCTGGCAGCCCACCGGCCTGCCTGCAAGATGCCCGAGGAGCTGCGCTTCTCTGAAGAGCTGGCAGCTGCCACCGCGATGGACCTGGGCACCCCCAGCCCGCCTGTGGCCGAGGAGGCTGCCTTTGCCCTGCCGCTGATGCCTGAGGCGCCACCCAAAGAGAGCGGTGGTGGTGAGCTGGAGCTGAAGGCCGAGCCCTTCGATGAGCTGCTTTTCTCTACGGGGCCACGGGAGGCTTCCCGCTCCGTGCCCGATATGGACTTGCCTGGAGCCTCCTCCTTCTACACTTCGGACTGGGAGCCACTGGGTGCAGGGACCAGTGGTGAGCTGGAGCCTCTCTGCACCCCTGTGGTGACCTGCACTCCGTGCCCCAGCACGTACACTTCCACCTTCGTCTTCACCTACCCTGAGGCAGACACCTTCCCCAGCTGTGCTGCCGCACACCGGAAGGGCAGCAGCAGCAATGAGCCCTCATCTGACTCCCTCAGCTCCCCCACCCTCCTGGCTTTGTGAAGGGCTTCAGCACTGACTGACTGGCTGGGCCCCCTCCCCCTGCTCGTGTACCCCCAAGGACTCACTGCTGTGCCCCATCAGGGGCCCCCCCCCCGGGCCTGGGGAGTGCCCTCATTCTATCTCCACCCCCCTCAATCTGATCTGGTGCCCTGGGGCCTGGCAGACTGCCCTGCACTGAGGCCTTGTACCTCTTCCAGAGATGTAGCAAATCGCATGGAGTTTTGTCTTGTCCTTGCTGGCCCACTCACGAGAGCCGGTAGTCCGTAGCATGTTCCACATGGCTGGGTAGGTGACTCCCTCCTCTTTCTCTCTCCTTAGTATCTCTAGCATTAACTAATTAATCTCTTGGTTTTAAATGATTGGAATTTAACCTGGTGCTGGGTATTTCCAACTTGTATCTAGTGCAGCTGATTAACAATAACTACTGTGTTCCTGGCAATATTGTGTTCTGATGACTTAGCAATGACCCATCCTACGTGGGGCGGGGGGGGGGAAGAGACTCATTATTTTCTAGTAGGTAGATAGCTATATCCATGTACTGTAGTTCCACGTTACTGTCCATTGTAACTTTACTGATCATGCATTGTTGAGGTGGTCTGAATGGTCTGACATAAGTTTTCCATGAAAACGTTTTTATTGTGTTTTTAATTTATTTATTAAGATGGATTCTCAGATATTTATATTTTTATTTTATTTTTTTCTACCTTGAGGTCTTTTTTGACATGTGGAAAGTGAACTTGGATGAAACTTAAGCATTGTTTGCTTATTGTTCAGAGACATTGTCAATAAAAGCATTTAAGTTGATGACTGGAGCTGTCCTTGTGTTACCTCTGCGTTGCTGCCTGCTAATTCTGAAGGGGTTTCCTAGCCTCTAATTTAGGCTGGGTTTTACAAACTGTAGACTAATGCTAGCTGCCTGAGGCACTGAGGTGGGAATACCCAGCCTTGCCTTAGTATTAATTGGGGTTGGCTGCTGCTCTGTTCTTTCCCACCCACCCACATGTGTGGGCCTTATGGTGCTTCCCACTGGAACTCTTATAGTCTGATCCTCCCCTACTCCTCTGTGTCACCTCTTACGACCTCAGGGAAAAGCTGGTGGGCCGACTGGAAAGACAGTGAAAAGGAAAAGGGCAGGTGGCTTTATGCTTTTGATGGGGGACACCTTTAGGCTGGATCACTGGCTTGTGGGCTTGTGCCTACTAGCCCAGCTTCTTCCTGCCTAGAGAGGAGTGGACACAGCTTGGCTCTAGGTGTTCCTAGATGTAATCTAGTGCCTCTAGGAGTAGCTGTGGTATTACCTCCTGCCTATGAAGGGAGGAGAAATGCTTGCGTGCTTTCTTCTTGGTTTGGGCTGGATTGTACAAGGCAAAAGGCTGACCTTTCCTTCCTGGTCAGGATAACAGGTTCTGCTTTCTTCATCCCCTCCCTAACCAGAGCATGCACAGGATGTACCTCATGTACTGCAGCCTCACCGCTTGCTCAATGAGGCCTGCCCTATGCAAAAGCAAATGTGCGTTGTTTACTTCCTCTCTTTCAACATGAAGAGGGAGGCAGTGCTGATACCTGTCAAAGAATCACACTAGTTGCTTCTGAGAAGCAGCTACTTTAACGTTGCCACTGGAGTTTACAGAGGCAACACCCAGATACAGCAACTGCAAAGCAGCACTGACCCCAAAAGCAGTCATGTAGGTAGGTGTAGCTGTAAGAGAGTGACAAATGAACCCATAAAGCTGGTAAATCTGGAATCATAACGTGCCTTCTGTTGTGAGGCTATAGGGCTCAGAGCAAAAGAATTTCAAAGTTTAAGAGAAGCAGAAAGACTAGGGGTCTACAGGGTCCCAAAATACCATGCAGTCCCCCTTCAAGGGCGTGGAGTGATTCTGTCCCCAACATCTCTTATAATCCCTGGATGGGTTAGAGCCATATCTAGTGCTGAATTCTGAGAGATAGCAGTTCTGCAGCCCAACAGGCTTCTTCTAACAGCAGTGACAGCAAGTGCCAGTAATACCAGCTTTTGCATTTCTTACAAAGGGGTATCACTACAGGAGAGGTTATGTTCGACCCCAGGCTGCAGCCTTCAGCCAAGGGTGATCAAGATATGCTACATCAAATTTATGGCATGACACGAGTATGATTTAACTGCCTCCTTCCAGGGCTCTGCAGTGAATCAGTGGGAATCCTGCCACTAGCTTCCGCAGAGCCGTGAGAGGGCGTAAGGCAGCCACCTCTGCTGGGACTGGGTGGCACGTAGGCCTCTCGGCTATCAGCTGTATCCCATATATCACATAGACAGCGGTACAGAGTCCTGCGAGACAAACACAAGCGAGCAAGACAAGAGAAGCAGGTAACGCGGAAGGCGGCGGCAATTAATTCTTAGAAAGGAAACTGCAACACCGGGGAGGTTCAGTGCGGCTGTAATTACCACAGACTAACCATCCCGCTGTCAAACAACGCGCTGAGGAGTCTCCTGCTCCGGAGACATTCAAAACCAGCCTCGAACACGGCTGCAAGACCGTGCGGAAGGGCCGCGCAGCCCACGCTACAGACTGTAGTGGGGGATGCTGCGGCTCCGGGGCTGTCCCGCATGCTTCGCCGCATCTCTGCGCTCCTTCCCCTCTCCCCGCGGGCCGAGGGCAGGGCCCGAGCGGGCCCCGCTACTTATACCTGCAATCACCGCGGAGCTTCCCAGCGTTAGGCCGGCCCCAGCGCTACGGAACCGGGTGGCAGGGAGGCTGGGGCGGAGGCCTGGCCGCTCTCCCCCCCACCCTGCGGCGGCCCCAGCCGTTCGCGCCTGCGCGCACCCGTCCCGCCGCACTGTTTACTGTTTGGTTGCCAGGGCGGCACGCGGCACCCGCGTCAGGGGCGTGACGTGACGTGCGTGACGTGACGTGACGCGCCGCTCCCCGCGGAGACCCCGTGCGCCAGCGCCGTGACGCAGGCGCTTCCGGCCCTGCCCATATATGGAGAGGCGGCGGCAGCCCGGCGTCTCCTCGGCGGAGGCTGGAGCCCGTGTGTTAGTGCGGGGCCGCTGTGGGAAGGTTCTAGAAGGGAGGGGGTGCGCGGGGCTCGGGGAGGTCCAGTAGCCTTGAGGAGTGGGCGCTGGAGGCTTCACCCAGCGCTGTCGTCTCCTCGGTGGGACTAAGGGTCCCCATGGGGGCTGCTCTGGCTCCGGCGCTGGGTGCTTCCCCACGGCAGCAGCTCCGGGCGGGAGGAGCCGGTAAATGACAGCGGAAGGTGGTGACACTCGGCTTCACGGAATTGCAGCAGCTCCGTAGCCACGGATGCGGGGCTGCCCCGTGGGCCTGATGTGGGTCACTGGGCACCTCGAGCTGTGAGCGCTGCTGGCTCTGCTGTCACACTGAACGCATCTCACTCATCTGCTCCTTGTCCCAGGGAAATGGGGGGAGTGCCAAAGCAGTTGTCAGGCCAGTGGGTAGTCAAGAATAAGTGGGTGTTTCAGAGGAGATAAGGCTCTAGGAAAGAATTCAGTTAGTGTTTGGTTCTGTGTTCACTGCAAGGAAGCTTTAATATTAATATAAAAATCATCATGAAGGGAGTGGAGCATCTCAGTGATGAGGAGAAGCTGAGGGAGCTGGGAGGAGACTGAGGGGTGACCCCATTAATGTTGATAACATCTGGAGAGGATGGGTTCTGCTCAGGGGTGTCCACTGGTAGGACAAGGGGCAGTGGGTGCGAGCTGGTGCAGAGGAGGTTCCACATAAGCAGAAGAAAAAGGTTTCTCACTGTGAGGGTGACAGAGCTCTGGCGTAGTTTGCCCAGAGAGGTTGTGGAGTCTCCTGCTTTGGAGACATTCAAAGCCAGCCTGGATGTTCCTGTGTGACCAGACCTAGGACGGGTTGGACTGAATGCCATTCAGGTTCCTTCCAACCCCTGACATTCTGTTACTCTGATTTCTGTGCCTCTACTCAGCGAAAGAGTTATCAGAGGGTCTATCTTAAGCTGAAGTGTGTGTAGAAAAGGTTATGAAACAACTGAAACAGAAAGTGCTGAACAGTTGGGCTGCATGACAGTGACCCAAGAGTTCTAACAGAAGTCAAGATTTAAAGTAGCTGAGCTGCATCCTGGTGTTTTTGTCATCTTGCTTCAATAACAGAATGAAAAGACAGTTAGTAGGCCTTAAAAAAAACAACCCAGTGGCTAGAACAACTCTGGAGAGCTGTACCAGGCAAGTTAGTAAGAAGTGTTTATAAAGGAGAACCAGGAAGACGGGCAGAGCTTTTCTAAAGAGAAGTCGTGTCCTTGCAAATTGTCTGGAGTCCTTTGAGTATCTGGGCAAGAGAGATTCAGCTGATGTCTCCTTGGGCTTCTAAAAAGGTGTGGAAAAGCTTCTGCATGAAAACCAGCTGAATTAACTACGACTTTTCAGCCTTAGATACATGAGCGAGGAGAGGTTTCTTCCAACATCAGAATTACATCCATCAAATGAAATCTGAGGGGAATGTGGGATAAAGCTGTTCCATGTGGTTGTTCTTTGTGGAAAACTTTATTGCTTGGATTTGTGGGTGCTACAAGGGGGTTAGGGGTTTTTTTTTGAGCTGAAAAGAAGTGCAGGAAATAATCAGAAACAAAAGCTAATGAGGATAATGTAATAAAATACTAAAATAGTTCTTTGATGTGGAAACCCTGGTTTTTGTGAACTTCTAGAGCCTTGGGAAATACCCCGGAGGAGACTGCTCTGTGTGTCCTGCTTTAGTCCTGACAGCTGCCTCCTGGTGGTTGCTGGCAGATAGTGTCAGGGCTGTGGCTGGTAGCTTTGAGGGGGGAAAAGCTGTGCTCGTTCTTACGAACCGTGAATTTTCCTCTGTGGGTTCGTTAGGTGTTTAGCTGGAATTCCGCTGTATTCCATTCTGATGTCCTGCTGCGATCTTTGAAGTGTGATGTCATGTATCCGTGCTCCTCATCCCTTCAGGTCTTTGGCCGGTAGGAGTGTTCTTTGATGCTATGTCTGGCAGGGGTTTCCGGATGTTGTAGCTGGGCTGGTGACCCTGCTGAAGTGAAACCAACGCTGCTCATTCTTCTTATTTGGAACAGTGGATGCCCACGAGGGACCTGGATATTCTATCAACAGGATATTGTGGGGAAACCAAAGAAGTCCATAACTAGCATGTGGACAAAGTATTCCTATTGTTTCCATTTATGGAGTTCCTGTTCCCCTGACCCACCTCTTCATGCAGCAGAACACCACAACAGCTTCTCACTGATTAGATTTGAGGTCAGCTTTTATAGAAGTAGAAACTCAATCATGTTGGCTAGAGACAACCAGCTGCACCACAAAGAGTCATTTTGATTCTGATTATATTCTGTCATCAGTTTGGTAAGGACTTAGTTATCCTCTTGAATCTCCTAGTGCTATGGAATAAGGGAAATGAACTCAACTCATAGTATTTGTCTGATTTTGTTTGCAAAGCTAAATGTTTTGGATAGGTAAGGGTATTGTAAAAGCCATCAGGCATGCTCATAGAGACTATGATCTGATTTGTACAGGATTCAGATGCTACCTGGTTGTCGTGTTTGGTTAATAACATCATTTTGCCACTGAACTACAGTGGGTGCTTCAGCACGAGAGTGATGCAACTCCTGCCACGAGGGATCTGAACTCTAACTGTAGGAGAGATGACAGTTGCCAACTGCACATGGTAGAAAGAAGAAGGAGCTCTGTTGTGGCACCGAAGTGTGAGGTATGGTGGTTGCGCTGAAACAGTAATGTAACCTAATGATGTGTCAGTAACCTCGAGGACTCTGAGGAAGACAAACCACAATACTATGCTCTCATTGCATAAGAACTAAGAGCAAAGCCAAGAATGGGGTTTCAGCACAGATAAGGATTTCACTCTGAGGCTTTCAAAGAATTCAGATCATCACTGTTTTAGCTGTTCATGGGGGTGTCAGATCCTTCCGTCACCCTATCCCCACACCTCCTTTTATTTTTACCCTGAGGTTTGTTAACAAGTTCCAGGTGCCACAAACCTGGGTTACTTGCCGGTGCCTGTGCTGCTAAATCTAAGGGGGCAGGTAGCAAGCTGGGGCACTGGACTGCTGATTTTCCACCCAGAAGTAACTGTGGGCACTGGAACAGGCTAGGCCTGTGCCAGCCTGCGATCTCCAAGATGGTGCTTGGGTGTTGTTCATGTGGTACTGTGTGTGTGATGAGTAGTGGGCAAGACTGTGTGAAGCCAGGCTCCCTCTACTCTACTGGGCCATCCAGCAGTATCCTAGTGGGTTTCATTCTGTCAAACACACCTCTGTGCTTTGGCACAGGACAAGTCCTTCACCTTCACGCTGTAAATTACCACTCTGGGCTACAGCACAGCTCTCATTTCTTTGCTTCTGGGTGTCTGAAACAATGTCCATCAAATAATGGCTTAGGGCTGTGGAGACACCACATGTAGTTCAGAGTGGCTGAGTGCTGCCTGTCCTTGTGTTGCACCACAGAACAGGTCCTAGCTCTGCTGTCTTTGCTATTACAGGTGCTGACTGTGCCACCTTATAAAAGTGTTCTGTGCTCCAAAAGGAATCCTGATGACTGCAGTGTTTGGTAAGCTACCCCCAAATCATCCTAAGTATTGGGTGTGATTTAAGGGAAACATGTTTTTCACCAAAAGGTAGATATGTAGGAGAAATTTGAGTCAAATACAATAAAATAACACACAAGGAAACACATTACTCTGCCTGGCTGCTTATCCTCAAGACCGTGGTGTAAGCGTGTGGGCTGACATGAGGGGCCAGGTTTGCACAGCTTTACTGCTGCAGAGTGATGCTCCTACCAGCTACCTCCTCCAGAAGGCACAGTGCTGATTAGGAAGATCTATTTGGTAAAAGCTTTACGTAGAGCCTACATAACTGTGATTCTAAGGATCCTACTGAGGGCATCTGCTTTACTGGGTATGGCTTCTGGCCCTTAGTCCCAGCAACTTCAGTCAAGGCCTGAACTTGTCATTTCCTTCCTAATGAAACTCCCTGTGTTGGAGTTTTAATCCTCACTGTGGAAAGGTACTGGAGGAGTGTTAACAGTCTTTCTTGTTACACCAGACATACAAAGTAAATATAAGTAATCAGTGTCAAGAGGGATTTGGTACTTCAGAATTGAAGTGTGTGGGGGGTTTTTCCTAGTGCTTTAGACCCTATAATTTGAGAAACATTTTACTATGCAAGTATTTTCATGCAGATATGAATAAGAGAGTTCTGGAACTGGTGATACTAGTGTGCTTGATCAAAGTGCCAGCCAATTCCATTTGCTGTGTATAACTCCCTGCAGGCAAACCCCAGTGAAATCTCTTGTTTACAAACGACATTATCATCACCATCTGCAATGTTTTTCTTCTCCCTGCCATGTTGTCACTTGCTGTTTAACATCAGACGTTGTGTGTGAAAATGATTCTCAGGGCTAGTTAAAGGCACGTGCAGCTACACAAGTAGTGACCCCACTACCTGGTTTCACATTAGAAAGGAGCAGATTTAAATTGGATGTTGGGAAGATGTCCTTTAGCATGAGGGTGGTTGACCACTGGAACAGAGTGCCTGCTTTGCTCGTTGCCCAGGTGACTCCAAAGTCTTCTCCACAAAACCTCTACCCCACGCCACGCACCTGATCCCATCTCCCGTCTGCAATGACCTGGCTGCCAAGGTGTCTTCCTTGCCTTCACCCTTCTGCTTTGCAGCAACTGTTGAGACTCACAAGGAGGCTTCCCAGGGCAGGACCAGTAAGCAGGTAGATGTTTAATGGATGGGACAAGTTGTTGATGCGTGACTGTATTTGTTCCCAGAGTCCTTGCTGTGTATTTGCTGTGCAACCTGATAATTGGAAGAATTCTTGATGAGATCTTGTTCCTAATCTTCCCAAACACCTGTGTGTTGATATCAAGTCTAGTTTAACAAAGCTTTGGGGGTAGGGGTCTGGTTTTGTAAACACCAGGGTCCTGGCAACGTTTGCTCTAGGAAAAACAGTAAAAGGTTTGAGGGAGACTGCGGGGTTGGGATCTGGCAGAGACTGTGGAGCTGGTGTTTGGCACTTGTGAAAGGTGCTGCAGACTGAAGCACAGCATGCGAGGAGCCTGGGAATTGACATGCTGTGCCTGTTAGGGGGAGAGCTTTGCTTTTGTTTATTTTGAGGTCTGCTTTTTGATGCTCTGAACAGTGTTGTACAGAAAGGACTTGGGGAGATCTTGGGCTAAGCCTCCTGAGGCAGGGAGGGCTCAATACTGATAGTGGAGAGAGGCCAGATGCTTGACAGAATATCTTGCTGTGGTAGAGGATGGTCAGGTGGCACTGAGCTTGAAGGACCCTGGATATACAGAAGGCTGTCAAGCTTGTTGGATTCAAGCACTGAATTGTGTGTCTAAGTTTGGGGTGGTTGCTGAAGTAAGTAGAAAGGTAGGAAAAAACAGCCCTGGCAGAAGGTACCTAAACTTTCTGCCCTTGAAAAACAGGCAGCAAGAAGAAGAAAGCCCTTTCCACATATGGCTCATGGCAATTATCTGTTAAACACAGAAGGAAAGTTGGGAATAAGATCTGGGTAAGAGTTTGGGTCAAGTGCACAGTAGAGCTTCCCACGAGCAGTAGCATTGCAAACAGTTCTCCAAAGTTAGGTTGTCATCATTCCTTGCACAGTGGAGGATGGAAGGCAAGTTAGAAGACTTCTGATCACAGCACTGGCCTGTTGCTATTGCTGCTATCTCTGATGGGCAGGGCTTTTACATGGTTGAGTGGGCAGGGGATGGATGCTAAGGGTGAGTTGGGAATGGCTGAGGAGATGAGGCAGCCCGGAGCAACAGCGTTAGATATGGTAGATGCAGCACTAGGATAGCTACCTGCGCCAGGTAAGATCTATTCAAACCCGAGTGACCACTGTGTGATCTGGTCTGCAGATTCCAAGGTGTTTCCAGAAACAGTCATGCTTCTGTTTGGTTTTCTTTCCTGGCTCTCACTAGAGAATCATCTATAAGTTTAATCTAACCTAATGTCTTGACTTTCCTTGTACCTGATAGTCTGCTGCATTCAGCTGCTCTCTCTCATCAGACAACCATCCCTGTGTAGGCTGACATGCATTCCCTTTATTGCACTGGCTTGGGTTAACTGGCCGTTTGTCCTGTCTCCACAGTGGCCTCTCAGTGGCCTCTCTTCAAAACCAGTACAATAATTCCATGCTTTCCTCACTGCAGACCCTCTTTCTTCACCCTGATCTGCTGACACTCAGCAGCTTGAAAGCAAGGCAGTGGGAGCCTTGGCAGGCAGCAGTGCAGCAGAAATGGGCACTGTTGTGGGTATAACGATGGTTAATGACCTGTTTTGGAAAGAAATCTGTTTGAACTTAGGCAGCTACAGACTGCTGCCTGGCTTGCAAGCTCTACTCTGTTCTCAAGCCCCTCAGAGTAGAACTGGAGGCACAGTGAAATGTGCAGGAAGTACCAAACGCTGTCTTTCACTTTGTTGAAGTTGGAAGCAGGGACATTTTACTGTGCTGAGTTTCTTTGAGAGAGAACAGTGTTTAGTCTTCCTTTCCTAAGAACTTTGAAGCACATTCTTCCTGCTTTTCCTTTTGGAAACCCTGTCATTGGAGTGGCACAGCTGTAGATGGCGTCTGCTGAATGGGCTTGACCAGCGGCAGCTGCAGTACCTGAGGAACCCCCTCCTTTTGCCGATCCTGACAGTAAGGTCCTTATGTTACCCTGAAAACTGGATCACTCACCCAGTCTCAGGGCACTACATTTGCGTAAGGTTAAAATTAAACTTGTGAATGGCATCCTCAGCTTTCATTCATCCAACAGTGATTTGTAGAAGAGAATGGTCCTGCTTTGCTCAGACAGCATTTTCCTCCTTTGAGACTTTGAATTGGAACTTTTTCTTTGAGTCTCACTTTGATACTCCTCAGCAGTGTCTCTTACTGTCTCTTTCCTGCTTTTATAGGCTGATTTGGGTAGCCTTTTTGCTATATGTAACTGGGGCCCTCAGTTCAAGAAGGACACAGAGCTGCTGGAGGGTGTCCAGCATAGAGCTACAAAGACAATGAAGGGAGTAGAACAGCTCCCTGATGGGGAAAGGCTGAGGGAGCTGGGTCTCTCGAGCTTGGAGGAGACTGAGGGGTGACCTCATTCATGTCTATAAATCTGTGAGGGATGAGTGTCAGGAGGATGGAGCCAGGCTCTTCTCAAGGTCATCTGGTGATAGGACAAGGGGCAATGGGTGCCAGCTGGAACAGAGGAGGTTCCCTATCAATATCAGAAGGAGCTTCTTCCCAGTGAGGGTAACGGAGCATTGGAACAGGCTGCCCAGGGGGGTTGTGGAGTCTCCTTCTTGGGAGACATTCAAGACCCACCTGGATGTGTTCCTGTGCAGCTTGGTCTGGGTGATCCTGCTGTGGCAGGGGGATTGGACTGGATGATTGAGGTCCCTTCCAATCCCTAATGATTCTATGATTTTTCCAGTGTTGCAGCAGTTTGGTTATTCTCCTTCCTATCAGATTCTTTCTCGAGCAAAGGAGACATTTTACCATGGCTTCTGTCTCTATGAGTTTCATCAGCTAGGATTTGTTGGGTGTTAGCCACCATCCCTGTCTGGTTTTGCCAGAGAGCAATTGCTCATCTAGTTTATTCTTCTTTTCTGAGTATTGGGATGGTTCATTC
Source organism: Upupa epops (assembly GCA_013397515.1). NCBI lineage: Eukaryota > Metazoa > Chordata > Aves > Bucerotiformes > Upupidae > Upupa > Upupa epops. Next base: position 1,609 of record VZRI01009170.1, on the reverse strand, counting down.
CACAGCCATATCATACGTACTTGAATCCTGCTGCCACCTTTACTCCCAAATCTAATGCCTTGAATTGTATTTACTTCTTTCTGGTCAGCCTTACAGTGGATTATAGCTACTTCCTCCAGCTCCAGTACTGCTTGCAGTAGGGCTGGAATTTCATGTCCATGCTTAACCGGTGTTCCCTGTAACTTTAGTAATCCTTTCTCCTTCCAGAGGGACCATCCAAAAGTGGATTGAGAGTCAAAACGTTAGCAGAGAGAATCCTCGTGGTAACCTCATCCAGCATAATTGTTGTTTCCTTCCACTCTTTGGATTTTCCCCCTCTTAGGCAAACACCATCTGATTCTGGTCATTTAGGGGAATGCATGATAGGGTAACCTTTACACAGGCAACAAAGCATGAGGGTTTGCCCCTGTTGGGTGTAATCGAGTTAACTGTCTGCAAATCTTCAACCCTTTAGGATTTTTCACCTGGTTCTAAACAGGTGTTGGTCAAGGGCTCTGAGCCACTGGATATAGTTTTCTTATCGGTGAGGCTCTAGGCTTCAGTTCTCTATCTGAAGGACTCATGTTCTTTGCTCTTCCTGCTTCTTCTGAAGCCCACACCACGGGAGTGGCTGTGTTTATCACTGAATCCAGAATGTACTTTCCCCAGGTTAGGAACATTCCAAAATGGAAAGGCAGCCTGGCTTTGAGGGGTCTCGGAGAGAATCTGTCAGGCAAGAGAAAACAGCTTGGGGAAACAGAAGGTTTAATTCAGTCTCTGTCTAAGCAAAAAAGCAGAAAAGCAGGTGACACAATGAAAACAGAAACCGTCACAGTGCCTGACACACAGTGTGAGACAAAGAAATGGGCAGAGCGTTCTGCAGCAGTCTTTGGCTTCAGGTCGGGTCCCCTGGGGAGAGGGACACACAGAGCACAGTACAGCAGCAGCAAGGGGAGACCCACCCCTAGGACACTTCAACCCCCAATTCCCGACATTCTGCCACAGGTTTCAGAGTCACAAGGCCTTCAGCTTCTCGCGTGGACAGTCCTGCCAAGCTGGAACAGCAAACGCCCTTCCGGGCTCCATACTCCCACTGGAGCAGTCCCAGTGTCTTTCTCAGCAGCAAGCTGTGACAAAGGCTTCTCTTCCTGCTATTCCATAAATCAGGATGGCAGAAGCTGCCTGGCCCAGCCACATGGAGAGCACTCAGCCTGCTCACCCCTGAGTAGTGTCTTTTATTGGAGGATAGATGGCAATGCCCCTGCATCCTCTCCTCTAAACTGGTCACAACCTCCCCTCGAAACCCCACTCTCAGCTCTGGGCACCCCCATGGCTCCTGCCTGGAGATGTTGACCTTCATCCACTGAAATGGGCCTGTCAATAGCCCCAGCTTCTCTGAGTGGTAGAGAAGCCATCTGGGATGGGAGTCTTTCCACCACCCCCCCAGTCTAAAACAAAACTGATAGTGGTTTTTGGAACGAAAGGAAAGGAAAGGTGATAGCAAAACCTTTTTTCCTAACCTAGAACAGTACTCCTCAGTTGTTTCATCTGAATAATCATCCATGAGTAGGCAAGTGTGTTCCTGGAGAGCATGTAACTGTACAGAGTTGTCTCAGAAAGCCACCAGAGC
>VZRI01009166.1:106257-144775 GCA_013397515.1 Upupa epops | reverse complement strand
TACCCTGGTGCAACTTTAAGGCCGTTTCCTCTTATCTGTTGTTACTTGTGAGAAGAGACCAACCCTGACCTCTCTACAGCATCTTTTCACATAGTTGTAGAGAGAAATAAAATCTCCCCTCAGTCTCATTGTTTTTTAATACTAAACAGCCCATTGAGCTGCTTGTTCTCCAGACTCTTGTTCTTCAGACTTTCTGCTGTTCTTTGAACTTTCTTTCTTGTATTTAGTATAAATCTACTCTTTTAGTTTAATCCACTCCCCTTGTCCTGACACAAGAAGCCCTGCTAAAAAGACTGTCCCTATCTTTCTCATAGGTTCCATTAAATACAGAAAGATTTAAGTCTCCCTATAGAGTTCTCCAGGTTGAACTACCCCAACTCCCTTAGCTTTTCATTATAGGAGGGCAGTCCGTGTGCTTACATTACTTTGAGGGGGGGGCCTGTTAAACTTTATAAAATGTTGACTGAAAATATATAGCTTGCACCTAGCTCTCTGAGGTGTCAAAGCCATCCATTGCAGCAGTAGTTTCTTGGTTGGTGTGTGGGACTGGATGCTCACATCTGGAAGCTGTCACACAAAATGGGTCAGTGCTGGGGGCAGCTCAGACCAGTCTACAAAACATAGTGAGTTCAAAATGGGACTTTGGCACAAGTGTGATGCCCTTGGAGGCTAATACCTTCATGTTCTGTAGTAGCTCTGCTTGTCTGAAAACTTCGGTGTCATTTCAGATGTGTCATCAGTCAGTTTAAAACGAAACCAAGCTGTGTGCAGACAGCTCAGAAGAGGATTTGGTGGTGAATAGGATCAGTAAATGTTGATGTTTTTGTATGTTAGCATCTGTAAGAAAATACACGTTACGTTCTGCTCTGTGCACTTTACCCCTGAGAAATGGAATATTCAATCATGAGTGCTCTTTTTAATCTTTTTGTTTGTTTGTTTTTTCTTTAACTTTAGTCTCCAAGGTGACTTCTCTTGGTCAGCTGGAAATGACCTGGAGAAGCAGACTTCACTTTCATCCCCTTCTTGTCAGAATCCTGCACAAATCTAGACTAAGGTACTACGGGAAACCAGAGAAAAAAGTGGATATGCCTTATCAGGTAAAGAGGGATAAAGGCATAGGTTAAAACTCAAAATAAATAGCACTCTAAGATAATTAGAAATAACTGTTTCCATATACTAAGCACATAAAGTTCAGATAAAGCTTCAGTTGACAGTGGATGGCAGTGTGAACAATAGCAGATGATAGTTTGACACTCACAAAAGAATGGATAAAATTTACCATTTAGTATGAGCTGAGATCTTTTTTTTTTTTCGATGGATTCCTGTCTCTTACAACTGCTCTACCACTCTTTAAATTATCTTTTCACTGCTCAGTGGTCTGCTAAGTTTAAAAAAAGGGGGCAAAACCAAGCAAACAAAACTTGGGAAGAAATCTTTGTAATCAAAAAAACCTAGTGTTTTGCAATGCAAGTTGTTTTCTATGGTTGTTTCTTTTTTTCTTGAAAATTAGACTTGTGTTTTGATCAAGAGTGTTTAGCAAATAGTCCTTTTAACATTTCACCTTCTGAAATACATTTTTCCTTCGTGAATATTTTGCAATTTTATTCTAAACATAATATTCTCTTTGATAAAGAAGAATCTTTTCAGTGTTATTTGTGCATTGTATTTCCCCAACCTCCACTGAAGCCCGTTGGGTGAAACTGACATAACGTACAATTCCTGAGCACTGGAAACACCAGAGTTTTGGGCTGGGTTAGTTGTGGGAGATTTTCTTTCTGGAAATTCAAAAGGTAGTACTCAGTACAGTTATGGAATGTACTCTGTATCCATCTGTAAGCATCAGAATATACCAGAATGATGATAAATAGAACATTAATGTGTGTTGTCTTATTTCCGTAGGCTTACTTTGAAGTTGCTGATGATTCGGGCATGATGTCAATGGTGTTGTGGAATTCATTATGTCCTGAATGGTACAACAGTCTGAAGGTTGGCACTGTACTTCTTCTGGAACAGTATGCTATCAAAACAAGTTACCCATTTAAAACACAGCCAACACCAGGGGATTCGCAGATGAAGAGACTTGCCACGATTGGTTAAGTATTGCAGAAACCTATTTCAATTCAATGAAATATAGCTGTGAAAAGGTAACTAGTCAAAGAAATAAAAAGAAAAGAGTTCTTGAGCTTAATCAATAAGGTATATTTCCTGAAATACTGTCTCTGAACAGTCTCAGCATCCAAGTTCTTAGTGTTTTCTGTTTGTATTTGGATCATGTCTACAAAGTTTATTGCCACAATTAGTTAAAATGTGTATTTAAAAAAATAAATTAAAAGCTAATTCCTTTAAAATATTTGAGTCATAAAACACGCTCTGGTACTGAATTCTCAACTGATTCAACTTCTGGATCAGTAATACAGGTATTTATGCAATGCTTCTACCTTCTCCCAGGTCACTGAAGCATATTGTCACCTGATGTGACTCTCGGTTTCAGAGTATGTGGTCAAGGTCCTGAATATCTGCAGTTGTACTGACAGCTGCTCTCAGTGCTAAACAGCAGCACTGCCAGAGTGCCTGTGTGAAGAAAACTCCATGGCCTTAAGCTTAAGAGTGCCTTCTTGCAGGTGTTTACTATTGCAGATATTCAGAGGAGCTGTGCTACAGCAATGTAAGTGCTGCAGCATGACAGGAACAGCCCTTTCAAACTAGATTGGGTCAAGTTGATTTTCTCTCCTACTACACTGAACATGAATCCTTTCCCTTTTAGTACTTTTATACTCCGAACAAAATGGCAGCTAACATTCAGAAAATTCAGGTAGCTTCCTTGAAACAAGCAAATATGGGTGTTAGTGAAGGTTGATGTCTATGTGATTTATTAGCACTGACAGTTTCCTAATGCAGTTGCTAAAGTGCACAGAAATAAAACAATCTTCTTCCTGCTAGAAGCAGTGTGTTCTTTGCCTAATGTATCTGTGCTTTAAAACCAGATCTTAATGTCTGAAGTGTTTATGATGAGGAAAGAGAAATATTTAGCCAGGAACGGAAGTTTGTGAAGGAAGGTGCTGGTAACAAAAGCAGTTATTGTCATGGACCCTTCCTGCAGGAAAAGGACAGAATTAGATACACTGTTTGAGGTGTTTGTCTGTGTGAACAAACACCGCTTTGTTTTGGTAGCTTCACTCACTTTTACACTGCATTCTGCAAACGTTGGGGTAGAAATGTTTATGAAGAGATCAAAATGGAGAATTTGCTCAGTGGGGTGGCCAATGGTAAAAGAGGTGGAACAGAAGAATTAAAAATCAGTCTGCAGGAAAGGGCCATAATTCATTTTCAGATTGCAGGTAATCTGTAGAAATGATCAATTCATATCAGTGTGTGCAATATCTTACTGCTTTGCTTAGAACAAAGTGAAGGACTTTGTCTTAGTACACACTTACAGAGCACATAGTACTGTGCACTGACAGTTCTGATGGCCATACCTCATCTGAGATGATTGTATAAAGAGAGCTGTCCAGAAATATTTCTAGAGCAGTTTAAAAAAAGATTTTACTTAGCTCTTGCTGTATGGTTGTTAGGCTTTGTGGTGTTTTGATTTTTCCTGATCAACAACTTCAAATCTAATGTCTCACTAATTACTCCACTAATACAAATACCTCTGGTTATGCCAGATATGTGGCAATATTTCATTTCTTTTAAGCATACACAAGCGCTCCAAAAGTTCTTTACTTGGCTAATTAAAGCAGTTGGTTACACTGAATTGTTTTGGTAACATTTAGTTCTTTTTCTCACCTATTTCTGATTTGTAATTCCATCAAATCTCAGCTTTCCAGTATTGCATTACAACCATCTACCTGTACATATTGTAAAAGGTATCTGGAGAGTGAACAAGGCCACTAAGGAAAGGGTTTTCCAGGTTAGGAGTTGTTGAAAGAAAGTTTGCTCCTAACAAATGACTAGATGTCTGCAAAGCACAGACATTCCACAATGTTTCTGTTTGCAGCTGCAACGTTGAGTGACATGCTGAGAGGTGCTTTTTCAGGGCCTAAAACCTGTAGAGCTTAACTAGTACACTACCTTGAATTCCTCTGCTAGGCAGTGCCTGCATTTCACGGATCAATGAATTTGCTTGGTGCCAATGCAAACTACTGTTTCAAGTAGTCTGGACTGGCCTTAGCTTCTGAATCATCCCAGGGTATACTCTCAGGATGAGTATGTGATTTTCATCTAATTTTGAAATGACACAGTGGTTGAGAAATAGTTTTGATGCGTGAGAAGGTTTTGCTTTCAGGCTTTTTCTGAGACACCATCATAAAGCAACATGTGTAAGCATGCCTGTCCTCCAAATACGTTTCTAGAAAGCAGCAGCCAAAAGAAAATTGTTGACAATTCAAGTGTTAACGTCTTCCTGGTGTTGCTCTGCTGGGGTGAAGGGCTAGATACAACTATATGAACAATTTTATGATTGTCTTATACCTGTTTAATTACTACTTTGTATGCATTATTTGAATAAGCTTTACCCAAACTAGAGCAGCTTGTAGGAGCATCATCGGATTTGTCTTGTTGCAAGACAGGCAGTGGAGTACCACCTGGTGTGCTCTGGTTGCCGAAGCCACTCCCGTACTTTTTAGCTGGTTACAGAACTCCTCACTTCCCCCAATGCTCCACTATTGTTATTCAGTATCTGAACAGTCTGCTGAGTAGATTGCATTTTTCCATTGCTATAGAATAGATAGAACAACTTTCTCTGGTCAGAGTGTATTTTTGTCCTGTTAATAACTACCTGAACTGGTATCAGATGTGGTAATTCTCATCTGCTGGTTCGATCTCCTCTTTTACTTCATTGTCTGCAAGCTGATCTTAGAACCTTATAACATTTGAGAATGAAGCTAGTGTCCAAAGTACTTCATATCTAATCAATACTGTATTATTTTCTGTTGATGTTGTAAAACATCTGGCTGGATGGGACCAATTGGCTCAGGTAAGGGAGTTGGAATGTTTACTATCACTCAGATTATAAACTTGCATTGTTTAGAAAACAAGGAGGAACTGTTTTAAGAATTTCACCAGCAGTGAGGCAGAGTTGCAATTCATAACTTCAGAAGCAGATTGCTTTTTCCCTTCTGTTTGGGTTTTGTGGTTGGATTGGTTTGGCTTTTTTGTATTAAGGCCTTAAATGTTACCTTTTTTTTCTTTCTCAGAAATCAGTCTCAATGTTCGAGACCCTCCTACTAAAATAAGTATTATTCCAGAAGAAATGGTTAAGCCAGAGTGGGGATTACCTGAAGTTAAATACCGATTTATCACAAGGTAAAAGAGAATTTTGTTGGTTGTCAAGATGGAACTTACATTTCACTACAGTACATGGAATGATAGCTTGAAATGTTTTTTGCAATGTTTCTGAGAAAGCTTTATGTTGTGTTATTAACGAATACCCACACTTTTGTTCTATTTTGTTTTTAGGTCAGAACTGGATGACTTACCAAACAACCATTCCTGTGATGTTATTGGTCTTGTCACGTTCGTAGGAAGGGCTGAAAGAGCAAGAAAGAGAGGTTTTTCTATAAATTTGACTTTCAGAATTTACCAGACTTCTAAATTTTCTGAATAAATGCTTAGACTTTTTTTTCTTAATATTTTTCATACAGAACATGATGAAGACTTCTGGCTTTATCGCTGGGCACATGCAATTGATGGGACCTCAGATCAACCGTTTATACTGGAAATATTTGCAACTTCTCAGCCTGATGTGTTTGAGCATATTCACCCAAGTAATCATTTTTCTATAATATAATCATCTCTTTATAATACTTACTACCAATAAAGTACTTTTTCTAATTAGTTGATAATTTAAAATTCTGAGTATAGTTGCCACTGTATAAAAAAAAAATTGCAATAGTTTATCTCCTCGCACAGAAAACTAAATGTTTACATTAAAATCAAATTACAATTTTTAAGAAGTAGATAGGTATTTGAAATCTTTATTTTGTTGCAATTTACCACTTAGTCTAAACAAATAGATGGGCATCTAGGCCTGGGGCTAGATCATCTGATCTCATTGATTCAAGCAGAAATGTAAGTGAAGCATCTGAAGCAACCTCTAGCATCAGAGGAAAATAAGGCAAGTGGACAGCTCTGTTACTCCTTTTGTCCTGTAAATAAGTAATTTTTTGAAAGACAAGAGTATTTCAATAGGGTTGGAGGAAGGAAGAGGTAAAATCAGAAAAGCTTAATTTTTGACCAAACCAGTCATTGCCCGGCTGTGTCAGTGCAAGCTATGAATAATAAACTGGAAAAATCCTTAATTAAGGTTTTTAAAAGAACTTTAAGCATTCCTTCTTGCATAATCATTAACTCATTGATGTCGTACTTTTTTTTTGTATTGTATGATGCAGAACATGTGGCACAGCCCTGTTAATATTATGACTGCATTCCTCTTGAGTGTTTTGAGGGAATAACAAAGAATAATGTTCCAGTGTTTAACTGAGTTATTAACGGAAGAAGGACTTTGTACTGTATCAAGAAGTTTTGCAGTGGCATGTGATGATTTTTTTGTACTTCCATGATTTTGTGCTGCATATCCTTAAGAAACTCAGCCATCTGATAGCCATATTTTCGTTACCTCTTTCATTGATGCCCTACCTGATGAAATAACTCATGGTTTAGCCTTGCACAGCAACTAAATTGAAAATTTAATTACATTTCCATACTGTAATTTATAACAGAGGTGCAAATTGTACTGAAGCATGTAGGGTACAGAACCAGAATGTCTTGCTTAGAGCATTGATCCCATCTGTGCTAATCTTGACATTCTAAAGTCAATCAAATAAAAAATCCTGAAGGGTTGGTTTTTTTTTCCCCCCCCCATACAGTGACCTATTTGGTGTGTACGCAGATGAGAGTGGTACGGGACCTCACAGAATATCCTTCCAACACAATTTACCTTACAACTTCAAATGAAAGTCAAATATTCATCACAGGTAATTTAAACTAGGTTTAGGTTTATCCAGTACTAATTTTACTTCTTTGGAAAGTGTTTGTTGGTGTTTTTTTTGTTTTATAACAAAATAATTAGTGCCTAGTGTTAGCTTTCCTGTCAGAAACTACTTTGAGTTCATACTGAAATACCATTGCCAAAACAGAAAGTAAACTGCATTCTTGTGAGGCGTTAATTGGTGTAGCTTATAAAGAGTAGCTACAGGGTATCAAGCACAGCTGTTTATGGCCCATTTGCTTTTGAATCAGGAAGCAGATTGTAGCAGTGTTGCTGGGGAGTGATGTCCTGGCCCAAGTACGAGGGAGTATATGACATGCGATTGGTCTGTCTCTCTCGTGCTTGTTTTTCCAGCTCATTTCTTCAGCATTTTTAATGTGTCAGTCACCCAGACTGAACCTTTTCACTAACAAGATAGAATAGAGAAAAATATGTGCTAAAAAAGATAAGGAATTATAGTCAGTTTTGTACACACAGTCTTCTGAGTAGCTGCATAGGGTGATTCAGACAAATTGGAGTTGCTAAGAAAGCTTATTAATAGATTTCTAGTGATTTCACTTACTCTTGAGAGTTTGAGTTTCTTTTTTCCTTTGCTTTCCTTCAGTATATTTTGTGCCTAATTTTCTAATTCAATACTTAAGCTTTCTCCCACCGTATCTTCCATTCATTGTGTGTTTTTTCTGGGTCCCAAATGAGAACTCCAGCTGGAGATTGTGAACCAGTGGATGAGGTTGGACATAGTCATGGTCAGAATACACTTTATTTGTTAAAACTGGTATTTAGTCCATATCTTGGTATTAAATCAGCCAAATAGCTGTCAGTGGTAATCTTTGCTGAACCCTCTGAAGATGGTGAATCTGCTCTTTCCTGCCAATAAGATAATTTCTAATCTTTTTATTGTTCTTTTTTTTTATACTCCTTTGAGAAAGTAGTCTGGTAGTAAATTTGCTTCTTGTTTTATTTCTTTCTATTACTTCCTGTTTGTCTTAACTCGTCAGTGACAAATACAAGTGTTAGTCAGGGCATTCAAGATACTAGTTTCATAAAACACTGGTGATTAGTGTGGAAATATATCTTTTGTACATTATGGTCACGTTTTTCTTAATTCTTTTTTTCTTTGTAGTGCTCAGGATAGTTTCAATATGTGAAAAAATTACAGTAACCTGCTTTGGTTTTGATACCTGATTGGTTTTGTTTTAAAAGGGTGGCACAAGGGCCAGCCATACACCAAGGATACCAAAGTGAAAAATTTCATACAGTGGACTAAAACACAAAACGAAGCTGATCAAATGAAGAAAACTGTTATTGGTGGCTATTATCCTTTTCCACGACCTCCGAGCAACTTCTTGAAATATTGTAGAAACAGTAAAGGTATCATGCTTCAAGTAACTTTCAACTTATGCCCTTTACAGTTCATTCTTACTACAGACATTGGAGATAGGAGTTAACGTTTTTCTTAATTCCTATTAGCAATTAAAAGAATTTTAATAGAACACTCCCTTTCATTACTAAATGTATCAAAGGCCAAATTCTCATCTTACCGTTTCATGGCACTGTTAGTTGCGGAAGAAGTGTAGCACCTTACTTGAGCTACAGATTTGCCCAGAACTTTTACTCTGAATATTCCACTAAGTCAGAATTAAAGGCAGTTACCCTGAAGAACACAGTGAATTGGAAGTTACACCTGATACACAAATTGTGGTGTCTGATAATGCAAGCTAAAAGATGCTTGTCAGATAAAAATGTTTATTCTGTTTCATCCACGTGAACAACAGAAATGTTTAAAATTCTTCAAAATATAATTTTCACCAACTTACTAACAAATTATCTTTTATTTTGACTCTTGTCTTCAGACATGTTGATCCTGTGTTTCTTCTTCATGGAAATTTCTTTTTTGCAGTTGAATCAGTTTTGAAAGCCATAGGTGAAACGGGAAAAGAGATTGAGGACCTGCACTACAGAGAGCACAAGCGCATTGCAGTTCAGGGAATCATTAGTGCCATAAGATACATCAGCTGTAGCAGTGCAGCTGAAGAAGCTTCAGGAACAGAACTTGTTCAGGTACACAATGTGTGGAATTAAAAGTCTGTGATTATAATTTGGTTAACTTTGCATTTGAGTAGAGCCTAGCTGCATTGTTTGTTGATTAACCTCGCTTGCTATTTTGAGAGCAGAATTTTGGAAAGTCACTCTTTAGAAGTTTTTTAAAAAGCAAGAATTCAGTGTGCTGCAGTCCTCTGTAAAACTGCAACTGTTTGGAATCACCAATTGGACTGGATAACCAAATGTAAATTGGAATGTGGGGGAGGCAGCTATTGTAGATGCTTGCTGTCGCTTTCTAGCCAGAATTTATCTTATTAATACAATCAGAGGATAGTTTCTGTTAGGTAAAACACAGCTTTCATAAGATGCGGTAAATTTTTCTGTTCCTTTGAAAGTTACTTTAAAACTTGAAGATTTTTTGAGGTGCGGGTATTAAGCAATTAATTGTTGTTGCAGAAAGATACCTCTCAGTCTCTTGAAAGTTCTGCTATGTCCAAGGAAGACTTGGGTAACAAGGAAAGAATCACTGGCCTTCAGGATAAGGAAGTTAAGTCTCTTCTGGGGCCACAGTGCACTTCTGGAGAACAACATCAGCACCAAGCTTCACTGTCAGAAAAGAACTCAGTCAAGAGAAAGATACCACGCAGACTAAACACAAATGCAGAACAGTAAGCACTCTTCATAACTATACAGTGTATTTTCTAAAGCGTGTTTGCTGATATTAGTTCAGAGCCTGGGCTTTTTAAAGAAAGCTTTAAAGTCACCTTTTAAACGGTAGGTAGGTAATTATTTTAGCGTTGGGTAATGACAGTTATGCTGTTCAGGCATAAGTGTTGATCAAAGCAGGTATTTGGTTTGCAGGACTCTCTGCTTTATTACAGTGCTTGCGCAAAATCTACTGCACCCATACTTGGTATTAACAGTTTGTGCACACATACATCGAGAGATTTCGTGTTGCAGGTGTCTAGCCAGTCACATCTTGGTTTTTGTAGTGCATTTCTCATGCTGTAAAGTCACAACGTAGGGGCAGGTGGGTATTCAGAATATTTTAATGGTAAATTATGTTAAATTTAAATAAGATTGAATGAAAACTAAAGACTAAGAAAGTCCTAGTGAATGGAAGTTGTGTATTTGCAGCATTACGGCAAATCTGTTAGTGGATTTATGTTTCCCTAAGAAAATTCTAACATTTGAATGACCCTAGTTTTTCAGGCAGGACTAATCAATGGTGCTTGTTCTTTGCTTTGTGTATTTCCATTTAAATAAATATTGTCAAATAATGGTGAATTTCCTACTTTAAGGGGAAACGCATCTGTTAATCCTGTATCATCTTACCCCTATTTCACACGATCTGCAAGAAGAAAATTGGGGTAAGTCCTGTGAATTTAATAGGTTAAATAATTACAATGATCAAACAAAGACCTTTGAAACTCTTACAGGTCAAGAATCTGTATGAAAGTGACATGAAAGTGTTCAGATATTTCAAAGAATATTTGCTTTTCCTCTGCACTGGTTCTAGATCAGATGTATTGGATTATTTTATTCTGATACATAATTTTGAACTTGTTATTACAGTTTTATATTGTGATTAAGGGAATATATAGTAACAGGGGCCTATCAGAGTGAGCAAAGTAACAGATGTATTCTTCATACAGATTACAGTTAAAGTAGTGAAGCCAAAAGGAGGAGGAAGGAATGTTTAATTAGCAGAGTGAACAATGTAACAGCATTAATGGCATTTGTTAGTGGTTGTTGAGCCATACATCATCCTTGTAAGATGTGTAAGTGTAGTTGCCCTTGAGAAGTCACTTTGACGTCTGTTACCCAGCACTTAAATCTTTATTGAACTTGGTTTGGATCCAGAGAAGGATTTATTTTTTTAAAAGATCCAGACAGACATTTCAAATCCAGTGTCCTGACAAGTGTGAAACCTAAAGGAATAACAACAAATGGGTGATTGTTAAGAAAACTGAATGGGTTTGTTATTTGCTAATCTGAAATAAAAAGCTACTTTCCTATATGGAGTTTAAGGGTCATAAATTCTTGTAATTTGTTCCAAACGTAACTCAGGTAACTTGAATGATTGAACTCTTTGCTGCCAGTAACTATGGGTGTTTGGTCTTTTGGGGGCTTGTTTCCTAATAACATAGACCCTCCAGCTGCCTTCTTTGCTTACTCTTAGAGATCTTCCATCACCACTAAAGTGAAGGTGATGGTGCTATGGATATGGCAACAATAGCAGTGATGGAATTGATCCTTAGTTGTAGACCAGTCTGCTAGTATTACTGCCCTACAAGCATCCCAATTTGCTTGAAAAACATTTCTTGGAAGTTAACATTAAAAGGCTTTTTTGGTGGGATAAAGAAGGTTCTCACTGGTCCTCTTGGTAGATACTGCATTTTCTGGAGGAAATGGTTGCCTGACTCTCCTCTGTTTATTAAAAGCCTAACACCTGGCTTTAATGACACTACTTTGCAGGTGGTGCAGGAGTTTGCAGGGGCTTGTGACAAATCTGTAGGAAAATCAGGAGGGTTTTTTGAATGTGAGGAATGCGGTTTTCTTTCACTTTCTGAGAATTTTTTTCTTGGGGGTGGAGGGTGGGAAGAATGTTTTCTCCCCATTTCTTACAAATGAAGCAAAAAGTTAAGGCATGTTTACTTTGTTCTCTGCTTTTCTCAACCTGCTACTCTTCTCGCTACCTGTGTGCCCACTCTATGCCATTAGTGCTAGAACCCCAACTAAAGGAAGATAAAGTCTGTGTTGGATTATGGAAAGCTGTTTCACTCTGTATAATTAAAAGGTAATTTGTGTATTTCTGTAATTAACTATGAAGTTGTGCTGAATTCTCCAAACTGCAAAAGAAAAATAGAAAATTAGCTTGACACACCTTAAAATTGCCTTGTTTTCTGTTGCTCTGGAGTAGCAGAATGTCAGCTCTCACTGAAGTAGCATCATGCACTGATGAAATAGAAGTGGTAGATATATATTTTGAAGTGCATATTCTAGCTTAGATTATTTTGTATGAAGCATTTTGTGCAGTTTTTCAGCATGATTGGGTTTTTTAAGCTGTGTATTTTTTTTAAACAGTAATATCTTATTTAAATAACAGGCACAGTTACTACATTTCTGGGGTAATTTAGGTAGGGTTTCAGAAAAACAAGGTAAGAAGAAACTGGTTAATATTGTTATTCATATGTATATCTTCACTAATAGAAACCTTCAGTAGAAATGTACGTTTAAAAACTTAACATACCCCAAAGTAGATGAATCAATACTGTATTGTGAATAGGGAAGGATCAGGAATTTCAGAAGGCCTTATTTTGATGTGAAGGTGAAAAAAATACTAGCTTTCCTGGTACTTCAAACTTTTTAAGTTTACCATGGAGTTGCACAACATGCTCAGTCTCTGTTGCTTGAAAGTAGCTTGTTTGTAGCCTTCTGTCCTTGCAGCTTCACTTCTAAATGTTTATGTAACCTTGACCCTTTTCTCATTTGTTCCTCACATCTGATGAGAGCTAAGGGATGGGAATTCTACAATACAGAGAAATTAAGCTGGAGGTTTGCATAACTAGAGGTTTTCCAGAATATGATGTTTCCTTCAGACCTCTTTTCCACATAAATCAGAATTTTTCAGGGAGAAATTGGTAAATATCAAAAATTGGTTTGGGTAGACGGATCAGATTATTTTAGAGGGCTGTTTGCTATCTCTGTTACTTGCTGTGGTAGATGCAACTACCATAATGGTGTCATGACAGCGAAGATGATTTCAAACCAGTCAAGTGAGGCTTTTACCAGTTATATCAGTGAGTAGGGTGAGTTGTTTTGAGGCATTTTAATTCATTGCATTATCTGGGCCTAGCAACAAATTGTATGTATTTTCTTAATTTTCTTAATTTCTAGTGCAGTGATCACAGAATAGATGGGAAGCACAAGACGTTGTATTTTCCCAGTGTTTTCTAAAAGTTTTCATCTGCCATCTGTTTTGATTAATGTTATTTTCATTGACAATACTTTAAAGTAAAATCACTGTCATGGTGAATACCAGTGCATCTAGAAACCCTGAAGGAAGACTTTTTGCAAGTGGGCAGCTGTGAAAGGACAGCGTGCAGAATGCAAGCTGGGAGTAGCAGGTCTGGCATGGCACTAGTTCTCATAAAACTGCCATGGGCAAAAGAGGAATGAGTGTTCAGTGTACAGTAACCACAGCATATGGCAGTAAATAGAAGAACTTGGGCTGTATTAGGTGCCTTGTTGACAAACTGGCTGGGAAAGAATCTGTAAAGTGTATGTACAGATGCATAGGGCTTTTTATGAACCCAGCCCAAGTTGTGCTGTACTCGCATCCAGCATTCAGCAGTTCAGTAGAAATAACATCAAACTGGTAGGAGAAATCATCCTAGCTACAAGTATATGAAAGAAGTGCAGAAAAATCATGACACCTGGTTTTTCAGAGGCTCTGCAGAGCCTGTTCACCTCCAAAACTAGGCAATTGTAAAACAAAAAGAAGCTTCCTCCATAACATCAACTTGTCAGGAGGATGACCATTTAATCCTCTGCTTTAATGAGAAGGAAGTTGATGTCTGTCTAACATGACATGATGATTTCTGAGCAAGCCTTTGCTAATATTTAACTATATCTTCATGTCTCCTTGTGAGAAGTATTGAGTATACAAAGTGAGATTTATATTTTGGGGCATTAGTTTTTAATTAAACTAGTTCTATTAATACTATGTAAATGTCTTCTGATGGCTCAAAATGTATTAATACAGCTCTAGGAGTTGTATTTACTGTTAGGCATACACAGTCATTAGTTCCTGTGATGGTTCTTGTAAAATGCATTGATTCTTCATAAGAAGGGAATAATAATAACATGGGAAGTACAATGTAATTGATGAATTATCATTGTAGAAAGAAACATACTTGCCTGCTAGCCTTCATCAGAAGGTTTGACAATATCATAGCCAAAACCTAGATCTGGCATGTTGCATTCAGCTTTCTGAGGCTGCCTCACCCCTCAACATTTGAATAATATTTTATGATTTTTCTTTACTCTTTGGACTCCAAAGTCACGTAGGAACACACAAAGATTTTCACTTATCAACATTTTCAACACAGCTATGCTCTGAAGCTTGGTTGGGTGCTGGAAAGCAAGTAGGGTCATGCTGTCTTGAGGTTTGCCATGTGGTAGTTTTTTGTGTTTACCAAATTTAGACGGCTGAGACCTCTGTTGCAGTTTGTGCTTAAGTAAGAATTCTGCTGTGCCTAGATCTGGAGGCCACAAGGTCGTTCTAATACAAAGCTCATGCCATGGTGATTGTGCATTTTATAAAATGCACTGTAATGCTTGAAACCTACAATGTGTTTACTTTTAGATTATCACTGGATTTAGGTATTTTCCGTTTGTGGCAAAACACTGACATTTTTGAAGGTGTATCCTAGAATGAGATGGGAGACATTGGAAGAAAACAACATATAAATCCTTAGAACAGAACCTGAGAATGTCCCACTGAACAGCACGTTCATCTCCGACTCCGTTTTCACTGTCTGTATATTGTCTCTGTGTATTTGGAGTTAGCATATTGTATTAGCGACAACTTTGGTCTTCTTGAATGTTAATGCTACCTAACAAAGTTTTGCCTGTGTCTCAGGTGTCTGCTACGCAATAATCAATACCGTCATCTTTCCTACATTTATTGAGGCATAATGATGAGATTATAGTAAGTGGGGTGGAGCAAAGAGGAAAGGAATAAATGGGCCTAAGAGCTTATTTGATCATATTGTGGCTGCAGATAATCTGTCACATTTTTCTCCTGCATAATATCCTAGTTCATTCATCAGAGATTGTTAGAAAATTGTTTCCTACCTTTAATTCCCAATGTCATGGTTAAAAATAAAATCGCAACAAGAACCTAGTTTGCTTGATGGAGCTGATTGTTAGAACAGGGTGCTGTGTTCAAAGGAAACTACATATTTGGAATTTCTCTGTCACTTGGGATTCTGAAGTGATGATGCAGCTCCATTCATGCTTTGGTTGTGACTGCTGACAAGTGCCGATTTGGAAGTGCAGCAGCAAAGCTGTGCCACTGCTTTTTAGCATCAATTCATAAACTTGGCCATCTGTGGTGTTGAGCTTTTAGTGCCACACATCCTATTTCCAGCAGGAGCCCAGTAGAGGGCAACAAACACTGGGTTTTGAGTATAAAACATTTTCCTATCTGCTTTGGACAGCGAAGAAATTCAGTGTCTCTTGTCCTAAGTTTTCAGAACTGTTTGATTGAGCATAGCCGATCTCATTATGCCAAGCTGCCACATTTCAGCTCTCCTGATAGAAAACCAGCTGCCAGTGCTCACTAGAAATCTGTCAAGGTTTGAACTTTTGCTGCATAGTCTTTGAGGTTAAATAGATTTAAAGTACATATATACACACTGTCACTTTCTTTTTATAGTGGGGATGAATTTCAACGTGAAGATTTTGTGCAGGATAAAAACGAACAGGCTGAATCAGGCAGTGTGCAGCGCTGCACAGGTATGTTGCAAATAGTTGTTAAGTTAATCTTACAGGTTCAAGCCCGCTTCAGGTCTAAAACAAGCACCATAGATATCCTGAAACCTTGTTTGTCAACACAGCTCTATGGTTTGTCTGCATCAAGCTCTAGGGAGCCTCTGTAGCAACATGTTGTTAATGTACTTCTGTTGCTGACATGTTCTAAAGGATGGCTGGAGGGGCCCACTGCTTCCTAGTATGGGGAATGAATTCTCAGTATTGCTTTATACAAGTTTGAAGCTGCTTTTGTAGCTCAGAAGCACTTAGCAGCACAAGACCTCACACTGTTTGTTGGCACTTTTGTTGCTATAGTCATTTACCTGTGATAAAAGTGTCCTTTTCAGGGAAGGTAGCTCCAAATCTGTGTGACTGCCTCATTAAAAAGAGAAATACAGATGTGGGGAGGAAGTGGATGAAACATACAGGGCAGCAAGAAGAACAATATTTGGGTTTTATGTTAATATTATTTTTTCTTCCTTGCTCTGCAGTTGAAAACCAAATTCGTGTTCCATTCCATTAGCTTCTTGATGTAATTTTTTTGGATGAAGAAAGGAGTCTAATTTGTCAGTTTTAATTATATGCAGATTGGTCTGTTTTTTTATTTCAAGCAAATACTTTGACATGTTTTTCTTGTCAAAGCTGATTGAATATACTTGGAATCATGTAATTTTGTCTAATACCCTATCTACTAGTAGCATCTGTCCCAACATTAACATCTTCCCTGATTTTCTTCTGCGTATAGCTGTCTCGTGTATGATGTCCATGGGTTTATTTTTGCATTTTATTCTTAATTTAGTAAAGACCAGATAATTCGTTATTGGCAAACCATCCCATTGTTGTGCTTTAAAAAAATAGAAATTGCAGTGAATTTTCCAAAATATTTAATATATTGAAAGGCAAATGATGAAGATGATAGCAAATGTAGCTATTGAAGATGAGCTCATTTTTTTCACATAACATCAGTCTCATTTAACACACGAATATCTTAAATGCATACAATTCTTCACATGACACAACTTGAGGCCATTTCTTCTTGCCCTTGTTACTTGGGAGAAGAGACCAGCCCTCCTCCTCTCTACAGCTTCCTTTCAAGTATTCATAGAGAGCAATAAGGCTTCCCCAGAGCTTACTTTTCTTCAGACTAACGAACCTCAGCTGTTCTTAATGAGGCTCATTCTCCAGAACCCCTCATCAACCTTGTCCTTCTTTGAACCTGCTCCAGCACCTCATTTCCCCCTCTATTTTGATCTAGTGGGGATACTTTTAACACGGGATAGTGGTTTTAAACTAAAAGAGGGGAGATCCCTGTGTGGATGCTGAGGCACTGGAACAGGTTGCCCATGGAAGTTGTGGATGCTCCATCTCTGGAAGTGTTCAAGGCCAGGTTGGATGGGGCTCTGGGCAACTTGATCTGGTGAGAGGTGCCCATGGCAGGGAAATAAAACTGCTGGATGATCTCTCAGGTCCTTTCTAACCTAAACCATTCTGTGATTTATAGCTATGTATAAGTGGTGCTAACACTTATCTTTGCTAACAGCTCTGTATCATAGCAGCCTGGTTTGAGCAGTCCTTGGGTAGATGTGCAGAAAAAGCAGAGAGGGATATCCAAAACAAATGAATTACTAAAGTGTTTTTAAAATGTTGAAATGCCTGTGAGGGAGGTGGCAGTATTGGGATGAGCTTCACTCACTGGAATTTCATTTATTCCAGATACTGGGTTATTTTTGCAAAAGTACAAAGAAAGAGTAAAAAGGTTGCACTCTGTGCTGTAAGATAACAGGAAACCTAACTGTAAAGCTGGAGTGCACTGATTCACAGTGACAACAAATGCATTTGCAAGAAACACATTCTATAGCAGAACTGTAGGCTGATGACCACATGAACTTGGAATGTTTTTACATGAGAAAGCCGTCAGCTGTATGGTGCAGTTACATGGCTGATTTAAAGAAAATGCTTCTCAGAACTGAACTCAAAATATTCAATTGTTTTTTTATATTTTCTTACTGGTTTAAAAACAAAAATATTCTTTAAGAGGCATTCTGTAGTTAAGAGGATTCAAACATTTTGCTTTATTTGTCTTATGAAGTCTGGTCAGATTGAGGATTTCAGCACCTTACTGTATAAATAACCAGTGTCGCTGGTTATTTTGTCTGTGCTGACCTAATTACATGGCTGTTTGTGCCAAGATAATAAGGAGCGTACAAGTAGGATGCACAAATGACAGCAGTAGTGATATGTGGAAGGAGAAAAGTGACATGATTGAAGTTTCAGGAAGAGAGAAAGGGGTTGTTAAATCCCACTCTTTACATTCTGAAGCTTTTGTTACTTTCTTTGCCTAACGTGTCTGATGAAGTCACCATGCTTGGTGAGAAAAACCATTTCTTCATCTAGCAGCCTTCATGTGCCCCTTGACTTTACATGGTGAACTCTGCTTCTGTGGGGAAAATACTGCAGACAGCCTTATGCAATCCAGAGCAGACTTTTAATTTTGGGATTGCTGTCAATTTTCTGTAAATTCACTGGCCTTGGTTGCTTAATACAAGTCTTGCTGCATTTAATTTCCTTTGTTGAATGTTCTCATTCATGTTCTATTGTTTGTCTGTGTGCATTCTGGTTTCTTCAGTTTTTAACATCCCGGGACTCCATTGTAGCAGCTATGAGACTAAAAATGAGTGGAGTAAAAAAAGTGTATGTTCGTAGAGAAGTGATGGGGTGACAATGTACCCAGTTCAGAAAGCTCCTCAATGGGAAGTTGTATCCCAGGTTACACTTGGGAATATTTTCAGACAAGCTTTTTGAGAAGCTGTAAAGATGGGGCATAGTAGTTACCATTAGCAGTGAGTGAGAATGGTAAAATAAGGTAAGAATGGAGCTATTGTTGATTGTGCACGAAGAAATTTTAATTCTGTGCAAGCATATAGTACAAGGGATGGGAAAGTTCACCTTTTTAAACTTGTTTTCGTGGTTTCTGGCTGTTCATTAAACAAGTCACATGCTCTCAAAAAAACCCCTCCACAGTGATGCTCTTTTTACCATAGCCTAGTCTCGAAGGTTACCAGTTTACTCACATCCCAACCCCAGCTGAATTCATTGTGTTGCATGTTTTGAACATTCTACCATGCCTTCATAACTGAAATACTCTAATGAAAATACATCTCATCTAATAGAGAAGTGGAACAGTTCTTTGAGCATAGAAGCAACTAAATATATTCTGTGTTTATAACAGACCAAGAAGAAATGAGTGATATACATGAAACTGAAGAGACTGGAAGAACTGGCAGTTCATGGCAGAGTGACCTGTGGGCACAAGTGAAAGACAAGTTAATGAAGTATTTACATCACAGCACCATTTTCCCAGAAAGCATCCCACGGAAATTTGATTATGTGCACAAGGAGTTACTTATGCAACAGTTCAACCTTCATGCAGCTGTGCACCAGCCAAAAGAAACCAGAACAGATAAAAATATCAGTGAGTTTAAAAGTGCTGGTGGCCTTGGGTATTACGAGGTGACAGTTCTGGGTAAGTATTTGGAAGCTCAGCTTCCAAAAAAGGTTAAGCAAGAGCAGTATAATTTCTTAGGTCGTTGCTACATTGAGAATGACGTGAAGGTTCATCAGAAGCTGAATGGATTTCTCTAAGTTAATCAGTTTATTCTGATTAGTAGCTGAAAACTATATGTTGCACAGAACTGCAATGCTGTGTATAGATTTGTGTGCATCATTGAAGAATGTGTGTAGTCCTCAAGCTATTGATTATTACAATTAGAGGTAGGTCCTGTTCACTGGTTCAACCAGTCAGACATAATCATGTAAATTATTCAGTTGCACTTGATTGTCAGCTGACTTTCCTGCTGGAGAGGTTTTCTTCAGAAACAGGTTAGTCTTTTTCAAAGGAAAAGGACGACTGGAAATGCTGCTTCTAAGCTTTATTCTAATTGAAGTGGTGTTTTGAATACTCATGCCTTTCTTCCATGGTAGAGTGTAAGGGCTCCATTTTAGCCATAGTCAGCTGCTCTCTGCTGCTTCTGGTTAGTCCAAAGCACCAAGCAATTGTTTTTTATTTGTTAGCAACTCGCTTGTTTTAATGTTATGTGTCTGTTTGTTAGCATTAGGGCAGATATTAATCTGTCTGATTTTGTTTTCCCATGAAAAGGAAAAGGGAATTGCCCAGCTTAACACTGCGCGAGTTCCCAGAATGTTTTGCAGAGAAGATGTTTGAATATTTCCAGTCACTAGAATCCTGGCACTTAGAACATTCAAGATGAGAGTAACACAAGTACTGCCACACACGCTGCATAGATACACTGGTTGTAAAGTGAATTGCTCTGCCCTTGTAACAGTTATGAAGTTAAAAGTGGAGGATGAGGGAGTATTTTCTGATCAAACAGCTTTGCTAGCCTTAAGTCACAGTATGCTACAGCATCGTATCAACAAAAATTGCATACACATGTAATGAGTTTGTATGCATCAGTTATTGATTAATGGACAAGGAACAAGTAAATGAAAAGGAGTCTTCTGCCTGCAGTAGTGTGGGTTTTAAAAAACCGAACTGCTGGTACCTGAAATTGCTAATGGGCTGAAGATGAAATCTTCTACTAACTTAAAATACTCTTTTTTCAACAGGTATAAACCACGATGTAGCCATAGATGTTGCATTTCTTCCACTGTTTTACCCTGAAGGTCCACACTTATTTCAGCAAGACGTTCAGAATGATACATTAATGTCTTGTATGAGTTGCATCTCTGCGTGTCAGCAGAAGGCCACCAGCAATGGAAGGCTTTGTGATGTGTTTCCACTTTCAAGTGAGCCTGGCTTTCACTGTCGTTACTCCTTTATCTCGGATGGTTTTTTTGCTTATCTTTCAGTGCAAGAGCTAATCCTCTGCAAGAGTTCTCTGTTGTAGGTCAGGCACTGTTCACCTCAGCAATGAAAGATACGTGAATTGTGTGTGACCACCCTTAGTAAATAGTGTAATATTGAACTTTCAAGGCAGATTTACTGCAGCTGTTCTCATGCTCTGAAGATGGTATTTTAATGTCCAAACCGCAAACTGTAGTGACCTAGATAGTACTTGCAGTTATTTATTGATGCAAAATTACACTGACATAAAAGCCAGTATGTGTGACTGAGCATGTGAGTATTTGACTTGATCTGCTGTGGAACAGAGTGCAGTAGAGTCAATTGGTCAATGTGTGTTTCGCTGATGTCGCTTTGTAGAGCAGCTTTAACAGAACCAGCCTTGCCTATAAACTGAAGTATATGCCTGCTTAGTTATTTTCTTCAGACTGTGCTTCTAATTTAATTACTTGCTCCTTTGAACAGCTATGGTGAGCACTATTAACGTGTACAAGCACTGTGGTTTCCCGCATGATCATAGAGAGAGACTGGATTTTATTTAAATAAAATGTTTTTCCTGGGATAATACTATGAAATCTGAGAATCACTAATGGCTGAGTAATGTTTATAGCAGCTTTTTGTAAGTTCTGATGCTGCTACTTCTAGTGATTGAATTTGCCAGTGTAAGTCTGCTCCCCTCCCAAAAATAAATCTCAGCAGACCAGCATTTAATAGTTAGAGTGAGTTGTTATTGTTGAAAGAAGGTGAAACCTGCATGGAAAATAGTGTCAGTTCAGTAGACCTTTTTACTATATCTATTTTAAAACTCCTTTTCTTAACTTCTAGATGAAATTGTAAAAGCAGCAATGGATCTTGATGGCAAGCATGTTGTCTGCATCTTGGACATCTGTCACTTGGGTGATGAGAAGGTGGAAGTCTTTCTCAGCAAAATCTACAGGACAGTGGAACCTGCTGTGCTGGATCCAGTGTAATTTATTTATAATCTATATTGTACAAAGGAGGGAAATAAAGTTAGTGTAACTTAAATACACCCTCTACACGTTTGCACTTTCTAGCAGACATAGATGCAGAGTTGTTATTCTTAGAGCAATTGCAATGGCCATCCATGTAATGGAGAAGGATGACCCTTGCCTTTATTTTTTTGCTGTCTTGCAGCAGATTTCACAATGTCTTGGTCATTTACATTCAAGAAGGATTAATAGGCTCTGCAGTGAGTTCATCTCCTGATAGGATGCAAAGTTTGATTCTCATCATGTACACAGGAAATATATATATTTACGGTAGGGTGAGGACGAAGAAGCAGGCTGTGCCTGTACTAACAGCAGTGTTTGTGAAAGAGTTAACTGGCTGTGATATAAATTCAGGCTGGAAATGCAGAAAATTTTGAGGATTAGGGCTGGTTTGTTCTATGGTGATATTGTAGTGGAATGTACTTACAGGCAGCCTAGCTGCTCCTTAGGCTTGATGCTTAGAGTTTGCAAAAGGGATTGAGTACCAGGGTGCCTTTACCCAGGACAGGGCTCAGTGATCCGAGCAGCCCCTTCAGTTCTTTTTATATGAAAAAGGTCAGCTGTTGTGTTTTTATGTCTCTGCTTTTGTATGTACAGTATAGGGTGATGAGTAGAGCACCCTAAGTTATTTAACGTATTTTATTTATTAATTAAAAAAAAAGAACTTTGTTAGTGGACCTGGCTTCTAGCTTTGCGGGAGAAAAACTATCTTTAAGGACTCCTTAGTTTGGCATACCATTAGAGTTATTTCTGTGATCTCCACAATCCCCTTTCTTTTAGTAATAGCTGTATTCTGAGCTCATGAAGGAACAGGACACTGCTACTTCCGTAAGAGCAAGATACAGTAAAATTCTGTCAATTTTTTGCCTGTAGCTGAGTAGCAGTTGGCTCCTGCAGAGCTCAGATCCAAGTCCCTTTTTTTCTTTCCATGTCAAACAGCTTTTTGTACAACTGGATCCTTAGGAAATTATTCTCAAGCAGAAGCTAAAATGCATTGCTGTTTGACAATTTCTCCTTGAGAAATGCTGGTTTCAGCTCAAGTCTTTGAGAAGAAACCATTGCATTATGGAAACTTGCCAATTAAATTGTGCTATTATTGACCAAAGCCCACGGTTAACTTAGGAATGGATTTATTCTTCTGTGGAGAACTCCTAGACGTGTTTTAGCAGCCTATTGGTTCTTGTGAAGTATCTCTCAACTAGTTGCTCACTCTTCAGCCCTGGGCATGGTGGACTTTGTCTTCGAGTACTTAAATCCTGTACCCTAACATCAGTTAATGGTAATTGAAGGAGTAACGTAACCGTCTTTAGTTATAGTGCAGGTTCATAGGCAACATCAGGTGAAAGGTAGAAGCTTCTAAAGAAACTGATGAAATGTACCTGTCTCTACAGAGATTTACAGTTTACACATGTGTTAATGACAAAAGTTTAACTCGAAGTGAATGAAATATGACTATGTATTGTATGCTTGTAATTTGTATGGATCATACAGTGTTAATTCTAGAGCAGTGTTTGTCAGCCAGTGCCTTTCACAGTACTTTCTAACCTTGCCACAGAAGGCAAAATGAAAACATACCATCCCGGGAAGAGCGTGGTGGTGTTCGCGATACATTACTTGAGTCGTTCTGATGCATATGGGTGTGTGAAGATTAAATGCCATTGCTCTAGACTGAGAGAGATTAGCACCAGCACTTCATGTATCAAACTGAGCCACGCTGACTGTGTCAGCCCATGTTTTTTATTTAGATATACTTCAGGTCGAAGTCTAATTTTAATGCAACCATTATTTCTAGAAGCAATTTTTAAACTATCTTTGTACAAAAGGAATAGTGTGGCTTATGCTGTCACAGAGACACTCTGTCCAGTTGTTCTGGCCACTCCACCCAGCCCATGAAAGAAAAAAATGCTGCTAAGGCTGTTGGCTGCTTTGCACCGCTTACTACACTTGGAACATGAAGCATTAATCATTTCATCCTCCATGTTAGGACATACTAACTCTAAAAGAAGTACCAGAATGGTGTGGAATATGTGTAATATCTGCTGGAGTATTTAGCTTTGTCGTTCGGAACTGTTGTTTGAAATTTTTCATGGCAAAAGCTGGGAAGCAAAGATGTCTTGCAAAATAACAGGCCAGTGCTGGAAGCACAGGCTGGCAGTCTCACTAGAGATTATTCACTGCCTGTAGTCAACTTGGAATTTACATACTGTGGGTCGTTCTGTAGAGGCACTTAACCATCCCCATACGTCACACTGAACTTCATATGCCAACTCCAGTGTGTGAAGTCTTGTGGTATTATTATATGGTTCCGCCACTGTCTCCCTCCTCCGTGCTGAACCAGCACTGTAGCACTGGGGTGAAGGTCCTACCTGCAAAGAAAACTGTTTACTGCTTTATTACACTTGGTGTTTACTGACACAAGTCTGAGAAGAAAGTATTTTTGATGCCAAGTCTGTGAAAACCCATTAATTTTGCCATGTTAAACCAAGATACAGTATCTGTTTGCCCTGCAAACTATTACGGGGTTCATCTTTCTTGCTGCTGTGTTCTGCTACTGCTGAGGGTAAAATACTATCTGAACATATTCCCAAACTGTAGAATTCATACCCAACCAAAGAACTGTACTCTAAAAGTTGCATGTTGCTTACATTTCCAGCATTAATGTCAAAGAAAAACTAGAAGGTAAACTGTACGTAGCTAATGGTACTTGGCAAGTTACAGATCTTAGAGGTAAGATCAGTTTTTAATTAATGTGATGTAGAACTAGTGCAACACTGAAAATGAGAATATAAATAAATGAATTAATATATGTAAACAGCTTGGATTATTTCTTTCCATTTTCACTTCTGAAAGCTTTTTCAGTTTCCTCAGAATCTTCTCCTCAATTATGTTTACTCTTTAAAAGAATTTTACAGGAGACCTTCTGTCAAAATCCAAGCCACCAACTGCAGCTTCTCTTGGCTTTTAGCTCTGCAGCCTGACTTCTATGATAAATCATAGAATGGCACAGACTGAAGAGATCTCCGAGATATCTAGTTCCAACGCCCTACCTTGGGCTGGGACACCCCTCACCAGACCAGTCTACCCGAAGTCCTATCCATCCTAGCTTTGAACACTTGCAGGGACAGAGCATTCACAGCTTCCATGGGCTGCCTGTTCCAGTGCTTCAGCACCCTCACAGGGAGGAATTTCTTCCTGAGATCTAGTATCTGTCTTTTAGCCTGAAACCATGCCCCTTGTCCTATCAGTAGAAGCCCTTATAAAAAGTTCCTCTTCAGCTTTCTTGTAGCCACTTTCAGGTACTGGAAAGCTGCTATAAGGTCCTGCCAGAGCTTCTCTGGACTTAACAGCCCCAATTCCTTCAACTTATCTCGTATGAAGATATGGTCCAGCCTCTGATATCCTCATTGCCTCCTCTGGACTTACTGCAATAGTTCTATGTTCTCCTTCTACTGGGGACTCCAGGTGTGAGGTCTCACAAGAGAACAGAGGGGGAGAATCCTACAGCCCAGTGGAAAAAGGTCTTGGTTACTGTGTGATTTGTCTTCTGTTTTTATTACGGACCACAGAGTTGTGACATTATTCAAGTTTTAAGTATCCCATTCTAACGTACGGAAGCTAGTTGGTTGTCATGGTTGTTACACAACACAGCACTGAATTCGAAGGAAGAATCTGTGGAGTCTACATCCACCAGAAATGGAGAGTTGTGTGATAATCGTTCAGTTACCTTAGTGTAACTCGAGCTGAAGTGTGAGAAAGGGCTAAAAGATGGTCCTGACAGAGTAAAGAACTGAGAGAATTTGAAAGGAGGAGTGCAGGGAATTACTTGGGCCTCTCAGTCCATAAGGGGTCACTTTTTCATTTCCCTCCTTCTGCTCTTGATCCTTTTACCGAGGCCGTGAGCTTCACTGACTCTACTGTGAGATCCCTGAGCTTATGTCACTGAGTGAAAGATGACCTGCTCCTCTAAAGTGGCGTTCACTTGAAACAGGAGCAGGGCGCTTGAGCATCATCGCAGCTAGAAATTGTGCAGTAATGGGAGAGAAGGAGGGGAGGAAACTGAGCTCTGTAAAAAAAAAAAAGGAGCAGAAAGTTGGGGCTGAAGGTTACTTGCAGGTCCTTTGGTCTGCATCGTTATGTGATTTCACAATGAGGTGTGTCACTGCTGTCTCCGCCCAGCCCCCAGTCCAGATAAGCTCACTGACATCTGGAGGACCTACCTGGGTGGTGTCAAGTTCCTGCTGGAACTGAAATTTCAAGCTCCTCTGCAGTCTGTGGGCTCAGGACAACAACAGACGGCCTGAAGCACCTGTGAAAGGGCTGCGTTCTGCACTTACGTAAACAAGCAATGAAGCAGGGTGCTAAATTCTGGTTTTTCTGCTTCCTGATGATTGTTTTATTATTCGAGACCGCAGAGGCGTTTTCTGTGAGCGCCTTGGTGAGTTTGATCTATTTCAACACCACTAGCAACTCGTCCCTGTTTGAGCAGTGCGAGTGTGGCCTGTATGGATTACATTCTCCTCTGCTCAGTGCTCGGGGGCTCGTGGGCATTCCTGTCGCTGCTAATCCTCAAGCCTGTGACCCGAATACTCAGTTCTCCGTCACAAAACCGCCGTGGATAGCGCTGATTGAACGTGGCAACTGCACCTTTGCTGAAAAAATCAGCGTGGCAACCAGAAGGGGAGCAACGGCTGTTGTGGTCTACAACTCGGTGGAGAAGAGCAAGAGGAACGTCCTGATGTCGCATCTCGGTGAGTCTCACAGTGCAAGGAGCACAAACCTGGGAGTTTCTCTGAAGTTTGGGGTGGGACAGCACAGTCAGGCTGTAAGGGAACATTAAAGGACGATTGTTCCTTTAGTCAAGAAGTTCAGTGAGCTCAAAACACAGTTGAAGTCTTCAGTTCAGTGCTTAGTAAGAAATAACTGTGCGGCTGAGCTCTGACCTTGGCACAGGGGAGCCAAACTGGCAAGTCCCTGAAGTTAGTACTGGTTTTTACTTTGTACAGCACACAGACGATTTTACACAGTGATGCAGAGAAACCCAAGGTGGTTTTTTGAGGTTAGAGGGCACAAAGAAACCTACAAGCATCTGCAGCGTAGATGTACGCATTGCAGACTGCAAACCAGATCTTGCCTTTTTTCTTTTGTTGCTAAATCGCTGTAAGGTCTTCTGAATCATAACTGATCTCAACCACTCCTGGGGCTCCCTAATTCCTTAATGAAAGGTTTGACAGAATAATTGTAATTGCTCATTCTGGCCTTAACAGCTTTGGATTTGTCGTTAGCGAAGAAGTGAGACGCTAAGTGTGGTACTGTATTGTTTGGCTTCCTTTTCTGCTTGTTCCTCTAGGTCAGACTGTCTAATAGGATTTTAGTAGAAATCGTTATCTGCACACAGCTAAACATCGTGGTGGAGCTGCTCTAGGAATGCTTTGGCTTAAGTCTTGCTTGTCTGATTTTAGGAGCAAACTGAGCCATTTTCAATCTGGAGGTGAGGCAGTGTTTTACTGTTCAAGCCCTGTGCTGGTTTCGGTTGCTGCTTCAGTTTCAGGCAGTTGGAGACAGGACAAGGGGTCACAGTCTTAAGCTTCATCGGGGGAGGTTTAGACTTGACATCAGGAAAAGGATTTTCACTGAAAGAGTGATCCGGTTTTGGAATGGGCTGCCCATGGAGGTTGTCGAGTCACCATCTCTGGAGGTGTTCAAGGGTAGGCTGGATGAAGTGCTGAGTGGCATGAGCTAGCTGTTGGATGGTAGGTTTACTTGGTTGGTTTTAGGTCAGACTGGATGATCTTTAAGGTCTTTTCCATTACTGTGATGCTGTGACTGCAGCCACACAACTCTCCAGAGCTGGCTGGCCTCAGCTGCTGACCAACCTGGATCAGAGTCTGGGTTTTATGGCTGTAGGACTATCACCTGCGCATTATGAACCTAACAGGAAGGATACTGCACAATAGCACACAGAAGGTGCTGTAGGGCACTGCAAGGGCACTGGCTTGTACTACATGGCCAGTTTGACTCTCCTGATACCAGGATAGAGCTAGTGGTTGTGCATGGAGCTTAAGTGTTTTACTGAAAACACATAGCAAATAAATCAAAGCTTTCCTTCTGCCTCTGGAGAAGAGGAAACCCAACAGTCTAGACTCCAGAAATAAGGTAATGATTTAGGATGAGCTCTGAAAGGAGACTCAAACTTTTTCTCCTAAAACTAAGAAGGTTTTTTTTAGTTTTGAAATGAACCGATACATCACCCAGCAGTGAATTTCAGCAAATGTCAGCTCCCATCTCTCTTAAGTAAATTCATTTTCTCAAACTGTGATTTTAAAGGATTATCTCCTATAGGTTTCCTGTAGCACTACAGTGGATACTGTGATCTACTCAGTGGGAGAGAGGTTTATACATCAGTGAGGCCAAAATACCTCAGAGAGATGAGCTCTTCATGTATTCCATGGAGAAACATCATCAGTGCTCCAATTCCAGGTGTGGAGCTGTATGTTCTTTAGGAAAGAGGTAAAGAGGGGTCATGGCATTGGAGGTGATTTGGCTTTTTATTGTAGAGTTGTTTGCAAAGCTGGGGAAGAAATTCTTCTACGTGGCTGCAATCTGCCAGTGGTGGCTTCACCTAGAGAGGTTTGAGGAGATTTAGGGATTAATCCTCTCTGTCATGTGGATAGGGAACCTTTAGAGACAAGAGGAACTGTTGCCAGAGTAGTGAGAGAGAAATCTGTCCTGCTGCTGACAGCAATCTGTGAGCTTCAGGTTAAAGAAGGAGGAGCAGCCCCCAGGCTTATCAACTGGCTCTTGGGTGGGACCAGCCCTTACATATCCAGTTATCCATCTGTATCACTCTGCTGCTGGGAAGGGCCTAGGAATCCCATAACCTTGGCAATGCATTAGGCCTTGGAGGCTTGGCTGCAGTTTCATAGAATCACAGAATAGCAGGCTGAAGGTGACTTCAAGTTAGCTTAATGGTTGGATTTAACCTTAAAAGTCTTTTCCGACCTAAATGATTCTGTGATAATCTGGTCCAACCTTTCTCAGCAAAGCCCAGCCTAGAGAAACTGGGCCAGTACCCTGTCCAGCCACATCTTGCATGTGTCCAGTGTTGTGGTAAACTGCTGTTGTTTCCTACCATCCTCCTCCCTGCCAGCTGGAGTTACCCTAAAATCTAGAGAGCTTTCTAGCCAGCCTTATTTTCTATGACAGCAGTACGATGCTGTGTCACTGACACCACAAAACACCTGCTCTGTCTTCCAGTACTGAAAGAGTCTGTTCTGGGCAAAGTCCAGGTGCAGGAAATGCTGGTAAATTTAAAGCTGCTGAGAAGGAACAAAGAGGTAAAAACTCCCCTCTTGTGACTCCTCCCTCATCCTCTGCTGCAGTTCCTTCTACATGTCACCAGTTTTACCCGTTACCAGGTATTGGTTTCTTGTTACACACACATACAAGATAAAACTGAAGTGTTAATAGCTTTTACTATCACAAATTTTAGAGGTCGTGATATTAGTAACGACTTCCCCATTCCTCTCCAGTTACACCAGTGGGAAAATGTTCTAGCTCAGTTTAAACGATTTTCCATTGCTGTTCAGGTCTTATTTGCATGAAGTTATCTTGATCCAGTGGTACAGAGCATGAAGGTTTTGCTGGAAGAAAAATGTCTCTCTGTAGTGTTTCCAGTACCTGCTTGTTTTTCTCGGAAAGGAAATGGGCTATGCATCTATAGTAACACTGTTTTCCACCATCACTCCTTGAAACTTAAATAGAAATTAAGTTTCTATTAATTATCAAGTTAATTAATAATTAACTTGATAATTATCAAGTTATCAAACATAACCAAATTTACACAGGGTATCTGGGGGGTCCAGAGCACAGGGAGTAGCAGAATAACAGCGCTCTGCAGTCACAAAGCCCATGGTTTGGGCTCATGTTCTGTGAGCAGGGCAGGGATGGGCCGGGAGAGAGCTGTAGCCTCTCATCACTGTGATCTTGTTCTCATTGATGAGAGAAAATAGGAGAGTAGGAGTATATTAAAAACAAACCACTGGAACACCATTACTGCTGCCACTTGGATACTGGAGCTAAGCTGAGTACGTGTTGAAATGTTCTCTCCAAGGGGTTTGCTAAGAGCCAGTGAAAGGAAACTCCGGTACTGGCTAAAGCCTCCAAGCTTCATGAGGAGCTTTGTACAACAGGAGCAAGCAGATAGCTCAGTTTGTCTGTACTGTTGGAATAAATGGCAATCCAGACAGTAATTGAAAAATATTGTTGTGGATCAGCATTCCCTTCCAGTTTGTCTCCCGGATTTTCTGTAGCCTCATCGTCTCATTTTTGTTACCTGCGATAGGATCTTGTCAGCTGCTTTTGCAATGCCGATTATCCACTTGCGGGTGAAATGTCTGACAGTGGGGCTGGGCTTTGTCTTCGGTTTTGAAAGCTGGTATAAAATCTTCCTTAGGTTCCCCATCTTAACTGTAAAATAACCTTTCCTTACTTCATCTTCAGGGTAACTGCTGGTTTGCAGCACGTTGTCTGTCATCTCCTCTGCTTGCTATCAAAAGCACCGGGCTCTCTGTTCTCACTTTGAACGGCCTGTGGGACAAATGAACGTCCAAGAATGGCCATGCAAAGCACAAGCTGTGAATTTCCTTTTTCATTTATTCCTTGTGACGTGACTCTGCTAAAGGCAGTCCAGATGCCTCTGGGGAGTCAGTGTTCTCACAGTGTAGGCTAAATTCCCCCACTTATCATCCAAGACAACTAAGTGGCTTCATGACTTTGATGCAGTGTGAGCTGTGGAAGCTGGGAGGGCGTAGCACACAGTCTTTCATCAGCAGGAACCATCACTGCAAGGAGAGACTGGGAGAGCTCGGGTGGGGAGAAAGCTTGAGGGGTTCTCCTCCATGTGTACAAATTCTTGACAGAGCCAGGGAGGGTAAATAGCTGGCACCCAGTGAAAGAAGTAGAGGCAGTGGGCACAAACAAGAAATTACATGAGAAAACTCTTCCTCAGTGTGAAGGTGGTTGAACAATGTGATAGGTTGTCCAGATGTTGTGCAATCTGCATCCTTGGAGATACTCCAGACCCAACTGGTCATGACCCTGGGCAGCTGATCAGAGCCAGGTTGGACTGTCCAGTCTCCACAGACCTTTTTCTGCAGGAGCTCAGAGCACTGACTCACACCAGGTTTGGTTCTTTTTATCATCTGAGATGATTCAAGCTCATTTTCTTGCTTCCCTGAAGATCTCTGAGCCTCAGGCTGTGCTTTTGTGCTCAGGGCAGGGCAGGAAATCGGAGCTGATTGCTGGCCCTACCTAGAGCCATGCACATGTAGAAGCAAGGCAGCGGGTCCTTGATGTAAAGAAGTTGTTTTGTGAGCAACACAGCTCACAGAGTGGGATTTCTATCCTAACACCTGTCCCTGTGTCCCTCTATATCTTCTGACTCCACATGAGTAATGTTTTCCTCTTTTCCCACTTCCTGGCCATGATTTCACCTCTGTTCCCACCACAAGCTTGAGAATTTCTTCCTTGTTCCTCGAACTAATAAATCTGAATGTTTATCTGTGGGCAGTAAATGGGGAATGAGGAGGGGTGATGACAAGAAGGGAAACTACCCAACTACATACCCTATTTCCCTTGAAAACCAAACCAAGAGTGAGACGACTTCAGATTTCGGAGGGGACGTGAGTTGTAGCTGAGAAGAGGTTCTCAGAATATGTTTTGGACCCAGATTTCACCATCTCTTTTAGGAGGATCTGAGGGTGCTGGTAGATCATAAGCCAGCAAAGTGCCCCTGTGGCCAAGAAGGCTAATAGTCTCCTGGTATAGATAAGAAGTGTGGCCAGCAGGTTGTGGAAGGTCCTTCTCCCTGTCTGCTCTGCCCTGGTTAGGCTGCATCTAGGGTACTTCATCCAGTTCTGGGCTCTCCAGTTCAAGATGGAGAGGGAGCTACTTGAGAGAAACCAGCACAAGGCCACTGAGATTATCAAGGGGCTGGGACATCGTCCTTGTGAGGAGAGGCTGAGAGAGCTGGGGCTGTTTAGCCTGGGGAAGAGGAGACACAGGACATGTCATCAATGCTGTTAAGTATCCAAAGGATGTCAGGAAGATGGGACCAGGCTCTTCGTCCACTGACAGGACAAGGGAGCAGTGAGCATTAATTGAAACACAGGATATTCAGTTCGAACACATGAAAACACTATTTTATGGTGAGGATGCCAGAGCCCTGGGGTGGGCTGCCTAGACAGGCTATGGGGCCTCCTCTCTTGAAAGATTCAAAACCCACCTGGGTTTTTTTTTGCACCTCGTGCAGTCTTCTTTAGGCGGTCCTGCTCTGGCAGGAGTGTTGGGCTAGATGACCTCCAGAGGTCCATTCCAACTCCCACCATTCTATGATTCTAGCTCCTGCCTTTGCAATTCAGACCTCTCACACTTTAACTGCCAGAAATAAATCCCAGAAAATGTATATTCTAAACCAGACCATTTAGACAGTTCTAGGCTCTGGAACTCATTTAAACTCTCCCAGGCTGTGAGCTGTGATGGCTGCCTGGTGCTGGGTGGCCCCTGAAGAACTTGGGTGACCCAGTAATGCACATTGAGTAGCTGAGTCCAAGCCCTGAAACCCTACGTCTCATGCTCACGCACAGAGGGAATTTTCTCCTTCCTGGTTACTCTATCTGAATGCCTTGGTTTTACTGGTATCCTCCTCTCTGGCCCCTTTCTAGGGCACTGCCTCTTCATCTTGTCAGCAGTTCTTGGCAGTGGAAGGAAGGAACAAGAGAGCCTGGCTAGTGTTTGGTCTGTTGAAGCTATTGGCAAAGTTCCCACTGACATTACTGGGGTCACTGAAGTTTATCCTATTTTACATCCTAATTACCCTATAAGTGTCAAGCTCTTGCAGTTGTGTGATCTTAAAAGCCCGTTTTCAGAGTGTTCCTACCTTCTTTTGAGGACCAGAGTCACAGCCAGGCTTTCCCTTTTGAACACAGGGAGGGCTTTTCACAGAGGTCTGTGCAGACTCGATGGGGATGCAGTCAGAGCTGCAACTAGGCACAGCGACGCTGACAAAGTTCCTCAGGGATGTGCTAGTGATCGCTGTGCTCAGCTGCAAGCTGTGGCCCCAGAGTTTCTGCACAGGCACCAACAAACACAGAACGGGCACGTTTTGACTCGGACTCATTTCTTCCTCAAAGGGCCAAGTGTCAATATGTTCTGCTCTTGAGGATGTGTTCTGACTTCCAGTCAGCAGTTGGTCAACTGCATTACTTGCATTATATGGAAATTCCCAGTCCCCAAGCTGGATGGAGGTTGCCCAACACACTGCAGGGGAAGGAAACCACTGATTCAGTCCTTGGCTTGGAAACTCCACTGTCACTGATTAAAGACCCCCCCTTGAATCAACAGGTCTGTGCGGCGTCACACTTCAGCTCCCTGTGAGCCCAAAACCAACTGAAAGTGTGTGTTTTCTGGCCTGTAGTTTTATGGAGGCATTGTAGATGTTTGGGGTCTTCTTTTGCTCCAGGCTCCTTGGAGCCATCTGTGGGGAATCCTTCTGTCTTCACTTTGAGGAGATATTGCTGATTTCTATTTATCAACCAGCTTCCTTGGAACGGAAGATGGAAAATTAATTGCAAGTGGATTTGATGGGAGGAAGAGTGCAGGCAAAATTTGTTCAGTGCATGAGCATCCATTCCTTTTGTACTTTCTGCCTCTGCTGAAGTTTTCCATGTTCTCTGGGGTTATAGAGGGCACCTGTAGACCTGTCACAACAATTGATCCCACTGTGCCAGAAATGTGCAGGAGCAGTGTTTGCTTCCCTGGCACCAGGGACTCTTGTGCACATCTGGCCAGCCAAGGGAAAACGTTCTGTGCCAGCACACAGGGCCATCTGACATGATTTTTCCCACTATGTCCAGTGAAGAAAGAGTTGTTGGCTGCAATTTCCAGGCTGTGTTAGAGCCAAACAAACTTCCAGTCAGTGAAACTGTGTGTCAGTGGAACTGGCGGCCTCTGTTTGTCTTCTGTATCTAGTCACAAGGATCACCTCAGATTCTCCTGGAAGCTTTAGGAGCTGCTTAGAGCAGGAAGTGAACAGGTTTCCAGTCTCTACATCTCCTCCAGCCTGAGCCTGTCCTCTTTATAAAGCAAGAAAGGACCACAAGCCCTGGTCTCATACCTTAATGTGCGGGTTTTTTCAGTTAATTTAAAAACTTGGGATGATTTAGCCCCTTTAGTTGCCCAATTTGGAGCAGATCATCTGCCCAAGCCACTTCCATTGCTGGTCATGGGCATTAGCTGGTTTCAGATAATGCAATCAAACATCTTTAACTTGTGATTCAGAATCCAGAACGTTTATTCATGGATTTGTTTGTCCCATGACATTCAGTCCTGGGTTTCATTTTAGGATGCTCGTTTCGATTGCTTTTTCCATTTTTATAAGTGCTTCTCCTTTCCGCTTTGTTGTTCAGTGGAGCAGGCCCAGGGACACCACTCAGATCCATACCCAGCACTCAGGAGGTTCAGTGCCAGCCCCTATAAAACACTTTGCCCTAAAAAAAGGTATCTTGTGTTCTTGTGGGGTTTCCTCCAAAGACAGAGACGCAGAGCTGGGTGCTTGGAACAAATGCAGTGTTGAAGGACAAGTGCATGCAAGTCTCTCTCTAATCAGCAAGATGCCCTGGGTGATCTGGCTTGACATTAAAAAGCACACAGGGTATTTTTTTCTTCAGGATCTTAAAAAAATGATGCTTCAATATTTACTTAAATAAGATAAAGCTCCAGATAACGACTGGGGCTATCCCTGTAGAAGGCAGTGACAGCATTCCCAGGATTTCATTTTGTTTATCTGAAAGTCATGCCCTGCTTTGTGAACTTTTCAGAGCCTCCACCAGTAGCCACAGAGGAAAACTCAAGGTTATACAGCACAGAAATTCCTTCATGCTGCACCTGTTGTAGATCCAATTCCTCTGGTTTGTGGGAGCCCGTTAATGCTGCCTAACCTGTTGTCCTCCTGTAGCCATTGCATGGGGTCAATTTCAGAAGCTTCTCTAATGCTTTTGCAGAGTTGCACTGCTTGTTAACACCTTGTACTAAGTGCCACAGCCTTACAATGTCCGGCCTCTTTCTCCAAAACAAACCATGCTTTCTCTAAACCGTAAAATCTCAGCCTTTTATGTAAAGGAAAGAAGGAAAAAGCAAAGCAGCACACACAAAAAAAAAAATCCCCTATCAGCCCTTCTCTTCTCTGGTCCCCCCAGGCTTCCTAGTAGCAGTGACTGTTTTTAACTGCTACTCAGTGTGCGCTTTTCTGTTGTGAATTTCAGGTAACTGAGCTGAAAGCCATCAGGAAAACCCTATTTTCCAAACAGGAGTAAAAGTTGTGCTTTGGTTAGGCTGCCAATGTGTTTATTAATTATCATTCTGGAAGAAGATTTAATGAATGAGAGTTGAGAACATTCTTACAGGTCTATGAGAAAGAAGAGCAACTGGTGTGCTGGTTTTATAAAACACCATGTTAGCTCCGCTGGGGTGTCCCCTGTGCTCTGCCACTGTCCCAGCCACCTCACCCAGCTCATCTCAAGTCACAGAATCACAGAATTACTGAGGCTGGAAAAGAAGTGCTTCCTAACATTCAAGCTAACCCTCCCCTGGCAGCTCCAGGCCCTGCCCTCTCATCCTATCACTAGTTGCCTGGGAGAAGAGCCTGACCCCCACCTGACTACAACTTCTCTTCAGGTAGTTATAGAGAGGAAGAAGGTCCCCTGACTCTCTTCTTCTCCAGGCTAAACAACCCCAGCACCTTCAGCCTCTCCTCATCAGACTCTCCCTCCAGTGCCTTTCCCAGCCTCAGTGCTCTCCTCAGGACCTGCTCCAGCCCCTCAATCTTTTCCTTGAAGCAAGGCACCCAGAACTGCCCCCAGTACTCAAGATGAGGCCTCACCAGTGCTCAGGACAGGGGAAGAATTACATCCCTAGTCCTGCTGGCCACACTATTGCTGATATATGCCAGTATGCCATTGGCCTTTCATGCCCCTGGCCCAGAGTAGCTGCTACTCCTACTGGGATATACTGAGACCACTGGCCTCTTGCTGGTGGCTTCCCTGCCAAGCCAAGTTACCCGACGCCTTCCAGCATTTACTCCAAAGGACCAACACTGTCAGCACAAGCATCCACATATTTTGCCCCAGTACAGACACTTGACTTCCTTTGCTTTGCTGGCCTGAGGAATTCCTCAGCCATGGTGAACAAGGTTTCTGCTCATGCGGCCTCTACCCTCCTCAGTTATTACCAGGTGTCTGAGCAAGGAGTCAGAAACCTGGTACCAAAATAATGCCATGGTAGCAAAATGGTGTTCAGAGCTATTTTCTTTCTTGCCGTTGCTCTCCCTGCTTCATAATGAGAAGTTCATGTTCAGTGAGATCACCAGTAGCCTGGACAACGAGCACATACTTCACCTATTGCCACAGAGAAGGCTGCAGGTGATGAGCAGTCGTGCCCCAGCCATAGGAAAATCAATATCTAAACTTTGGTCCAGGTTTGTCTCAGTAAAAACTCCACAGTGAAACAGCCCCAAAGCATTGGAGGCATTCGAAGCTGAGCAGTTCGGCTGTTGTCCATTGCATAAAGCTTGGTTATATTTTCAGAGCTGGTTAAGTTGCTCCCCACACCTACATGGAACAGGTTTCAAAGGAAAACCACACCTCTCGGGTTGCTTACAGATAGCTAGAGATGTTACTGCTGAAATAAGTTGTCTACTTAGATGTGGAATGAGAAATGGGAGGGCAAAGGAATTCATTCAGAAATTACTGTGTGTTTAGCAACATCCGTCTTTAACAAATCACCTCATCTGCTCTTCATTACCTGCTCTCTACACTGCTATTCCAGCAGCAAATCCAAACCAAACACCGCTCTTCCTGTGTTACTGAGCTACAAACCCCTGTGAATGCCCTGCTGGCCAGGGGAGATGCTGGCGCAGCAGGCTGGTTTCAGAGCCCCTGCACCCAGACTGGGGTTGACCACATAGCACTCATCCTGGATTTAGCACAGGTGTAAGAGAAGGAAAATGCACCATAGGTGTCCTCCGAATTGTCGGCCATCAGCTGCATGGGTTATGAATCAGCCAAGGGCCTGCTGTGCAAACTAAGCGGTGCCACCTCGTATCAGAAAGGGGTTAACTCTGTGTTTACACTTTCTGTCTGCAATTGCATGGGCAGCGGCTTATCTCATGCCATGTAATCACTGCACAGGCACAATTCTATCTAAACGATGGGCTCCCAGCCTGTGTGTAGTGACATGTGGTCACTTGACTCTGGGTTTGAGCAGTTCCCAGTGCTTGGAGCAATTTCTGCTGAGCATATGACAGGAGCAGGGCTTCTCTATCAGGAGAGAAGCTCTGTGGAAGAGCCCTAAGCATTCTCGTTTCTACTGTTCCCTTGCCCTTAATTCCCTGGAGGGGCTCCTCCACGTGCCATACGTGTGGTTGCAATGATTCTGCCAGACAACCTGGCAAAAATGTCTGTGCTGGACTAAGGGACTTTTGAATGCCACCTGGCTGCCCCAGAAGTGAGCACAGAGCCCTGTGGAACTGTGACTCTTTTTGCAAGTAATGTAGATCAAACAATAATGAACCATGCAAACCCAACAATCCATAGATAGAAAGCAGCATTTTGGGTTGAAGTGGAAGGTTTAGGGTGTGCATCTGCTGGCAGGGAATGCCGTGGCTGCTGAGTGAGCACTGCTAACACAGGTCTCTATAAACTAATCTCAGGCAGGGCTGATACCGTGTGGTGCTGATCGTTCAGCAATTATTAACTCAGCTGGTGCTGCTGGAAGATTGGGCCCTTCAGGGGGTCATTTCATGGGGTTGGTCCTTTCAGGGAGTCACCCCAGGCTTGCTGGGACCCTGCATCTCAGCCTGGTGGGGGCACTGAGGCAACACGGGGGGGAGACAGCTGGGGGAGGGTCCCCACTGTGCTGGTAAGTGATGGGAAGTGGCTGCTGATCCACCCTGAGCAGTTATGTTCAGAAGAAACACGACTTCTAAGCGGTTATCCAGCTGATAAATCTCAGTACAGGCTAGGGAGTGATCTGCTGGAGAGCAGCTCCGGAGAAGAGGACCTGTGGGTGCTAGTAGACCACAGGCTCACGTGCCTTCATGACCAAGGGAAATGGTCTCCTGGTATAAAATAAGAAGTGTGGCCAGTAGGCTGAGGAAGTTCTTTCACACTCTCTCTGCTCTGGTTAGGCTGCATCTGTGATCCTGTCTCCAGTTCTGGGCTCCCCCATTCAAGACTGGAAAAATGCAGCACAGAGCCTCTGAGATGACTGGGGAGCTGGAGCTTTGTCCTTGTGAGGAAAGGCTAAGAGAGCTGAGGCTGTTTAGCTTGGAGAGGAGTCTGAGGGGAAATCTGATCAATGATTAGAAATGCCTAAAGGGTGAGTGTCAGGAGGATGGGACCAGGCTCTTCTTGGTGATGCCCAGCACCAGCAGAAGGGACAAGGGGCACAAACTGCAACACAGGAGGTTCTGTCTGAACATAAGGAGAAGGTGGCAGAGACCTGAAACAGGCTGTACAGACAGATGGTGGGGTCTCCGTGCTGGAGAACCTAAACCTGGCTGGAAGTTTCCCTGTTCTATCTGCTCCAGGGGAATCCTGCTCTGTCAGGGGAGTTCGACCAGATGATCTCCACTAGGTTCCTTCCAACCCCTTCCCCTCCGTGACAAAATGACCCAGCGCCGCCCCTGGCAACTAGTAGTTGACTCAGTGCTCGAGGGGACGGAGCCGCGAGGAAGGGACACGGCGGTATCCCTCGACTGCGGCGGGAGGGTTACGGTAGTGCCGGAGACACAGACGGGGCGGGACGGGGGCGGCCCCGCTCCTCCCTCCGTGGGCGGTGGCGGCGGGGCCGCGGCGGTTTNGGCAGCGGCGCCGTAGCCGAGCCGTGCCGTTCCGTGCCGGGATGCCGTCGGGGTCCGCGTTGCTGGCTCTGGCCGCGCTGCTGTGGCTCCCTGCGCCGCCGGATCTCCTACGAGTGGTGGCGGCCGTGCGGCCCGCTTGGCTCAACGTGTCGTGGGAGGAC
>VZRI01009166.1:38066-106149 GCA_013397515.1 Upupa epops | reverse complement strand
CGGCTGCTCCTTCGCTGACAAAATCCGCGTGGCCGCGCGGCGCGGAGCCGCGGCCGCCGTCATCTACAACTACCGCGGCACCGGCAACGAGGTGCTGCCCATGTCCCACCACGGTGAGCTGCTGGGAGGAGGCACTGAGATGGGGGGAGAGGGGTGGCCCCTGCGTCTCTCCTTCTCCGTGCGGTGCCAGGACGGCGCGACCTGCGGTAAAGCCCCCGAGGTGCTTCGGCCTCCGCTGCTCGTCCCCAGCGCTGATGCTCCGGGGGAGGTCGGGGACACGTTGCTCCCTATGAGGGTGCTGATGCACGGGGATAGGTTGCTCAGGAAGGTTGTGGCTGCTCCATCCCAGGAAGTTAAAGGCCAGGTTGGATGGAGCTCTGGGTATCTGGGTCTGGTGAAAGGCGTCCCTGCCCACAGCAGCGGGTTGGAACTAGATGGTCTCGAAGGTCCCTTCCAACTCAAGCCATTCTGTGATTTACCTCCGACTCCTCTGCACAAGAAAAGTTCCTGCCCAGACCAGCCCGTCCTGTCCCAGGACTGTCTGTGTTAATGAGTAACGATGTCCAGTGGCTGCGGTGGGCTGAGGGTGAGCAGTGGCTCCTGAGCTCACTGAGCTGGGCACTGGCCGGAGCTGTGTGTGGGCACGTGGTGAGAATACTGCTGTCAGAGGGTTTAGGTTTTGAGTATGACTTGGTAGCTGCCCCGAGTCGATGGATGCTGGGTTTTTGGCGGGGGGAGGCTGAAATAGTCTGGGTTTTCACACTTGGGCATCATGTTCCTTCATGTCCTGCACACCATCCAGTTCAGGAATAGGCACGAGGTTTTCCTGTAGGTGACTTTTCAGCATGAAAGTACCATTCCAGTGCAGGTGGCCAAAGCCCTGGAAAGGGTGTTTCCATTTTGCAGATCTGAAGATGGAGCTTCTTTTGCTATAGGAAACCTCTTACTTGTCACAAGTTGCCCATTTTTCAGATAAAGAATGAGATTTGGCTGTGTTTCAGGCTAGTGTTCCCTGAGAAACAGCCCTAAGCTGAGAGCTGTGTAAGTGCCTCTGGGTATCTGCACAAGCAGGTGCCCAGTTTGTGGTGGGACAGGGTGGGCTGGCTGGCTTGGTGGCTCTGTCCAGCCCTTGGCTATTAGATGGGTGTGTTGGTGTTGTGTCAGTGGCACTGCTGCTGCAGGGAAGCA
Organism: Upupa epops; assembly: GCA_013397515.1. Classification (NCBI taxonomy): domain Eukaryota; kingdom Metazoa; phylum Chordata; class Aves; order Bucerotiformes; family Upupidae; genus Upupa; species Upupa epops. The sequence goes on along the minus strand of VZRI01009166.1, from coordinate 104,961 downwards.
TGACAGTGAAAATGGATAGCGAGTCTTAAAGCTTTGAGTTTGAAGAATAATGATATCCTTGCAGCACCCCTCTTGGAAAGGCTGGGGGGAGGCTTTCTGCCCGTTAGCAATGGAGGGAAGTGCTCTGGTGTAACGAGGAAGCAGTGGCTGCCTCTGGAGGTTCACTGTGCTCAATCTTAAGAGGTTGTGTGCCTGCCTGTGCTCTGTTTTAAGAATTTAAAATGCACAGTCTGGATGAGCTCTGGCCTTTCTGAGGTAGTTTTCTTACGTAATAGCATAGTCTGCTGACAGATGCTGTTGAGATCTGGCTATTGCTGGGCGAGTTTATTTTGCCGAGCTGACAGGAGCATCAACTGCCCTGAGCTCTGTTCTGTGTGCCTGCCTAACCCTGCAGCTCTTGGAGTTGCTTCTTTGGCATTGCTGACCTGGAGAGGCCACTGCTGAACCAGCTTTTGATGTAATGGCAGGTGTGCTCCTGCTCCCTCCTCCTAAAGACTTTCAGCGTCTTAATCTTGCTAGGAGCTGCCTCTCAAAATGAGCCATCTGCTCTCTGTAGGGCCTACTTGAAGCTCCCTCCTTTCACATGCTGTCCTTAAGCTCTTTGCAGAGAGATTTATGTCAGAGTGGCTCTGGCTGTCCTGATTATCCTGCATGATGAGTTACAGGCTGGAGGGCATGTTGAAACTTCTCAGATGAATGGTAGACAAACAGGACAGGGAATTCACAGAGAAGACAGCTTCTGTCAAACTGCTTATTTCATCAGCATGGCTCCTCCTTGTCGTGTCCTAGGAGACTTATTGGGTTAAGCTCGTTATTGCTGTTGCTTTTATTCCTTGTCCTTGTTTTAGTTGCTCACTTTCTCTCCTATTTCACCCTTCCTTTTCTTCTCTGGACTTCGGTTATCTTTGTTAATGTCATGGTGGTCTGTGAGTCACCTTGTACATCTTCCCACAGCTTCCTCCTGCTTACAACACTTAGGTAGCACACTGTGCTTGGGCCATTTCTGCCCTATGCCCCTGCTGGGAGCCAACACTCTGCAGTCAAACTTGACAAACGTTGCAGGCTTTCAACACAGCATGGCCAAGAGGAAGCAAGCTACAAGCAACCAGCCTCACTCATTTTGCCAAGCACAGGATAGTCCTTGTATAATGTTGATGAGGTGTAGAGCTGTAGGCTAAGCTCAAACTAAAGAGGTAAGAGCGGATCATTCTGTCCTTTGCTGAACTGGTGGAATGGGTCTTCTCTTCTGGCCCCCAGTGATGGCGCTAGATGTTCTAACTCTTACGGAGGCAGTGGGGAAGGTGGTCCTGTGTGTTAAGTAACAGGTTTTTTGTGCAACTGCAACTTCCACCACTGCTGTAACGGCTGTAACTGTGATAACACTGGCTTCGCAGTCTGGATTTCTTAACTGACTTTGTTTCTTCTTTAACTGGGCCATCATATGTCATCAAGTGAAACCGAGCAAGACCAAGCACTTCCTTCAGGCTGAGGCAGTGGCAAGTAGTGGGAGGAGGTTTTGCTGTGGCAAGCAGGAGCTAAGCCTTGGGGCTTCCCTATCTTTCCAGGTGCCTCGGGGAGCATCTCCTCCAGCCTGAGCTGCAGCAGTGCCAAGGCCTCTGCTCCACGGTGAGATGTGGGAGCTGCTGTCTGTCTGGCAGAGAAGAAAGATCCCTGTGTGTGGGCTTTGATAAAAGTCATGGCACAACCCTCTTTTCTCTGCAGAACTTTGGTAGCAACAGAAGACAAAGTTATTAACAGAAGCTTATGTGAGAGACAGAGGGGCTTTTTCTGGGGCTGTCAAGGTTGGCTTTTGAAGTGGCTTTCTTGTTCAGAGACTTAAATGTGCCTGTACTTGACAGCAGTGTTTGTCCTGCTTCCAAAAACTTCTTACAATCATGGTGTTTAGTCTGATTAATTCTTTATTGCTTATTATTGGTGCTCTGTGTGGAAACCTTTTGCTGTGCCGACTTTGAAAAACAAGACAAACAATCCTTTCTCCACCCTTTCTCCCCCCCCCCAAAGCAAACATCAAAACCCAAACTGCCCTGGCAATAAAAGCAACAGAATGCAATAAATAACCAAATCAGAGATGATCAAATCCTGTCTAATCCTCCCTAACACATAGGATGTCAAGGATTTAATGGAGTCCAAAGTAATATTTACTTTGTACTTATATAAGCACAAAACTGTATCAGTTTGCAAACTTGAGTTTTAATTATGCTTATTTGAAGAGGATGGTACCTCTCTGTGGCAGGCTGAGCAGGGTTTCAAAGTACAGTTCTGTGTGCTTATAATTGCACCTCTTTGTAATCTATATTGACATTCTGGAAAGGATGTTTGATTGGAGAAAAACTGCAGCACGTGGCAAAAGAAAAGAACACTGTGTTGCTTCGTTTTAAAGGTGGACCTTGACTTAAGATAGAACGAGGCTGGTGGGTGGGTTTGGAGTCTGGCTATGGTGGTAAGCATGGAAGGTGCTCCTTGGTGTCAAGTGTTGCCCTGCAGCTGGTCAGGAAGGATTCTTTGCAGGTCAGAAAGCTATTGTGGTAATTTTCTTTGGTTTCTCTGTTGTCATGTAACCCTAACCGTGAGAAGCACATCACCTGATCTGCCAGGGCTTATTCTGGGGGAACACAGCTAAATAATGTGGGTTAAACCAGTAGCAGTGTGTCTTAGGCTAACAAGATCTAGTTCAAGTGTAAACCTGCATCACTGGGTGAAAGTAGAAGGAAAGGGTAAATATGTAGCTCTGCTACTTAACTTGTTCTGCAGGAATTTCACTAAGGTGAAGGATGATCTCTGTATGCCAAGAGGAAATAGTGTATGTCTGCCATTGCAGTGTATGTTTGTTGGTGCTCTGCTCTGACTTTGTGTGAGGGATGAACTTTATAAACAAGCTATAACTTTGCCATGGAACTAAAAGGGTGATGTGATCTGTTAGAGATTGTGGCAGGATAGCAAACCCAAGGCAGGCAGTGCTGGTGCTTTGTAAAGGCTGTGTAAACACATAGTGCACCCCTCCTTTGCTGTGGGTGATTGCTTGAGCTGAGCACATGGGAGATGAGGAATGAGGATGAGAGGAATAATTAATGACACCTGCTCTCCCATGAGCCCTGGCTGTGGCTTCTGCAGATTATCTAGCCTTTCCTACCATTATTATCTAGCCTTTCCTACCAGTAGCTCCTTAATGAGAAGGAACATGAATGGATCAACTGTGCCTGGATGATATTTGCAGCCTGTAGTGCTGGAGTTCATAGCTCTGAATCTGAGAAGAGCTATTTGATATCTCTGTGGTGCAACTTTACCTTTATGAGCTCGATTCAGTTCTCCTGGTGCCTGTTTTACAGTCATGTCACAGCTATAGTGGCCTTTGGGTAGCTGGCCATAACATATAGAGGCTGACTGCTGACCCTGATGTCCCACCTGCAGTGGGACAGATGGGTGTGGGATTGTGAGTCGGGGCTGCCCACAGCATAGAGGTCTGTCAGCAACCGTGAGAGGTGCTGGGAAGGTGCTAGGATAGACTGTTTGGACTGATGGCTTCTGATCCCTGTCCTTACTTATTTTTTGTGTAATTTAGGTACCTAAATGAAAAACTGCAGGGTAGGCACCAACTCTTAGATAGCCTGGAAGTGCAGTTGCTTTTTTTGGTTTAGTGGGCTGCTGAGAAATGTGGAAGGATGAATTAAGATTTGAAGTGACAGCTGTGGTAGCAGAGGCTTCATTGTGTGGGACATATGTCCCTGAAACAATGACAGTGCTTGTTTGCTTCCAGTCTTCAATGTGCCAGTGAGCAAACAGCAGTCAGGCTCAGCACTGTTCCCTGCTGTATCAAATGTGACCTGTCATCTTTCTGCAGATAGATGCCTTCTGGCTCACACTGTGCTGACTTACGTTATTTTATCATTAGCTTTCTCAAACTTAGGGATTTTTTTTTCAGTGAGCACTTAGCTGCCACCAGTATGTTGACAGCGAGGGATATTAGCTGTGAGCTGAGTCTCGTTTGAAGAGGGTAAGTGATGTGTTTTCCAAATCAAAACTACTGACAGCTGTTGAGTAGATTCACCAAATAATTTTCATTAGGGAAGGTTGACTGCTGTTTCTCCAGAAGGTTTTAGGAGCTGTTTGCTAGATTGAAAGATGGTGCTTTACTTTTGCCTGTTTCACTGACCAAGCAGCATGTGAGTAGAGCTGTCCTACAGACAGGGATCAACTCGGTGCCCTTTAGTGTACTGGCTTGGCTGCCATTTGAAAGGATGACTTCATGTTCTAACTGTTCTAAGATTTAGAGCCTGGCACCATTTACCTCAGCTTTGAGAGCTTAGAAGAGAGTGTTAAAAACAAAAGGGTGGTAATAATTGGATTCATTTGGCAATTATTAACTTTTAACACTGCTTAAACCAAAGAGTGTAGGTTGGTTTCCATCTCCAGTATCGCCTGGGGACCCATGGAACCTCATGTCACGTGAAGGTACATTTGCTCTTGACGTGCTCCTTTAGACACCTAGTGTGTCTGGTAAAAGTTTCCCTGTACTTCCTCATGTGGTGATCTTCCTTATCCACAACAGCTCTGGGGTGACTGGAGGTCAAAGGGTCTTCCCCAGACAAACAAGAGCGGCAGTTCCCAAGCAGCATAGTCCCGCTAATAAGTGCAGTGCCGGACAGGAGCATACAGTAGTGTGTGTTTCCAAGCAGAGACTGTTGTGGGCATGACTTTTCCAGAATTTTCCATTTCTTTTGTGCAGCACAACCACTACATAGCGAGAGGTTTCTCTTCTCTCTCTTCTGACTTAACCCATGCTGAGGAACTTCTAAGGCTCTCTCTCATCTCTAAGCTTCTCTGCAATACTCCTTCCCCCACCCTGTTTTTGAATTCTATTTTTAAAGCTCTGGCTTCCTACACCTGTCTGCTCCTGCCAGTTTTTGCAGCTTTTCTGAATTTCTTGCTGTTGAAGGTTTACCTCTGTACTCTGAAAGACTAATATGTTGAGGAGGAAGGGATCAGGCATAGTGCCAGCTGTCAAGTAAAGCAAGTTGCAAGTAGATTTCATTAAGGTTAGCGTGAGCGAGAAGACAGTTAGATCAAAAAGCTGGTATCGTAAGGAGCTGTTGCTTTAAATAACTGCAAAGTCGTCTGGAGGAAAGCAATTCTTTTATCTTGGTGCCAGGTAATGCTTGGGGTGGGAAGCTGCAGAATAGGAGAAGGGGGAGGGACAAGCCTACCTATATGTCGGCTTATTGGGGCTCGAATTGTTGTTCCTCGAACTACAAGTCCAGACACCTTCTCCTTTTGTGAAGAGGAGAGCTGGAGAGCTGCTCATGAGGCAATAAAGGCGTGAGGACTGTGTGTGTCTGCACTGAAGGGCAGCTGGGTTAGGTGCTGCTCACTCAGCCCTGCTTTGCCGATGGCTTCAGCCTTGTGCCTGTGGGTGTGAGCAATCATTACGGTTTTTGTCAACATTGTGCCACTGATGAGAGCAGAGTTAATGTGCTGGGGTCTGGTTTCATTGTGGGCTACATCCCATGTGTCCGCAGCCTGGTGTGGTGCCAAGACACCTTTTGTGTGCAGTGCTGGCCTTTCATCCGAGATGAATTGCATCATGTCTGTAATAGCGGCTCAGTCTCCATGGCTGTTCATTTATTTTCCCTTCTGCTGTAACAGATAACAGTAAACTTGTACCAGCCTGTTCAATAACCACCAGAAGTACCCTGATTCTTATGATTTCAATACAGAGAGATAAGCAATAGTCAAAACGCTATGTCCTGCATCTTTTTTTAGACCTGGAAGACAGTGCATCAGATATTGTTGCATGCATGAAGAGCCTCCAGTGCTACTGTGGGAGGAAACTGTTGGAGAGATTGGTAGTGTTTTCCTTCTTGAAGTACAGGGGGTGGTTTTTGTTAACACACAGAGTGGTGCTAGGAGAATACTCTTAGCTCCTTTGACTAAGGCCGATCCCCGCTTGCTGATCTCCTGTCCTGCAACACGTATCATCTAGATAAAAGCAAAGATACCGTTGCTGTCTCACTGAGGCTAGGGTTTGCATTTCATCTTCCTAAGCTGTCTTCAGATGGTGTTTGTGCAGTGGTTAAGGGCAGTCTATCATTTTCTTGAGAATTCAAACTCTGAAACTTGCTTCTTGCTTTTCTTTGTTGCATGAGAAGCAGTCAAAATCAAAAGTAGTATTTTCCATTCTGTTTTTTCTGAGCTGTGTGGCTTAAGCAGTGGTCAGCTGGGACTTCCTATAGCTGCAGAAGAGGGGGTGTGATGAGTTATTGCTGTGGTACTTTGAACAGTTGTGTGACTGTGTTCTCTGAAGACATCTCTGCAAGATCATGGCAAGCTCTGTACATTAAAATCCTTCATCCTATAGTAGTGTGGCAGAACTTACTCAGCTGTAGCAGAATGCCTGCAGCCTTTACTCTGTTAATAATTGCACCCTTCATTTCTCACTCCTCTTTAAGCGTTCAGAGAAAACAGCAGGTTGGTTGTCTGCTGAATTGCTGTTCACTTCCTTGGAAAAACAAACCAGATAGTGACTATTTAAAACATAAATAAATTGATAGTCTACTTGGACTCACTCTGCCACTGCGATATTAACCAACTTCCAGTCGGCTCACCATGGCTGGCCTGTTAGAAAACCCCTTCTGCGCAGGGAGAGATAATGTTTAACTTTCAGATAGAATTACTGTGCCGTTTCCTTCCCCTTCCAGTGACTTCTGTTTCTCTTCAATTTTAAAAACTCAGTTGAGTCCTAGAGGTAAATTCACTGTTGGTTGAGTATTGGGCTAAAATACTGTTGGAATGGATTGCTGGTACAGCCAGTAGCCAGGACAGGCAGAGGGTGTGCCCGAGATATTAGGCAAGCGGCAGAGTGAGTTGTACTGGTTCCCTGTGGTTGTGTTGTGGCAGAGGTGTTAGTTAGTTCCACAAGATTCTCTGGGCAAAGGGAAATAATACCGACAACACTCTGGGGCTTAATTTCACTCTGATTAAAGATAGTGCAAGGCTTTAGACTTTCTGAAAGCGGGTGAAATGATTGAATTTGAAATGTTGGAGCTTGTGTGCAGCGTGCTGGAATGGGCTGCCTGGGGAGGTGGTAGGGGCCCCATCCCTGCAGTCATTTAGAATCAGGCTTGATGAGGCTCTGAGCAACCTGACCTAGGTAGAGATGGTCCTGTTTGTGTAAGAAAGTTTGACTAGATGACCTCTGGAGGTCCCTTCCAGTCTGGAACATTCTATGCTGGCTGTTTCCTTGTTCTGAAATAACTTGCCTGCTTAGGTTTTATACCTCTTCCTTCCTAAAAATGCCTACACAACTATTGCCTTAGAATCATAGAATCACTAGGGATCAGAAGGGACCTCGAAAGATAGAAAACTATGTTGTAGCTAGGGCAGCTCCCAAGAAGGAAAGGGCCCTGTCATGCTGGCTTACAGCCCTTTTTTGGTAAATTGTGATAAATATTAGAAGGGTTTGGCTTTCGCTGTCTGAGAAAATAAAGATGTATAGATTATATTTTTTCCAGGTTAAGCCTTTACACTGAAATGAATAGGTCTTTTATGATTTACCTGATGCTTTAAACCATTCAAATTCAGCAAGTTTAACTAACATAAAATAGTTTCAATGCCAGAATGAGCTGAGAGACCCATTTCAAGTGAGGCTAGAGGAGCTGGCTTGGAGCTGGAGGTTTTGAGCTGACTTCCACAAGATGCAAAGCTGTCAAACAGCTGGGAGTTAATTATTGACTGCAAAAAGCTTTGCCAGGGCCTCAGAGCTGGAAAAACATACAAGTGTTTTTTCAGTGTCACCTCTGAGTGCTGCAAGAACATGTTAAGTATTTCTCTTAGATTGAATTAATGATCTCTGTGATGTTAGGGGGAGTATTGAAGAAGGCAGTAAAGTAAGCAGAGATGGCAAATTTCATAACTGATTTATTTTTTGCTTAATACCCATGGTATTATAGTATTACAGACCTTCCATTCAAGCACTGAAAAATGGCTCCTTAAAATGACACTTGTTCTCTGGCAGTTACTTAGCTGGCGATTTAAATATGGATTTCATAACCTGAGCTCATTTTGCTAACACAGAAGGACACAGAAATGACCGGAGATGCTTTCTTGCCCTTTCCAGGTTGTACGTCAGTTGTATTAAACGCTCAATGCAAAAGCTACGTGAAGATTAGAACAGAGGGGAAATTCTTTTTAATATCTGGAAGGAAAGGCAAAGATCTGAAAGTGAATTAGTGATGTTCGACTTGAAACTGGTTGGAACTCTGAGTGTGCACGAAAAAGGCCTTTTTCCTCTGTTTGAGCTGGCTGCTGCACTTGGAGAGGTTTCAACTTGTTCGAGCTTGCAGGAAGCAGGATTTTCCCCTGGACAACACAGTATAGCAACAGCCTGCTCTTCTCTTTGCTTACCAAAGCTGTCTTGGAAGGGGCGGTTGCTATGAGAGCAGCAATGAGTGAAGCATAGGCAGTGCCTTGTACTCGTTCTGATGTTCTCAGGCAGCAAATGGCTTGACTGCAAGGCTGGAGATGCAGGATACCAGGAACAAACTTTAATTATGGTTAAGGTAGAGCTTTATTTTCATCCCAGGTGAGAGAGTCTGCCTGTTACGTTTATACCTATCTCTAACAGCTGTGCTCTTGAAGACCAGTGGAGCCTTCCCATGTTCCCCAGTAGCACAGACCAGTCCATGGCAAGCTCAGGGTCACTGCAGAGCTTTTTGTAGGCAGAATTGTCCTAGAAGTTTGTATACTATGGCTGTACTCTCCAGGCTTTTAAGTCTTACTCTGCTGTACTTATTCTACCTGGAGTGCTACTGTAGCTCTGTTTTAAAGCTTTGATTGCATTTGCTGTACTATAGAAAGGCTTTTACAGTAGTGAGTTTGAGGGCCTGTGGGAATCAGTCTGCAGTTTTGTTCAACCTGAACACACTTTTATGGGAAAGACATGTTAATGCTGGAACAGGTCTAGAGCAGAGCTCCCAAGTGAGGGGTGAGGGGTTTGGAGAACCAGTCATATGAAGAAAGGCTGAGGGAGCTGGGCAGGTTTAGGTTGGAGCATTGGAACAGACTGCCTAGGGAGCTTGTGGGGTCTTTCTCTGGAGACATTCAAGACCCGCCTGGATGTGTTCCTGTGCGACTTGGTCTAGGTGATCCTGCTGTGGCAGGGGGATTGGACTGGATGATCTTTTGAGGTCCCTTCTAATCCCTAATGATTCTATGAAGAAGGGGAGGCTGAGAGGAGACCTCATTGCCCTTTACAACTAGCTGAGGGGAGGTTGTAGAGAAGTGGCTGTTGGCCTCTTCTTCTTGGTGACTGCTGACAGAACCAGAGACAATGGTCTAAAGTTGAGATGGGGGAATTAAGTTGGATCTTGGGAAGAAATTCTTTACAGTAAGAGTGGTAGGGCACTGAAATGGCCTCCCCAGGGAGATGGTTGAGTCACCCACCATTCCTGGATGCATTTAAGAAGGATGTAGACATGGTGCTTCATGACCTGCTACAGTGGCAGTATGGAAGGGATTATTTTGTGCTCTTTTGATCAGGTATTTAGGTTTTTTGTTGATGTGGGTATGGTTGGACTTGGTTGGAAAGGACCTCCTAGATTACCAGGATTATTCTGTGGGGAGAGGGTTTGTGATCATACCTGTGAAAGGCAGGGAGACTGTGGAGACATCAATACTACGATCTAGCACAGACCTGCAATGCCAATGTTGCGTTGAGGTATGCCATGAAGTCCCACCACACTTGGCAACAGCACACAGTCCATTGGCACCATGAGTCCCCCTGATCTGGGACTTGGTCACATGGCTACAAGAGCTGAAGTTGTGGTTGCCTGGTACAGTGTATGTACTGACTCAGTCAGGTAAGCAATGCTCTGCCATGCCTTGCTTTGAAGCAGAGCATTTGGTTGGCTCCAAGGTCTCACCCTTGCCTTGGTGTGCTTTAATACATAAACTTATTGTGATTTGATTTTTTTAGCTAAAAATGAGTGCTCTTAAGGCACTGCTCAGGTTACATTGCGGTCTGCTAAATAGTGTGGGCTGACTGCTCTTCAGGACCTACAAATTGCTTGAAAATAGATTCATCTGTAACGCAGAGTGGCACAGCAGTGGATTGCAATAATCCCCTTAATGAATGGGAAATAGCAGGCATTTACTGTGCACAAATGAATGGTCCCAGTTCTGTGCTCACTGCACTTCTTTACTGAACTGCAAAACCTGCAACTTGAAGTTTACACAGAGCAGAAGTGTAAGAGCAGAGCAAGCAAAGTCTTTGCAGAGATGTTTAATACAGGTATTTCTGTTGGTACAAACAGGTGCAACTCCATTTTATAGCTAAGTCAACTGGATACAGGAAGGTAAAACTTGTCCCAAACACACTCTCCCTGTGTACCAAATGCATTTGTGCCCCGGTCTTGTCCTACCCTAACAGACTGCTCTTGGGCTTAGTGTCAACCTGTATCTGCAAACCAGCATCCTGTAGATTTTGATCAGTGTGCTGTCTTATGATTTGGGAGATGCCTTCTACAAATCTCTAAATCTAGAGGCAGAAGTAATTTGTTTTAAAGACTTGATCAGCTTTTACTCTCCAATTTCACAGGAGGTGGGAGAGAAGCTGGGAAATGTTTAACCAGCCTGGCTTCTGTTTGGCACTTAGACTGTTGTTAGCTAAGCAGGTGGCAGCTTAATTTCACCTTCTCATGTCCCTTAAGAGCTGTCACGGAAAGCTTTACTTCAGTCACAAAAGCTGTTATCTGGTTGAGGCACTTGGGCTTCTGTGAGCGTTGGGTTTTTTTTGCTGTGGACAATGAATTGACTTCTCTCTTGCTTTGCTGGTGTCTGGTGGGGGTGAAGCTGACAGTTCAGGGCAGCTGCTATGCTTGAGATGCCTCTAGATGTCCTGTCAAACGTGTCTTCCATTCAGATGCTGAAGCACTGTCAGGACCCTCTGCCTGGGTGATGGTCTCAGTACCTCTCATGATGGGACCTTCTCCAGGACCTCAGGAAGCATTGGGTGGGACTGATTGTATCTGGCTTCATTCTAGAAGCGCTGCAGCAGTCCTAAACACACACTGTGGGCTTCTGCTTAGCTTCATCTTTGCTCCACAGGGGGAGTAGTGCTGGTGCCAGTGGAAATGTGCAACCTCTCCTTTCTGCCCTTGTTACTCCAGCGTCAAAGCTATAGCTGACCACTTGCAAGCGCTCATCTAAATGAGAGTGTAAATTCTGAAAGAAATCTCTTGGTGGAGGGGTGTGGAGCTGTCAGCAAGTGATTTTAAAACTGTCATCTAAGGACATCCTGGTGAAGTGAAAATGAAAAGGAAGACTTTTAAAGGGTAAATCTTGTTCGCAAGTGATGGCTTAGTAGCTGATGTGGTTTTGCAGACTGGCGGTGACATTTCATTAACAGGAATCCCTATGCTACCTCTTGTATTGCGCATAACCACAAGCTATATTTAACGAGTGAGACATGCAGGAGTGAAGAGAAATAAGGCAGAACAAGTGGTTTGGGGTTGTTTTTTTTTTTTTTGGCAGGATTTTTATTTTCCTGTTGTCACAGCCTGTTTTTCCCATGCTTATGGAAGTAACTCTCACCTCCCAACTTGACCCGTGCTTAATTCTTTACTTGTTCCTAACACCTGATTCTAACTCCTTGTATAACTGACGCACAAGCCTTAGCTCATCGTAAAGGATGGTAGTTGTAGTCTGGCTGATTTTCTTTTCCATTGGGTGATGTACTTCTCATTACAAGGAGCATTCCGAATAAAAGATGAGTTTAGTCACACTGAGGAGAGTTGCTAGACATCGTGCATAGCTGTGCTGGATCAAAGGCATTGTGTTAACAAGCTGAAAAACTAATAAGAGCTTTCTCAAATGAGAGTTTTTTTTGGTTTAGCACCAATTCTGGGGCTTTTGATAGCTGAAAGTTGCATAAGGTTTTTCTTAGTGAAGAAAACAAAATTGGTCTCCCTGTTAAAAAGCATTTTTGGGGGGAGGGATAGCTAAAAATAGCACTTCTGTGACAGCCTTTATTCCTTCACTATGCAATAACCAAGTGTTGTGCAGCTGATGGTTTAATGCAGTGATACTCCTGACTGGCTAGTCTTTGAATCCACCTGTATTGTGTTAACTATAGAGAGAGGCCAGTGACAATTTACTCATCTCCCCTTCTCCCTGTTTTTAACTCTTAAGAGCCTCCCTTGTTGCATTGGGACTGCCTGAAGTGCTTGCAAATCATCCTCAATCCCTCGATTGTCACCAAAATGAAAGCAGCTTTGTTCTGGACTGTATGGTGACCAAAGTTGCTTGACATTCTTTCTTCCCATAAATCCTTTTGGATCCTCTGATGGTTTGTGGTGATGTTGAACTGAGTACATGAAATGTCTTCATAAAATCTGGATGGAGTTTGCTGTCTGTGACCAGCTATGCACACCTTGATGATTGCTTTCCTCTGAACTTGCATTAGAACTCCACAGCACCATGTTAAGGGTCACAACCAAATGTCACTCAAATGTTTCTTAATTGCTTCTGAAAATACAGAAGCCAAAGGCTGATCTGTGCCGTTGCTCAGTGCTTGGGGAATCACTCAACAGTTCTGTCCAATTTAGAAAAGATGGAGCAGGGAGGGAGTCAGATCCGTTACAGGAAGGCGTTCTATGCCACCAGCTGCCTACGTGGCATCCCTGAGCACCTGGAACTCCCTGTTCACCTCACTCTGTTTAGGATTTATTTTTAATGATGATTAACTGAACATTTAATGCTGTTCAAATGCAAAGTGCCAAAGTGTTGCATTGTCATTAGTTTTAGACGTGTGCCCTACATGGGAGTCAGGAGTGCTGTGGACAGGTATGAATTCTAATATGCTTCGCTTATGGAGCTCATAACTTCCAGCTGAGCAAGCATATGGAGATGTCACTCCAGAAGCTCAGGCTGAATCTGTAGATGCTAGTTAGAAACTTTGTTTTTTGTTCTTTAACACTTTATTAACACTTTAACATCTCATTTGGAACCTGAATTGGAGACATTCAAAACCCACTTGCATATGTTCTTGTGCAATCTTCTCTAGGTGATCCTGTTCTAGCGGGGGGGTTGGACTACGATGTCTTCAGAGGTCCTTCCCACCCCCAGCCGTTCTATGATCTAAGACAATGACTTTGATACAACACCTGGGAACTGAGCCTGGATTCCCTTTCTCTGTTGCAGGTGCTGAAAGCATCGTTGCCATTATGATTGGCAACCTGAAAGGCATGGAGATCTTACAGCGGATTCAAGATGGCATGAAAGTGACTATGGTTATTGAAGTGGGGAAAAAGCATGGCCCTTGGATGAATCAATACTCCATCTTTTTCATCTCGGTATCATTTTTCATCGTCACAGCGGCAACCATGGGCTACTTTATTTTTTATTCTGCTCGGAGACTCAGGATTGCAAGAGCGCAGTCCAGGAATCAGGTGAGTTTGTGTGTGCCGTTGGGGTTTTTTATGCACCTGAGCCTCCATGCTCTGCATCTTGAGGGTAAAATACTGGCTGAGCATGGAAGTTAGAGTTTGTTTGCTTCATAGATAGGAGAACGTGTGATCTTGATAATGTTCTGATTTATATTTTTAACTAGCTTAAAAGTCTCCAAAGAAACAGACAACAGTAAGCTGTCTGTAGCGAGTAACCGATGATGGTGTTTAGCTAACTTTGTCTCCTATAAATTTGCTCTCTGAACTGCAGTGCAGCCATAACACTGATGTATTGGAGGCGGTGAGAGAGCTGAACTGCTTTTAGCTGACCCTCACACTTCCCACAGAGTACTGCCTATGTGCTAGCTCTGACGTGAGACACGATTGCAAATGTGTCTGCAAAATGGGGCATGGCTTTGGCTGCCTTTCTTTAGGCCACAAGTTGGGAAGCTGTTGCTTGTTGAAAGCTGCTTTCTGACTGAAAGCTTTGAGAATTGCCATGACAGCCTCAATTAGGGGCTGAAAAAGAAAGGCCTTGATAAACTGTTCTTTTTTAAATCCCAGGCATGAAGCTACTGATGAGTTAAGTTTCTGAGTAATTTGCTTCTGTGCAGTGATCTGATCAGTTGATAGGACTAGTGTTTACAGCTTTGTCTTCAGTCTGATCAGACCTGCCTCACACCTGCTACTTCAGGGCTTAAGCAAAAGACTTTATAAGTGAGAATAGAGTTGTGGCATGACATCTGTCAAAGGTGATGGGCTCAGCAGGAACAAGATCTGAGTGACTCACATGTGCGAACATACTTCAGCCTTGCCCTTCCAACTACCTTGCAAAGTAGATCATTGGTATTTGCAGTGCTTCTTGCAAGATGTCTGCATGAACTCTGGAGGAAGAGTCGAGTCCTGCCCTACAGATGGCAATAGCATAAGCCTCTCACTCTAGCTAGGCTCCTAGTATATGAATTATTTCTGGATCAGTGATTAGATAGCGAAGGAAGTGACAGACTTCTCTGCTGTTGCAGAGTAACTGCCCCGCTAAGCTGCTCTGGCTGTCCTAGAGATTTCAGGTCCCTTGAGCTAGATCCTTCTGAAAGAAGCAGATGAAGCTGAAGTTGGATATAGGTGTTTGACATTCAGGCCAGTTTCAGCTGCTGTAACATTTTAGGACTGACTTTTTAAAATGTTAACCTGCTAGAGTGAATGACAATAATATCCCTGGAGCTGAATGCTGAGCTCAAATACTGGACAGAACTGAATGCTGGTTTCTCTGATAATCACAGAACTTAATTCATTGTGTTCTGAAGTCTTGTTCTCGCAGGGTATTCTTGTGGATGTTGATCTGTTGGCTATATTTGAACTGATACTAGAGTTCTAACAGTGAGCTCAACTGTGTCTGTGCATTGTCTGAGCTGTATCTGACTTTGGACTAGGCTTCCTCTGAGAGCTTTGATGTAGCACGTTTGCATGTTCTGGTGTTCTTCATCACTTTGAAGTGATGCAAGGATACAACACTGAATGGTTAGGTTTGCAAGGGACCTTTACTGCTCATGTAGTTCAACCCTCCTGCAGTGAGTAAGGACACCTTTAACTGGATAAGGTTGTTCAGAGCCCCACCAAACCTGATCTGGAATGTTGCCAGGGATGGGGCCTCTACCACCTCTCTGGGCAACGTGTGCCAGTGTTTGACCACCCCCATTGTATGAAATGTATTCCTTTATATCTAGTATAAATCCACCCTCTTTTAGTTTAAAGCCATCACCCTTTGTCCTGCAGCAACAGACCCTGCTAAAAACATTGTCCCTGTCCTTCTTATAGGTCCCTGTGATAAAGATATAATGAGGGAATAGTTGGAAGAGCAGTACTGGAAGTTGTTACCTTTCTGGTGTAGTGTTGTCACTCCTGGATGTCATACGGAGTTTTCTCTGTTGTACCTTTTGTGAGGGATGGCATAGAGCTCTGTGGCTGGATGCTGGCCTCATGCTGACATATGTGGATGGAGATACACAGTTTCCTGATGATGAATTCCTTCTTTCATTCTCTGCCACTGGCTCAAGTATGAGAGCTCTGTTCAGTGCTAAACAAACCTGGGTAGGGAAAATCTGGCATCCTGGAAACTGGACAGCAAAAGATGCCACTTATCAAAGCACACAGACAATGTTCCTCCTTTGAAGGTGTTTAATAAAGCAGTCATGGATGTCTAGCTCTATTCTGAGCAAGCAGGCTCTCAACATGCTACAGATGTATTAATGCCTCAGTACTAGATTGTACTATGAAAAGCCAGTCTGCTTGGCTAGTACATTTGTGAAGAAGTTCTATCTTGGGCTCTGTGTGTACGAGAGGTTTATTATAGACTGAAAAATAACATTGATAAATTATATCTTAGTTCCACATAATTTCAGCTAAGCTGAAATTAGGGAGCTTTAAAATGGGCTTTATAAAGTGTGACAATAGAAGAAAGCTGTTCTGCTTTGCAATCTGTTTTGATGATAATGATGAGCGTATTCTGTGTTAGCCAGACAATTGGGTTTTCAGTGTATGTCCAAGGCTTGAGACTTCTAATTGACTTCTGACTGAATATTAGTCAAGTAGCTGATCAGCTTGTGTGCTGTGTGGGGGAACCTTCCTGTCATAATTGAGTCCTGTGGAACTTGGAATTAAACTTAACAGTTTTGAACTACTATCATGAGCTAATCATGATATGTGATATAAGAGACAATCTGCAGAGCAACCTTATGTTCAGATCCCTGAATACATGGCTCATTCTTGTGGACTAAGTTCCCAGCCCCAGGACAGCTTTTGCCCCTGAAAGGTGGTGAAGCTTGAGTCCCACTTGCTTAGTATGGAGTAGAACAGAAAGAAGAGACTGTTTTCTAAGTGCTTTGTCTCTTCAGTGAAGGCTTCTTAAAACCAAAAAGCCTGGTTAGATAAGTGTTTAATTTGTTCATGGGACTAATTGCTTGAATTGGATGGCTTCTGGTTATTACCGTTCTGGCTTGAGGAAAAGTCTTGAGACTTCAGTGATTTCTGAAGCAATCTCTCGTTTTGTAGAGTCAGGCTGTTGAGCACCTTTAAACTTTGCTGTTTGCTGAAAGAGTTTCTGTGCTTCTTTGTATGTTTTGTTTCTGGGGAAAGCACTTCTGGATGGACTGATCACATATATATAGCCTGAGTTGTAAATGTGTTCTCTTCTGCAGACTTTCTTGAAAGGTACTAGTTTGTCTCTCACTCAGCTTGAGCAGGAATTGTGTACAAGTCAGTAGTGTAAAGGGATTCTCTGACAAGTAAGAGTGTCATTTGAGAAGAGCCAGTTGTGTTGCTGTCTTGTGGTACAAGCAAAAGCACAAGTTCAGTAGCACATCTGTCCTAATCAAATACCTATTTCCTCGTGAGCCAGCTAGCAAAACTGTTCACAATCTGCTGGTTCTTATGTGAATGTATATTCTTCTGGGCTTGAATTTCAAGTTCTCACTTCTGCAATCTTACTGCATCATGAAGTCTGTGAGCTAGAAGGTGGAAGAAGATGAGTGTAGTAGGTGGCTTCCTGGCTTTCTAGTCAGCACAGTCGGCAAATTCAGTTCCTCAATACATTAACCTTTCTTAATAATGCAAAATGGCCAGCGATGTTATCTGTGGCCTGGTTTCTAATTTAAGCTCAATTCTTCACTGCCACAATTTCTTAAAGATTAGATGTTGCAGCTGAGAAATGACCTAATTAATGGTTTTGGAGTAGGTGAGTTGCTCAACTTTCCACAATTTAAAAAAACCTGTTTTTATGATAGTAGTTACCTGTGGGAAAGAACTTCCTTAGCTTGCAGGAGTTCTTGACCTCCTTAGAGCTCACTGGTCTGCTTTGCTGTGACTGTGCTAACAGAATGCCAGGAAGGCACCTTTATGCAGAACGGGTCAGATATAAAATCAGCAGCTTTAGAATAAGCAACAGCAAACCTAATTTTCCCAGTGGGATACCTCTTATTTCCACATGCCAGTGTGTGGATAGGAGCTGGGACCTGACCTATTTTGTAATAGATTGATTCTTGTTTTCTGTTTCTTCTTGATCAGCTGCTTTTCATAAAGCTACTGTATTTGGGCTTTTAATGGTAATAATATTTAATGTTTGTTTCAAAAACTTGGCTTCACAAAATGCTTTGACATTCCAAACCCGAATATCCCAGGTCTCCTGATAGACTATTTAATGAAAAGCCTTCCTCCGTGTGCCTGGAGGGGTGTTCTGCTGTGTGTGTATTCACATCAGTGTTAAAGGTGACTTTGCCATTGGTGCATTTCATGAAAAGCAATTAAATGTGTGCCCAGGCAAAACATAAAATATTGCTTCAGTAAATTATTAACGCTACAGCCAGTTGGGTCCTGTCTAATACTCTTGGTCTGACACTAGATGTGTAGATAAGCACATTCCTAGACAGTTTAGTTTTCAGTTAATAACAAGTAACGGTGACAGACATTTCTGGCTGTGTATGACAAGTACTAACAGTGCTGCATTGCTGCTCTGCTGATGTTGCCACATCTGCTGCTGAAACCTTTGGAGGCCTCTGTGTTTACTGAGTATATGGGTGCTCTTCTGTTGCTTCACTGAAACATTGATAAGGGGACCATAAACCTAAAGTTAACCTTAAATAACGTACAGAAACACATTAATGTTTTCAGCAGAAGTTCTTTACAAGCTCCAAAGAAAACCTGAGTAATTCTTGTTAATAAAAAACCACCTGAATGTACTTGTTTGTACCCTTTACCTTTTGGATTGCATGTAGCTCTTCTGTGATAGTTGTTGACAGCTATCTGCTATTAAACTCTTAAAACCAGGCACACTGCTGTTAGCTTAGAACCCCAAAAAAGAACAATATGCAAATAGGTTTGCACCAAAGCTGTTTGACAGTGTTCAAGCAGACCCTATACGTCAACTTGTTTGCCATCAACTGCTTTAGCACAGGGAACGTTAGGCAGATAAGGACTGCCAAATCCTTGTTGAGTTTAGGTGTCAGCAGCCCTGAACCTATTTGTTCCTTCTATACTTGTGCCTCCAACTCTGCACCTTCATCCCAGAAAAGATTCTTGTAACTGAACTAAAATGCAGAAGAGGAAGTGCTGGGTAGATAACAGTGTGGGGTTTCTGTGCTGAGCAGCTGAATAGGGAAGAGGATTTTTGGTTAGCTACAAAACTTGAGTCTAGTCTGTTACAAGGATAAGTGTCGCATTGGGATGGCACTGCCAGAGCAGCCTGACGTGCCTCTGTGCTGGGCACTGAGGGAGGGAGAGGAGAGTTGTATGCTTTGTGTTGGCGGAACAGCACCAACCTGTGACCTTTAGACAGAGATGCTGGCTCCTGTGCTAATTAGCAGCTTTGAAGTGACAGTTGGACAGCAACAGTTGCCAGGCAAGAAGGGCTTCTACTGCCTGCCAGTCATTGCCCAGCCATCCCAAGAGCAGCAAGCAAGTCCCTGCGTGGAGGGATTTCCATTAAAGCTGCCCTGTAATCCATTTGGGATTAGTCATTTGATCTGTTTCACACCTTCTGTCACTGGGAGAGAAAGAAATGGGTCTGAGCTACTTTTTTTTTCCACTTATGTGTGTTACCTCAAACCAATAGTGAGATAAAACTGTATTCTTCAACTTGACAGTAGTTGGTGCTAGGAGTCTGCTGAGCTGGTTGTGTGCTCTGTAAAGCAGTTGTAGAGGAGTAGTTCAGGGTGTACTGGTGGTAGCTGAGCTGACTGGTAAAGATCTCACCTTTCACCAAGACCTGGGTGTGTGCCAGGAATTTGTCATAAAGTGAGTAGTTAAAATTACCAATTCAGTGTTCAGCCTTCTGTACCAAGTCAGTATGAAGGCTTCTGTTTGTTTTGGCGAAGTCTAATCTGATGTAAGTATTATCTTACATCTTCTCAAAGGAACCCTTTAAATTCCTGTGCTTTGTGGAAAGGTTAGGTAAAACCAAAGCATATACAGATGTCTTGTCAGTGTATCACCCCGACAGCAGCCCCAGCAGTGTGTTCAGAAAGTCTGTTTCATGTTGTCCCTAAATAGCTTTGTCATGCTTGACTTGTTTTGATAACATCTGGATTATAAAACTGGTATCTGCTTGCAGGAGGCACCTTGCTAAGTAACCAGCACTTAAGAGCAACATGACAGTGTTGAACCAGAACTCTTTCTGTTACAGAGACAACTGAAGGCCAAGGCTAAGAAAGCCATTGAACAGTTACAGCTGCGCACCCTGAAGCAAGGGGACAAGGTATGATCGGTCCTATAATCGGCCCTTGCACACAACCCAGAGTTGTCTTTAGTACTGGAGCACAGTGCAGAAGTGTCTCTGAGCCAGTAACTCTCTTGCACAGATTATTCCTCTTTCACAGCAGACCCTTTTCTGGGGTGCAAGACTTTCCAGCTTGCACATGTTTATAAATCCAGTTTAGTTTGTTCTTTTGGTCGCTCGCTTGCTTGCTTGTAGTCTTGCTGAGGTGAAAGGTCTTAATTTGCTGGCATGGATGCTTACAGATAAATTAGTGTATTTAATCAGCTTCCTTGGCTATGCTTTCCATGACTTAAATTGCAAGTAGCAGTTTCTGAACCTCTCCTGCAGTGCCTCAAATACTGATAGTTTGCAGCTGCATTTCTAAACCATGAGATTGAATTTTCTATGCTTCTGTAAAAGCATCGGCTCAACTGTGAGTAATCAACACAACGTGGTTATGTGAGATTATATACAGGAGCTATTTGAGACCTCTTTCTCCACAGTAACTCTGACTGTAGTTCAAAGGAAGATTTTAGAGTCTGTTAATACTTGAAATTAATTTCACTGCTTTAGGAAACTGGTCCTGACGGTGACAGCTGCGTTGTGTGCATTGAGCTGTACAAGCCGAATGAAGTCGTGCGTATTCTGACATGCAAGTAAGTTGCTTCCCATATTGTTCCTTAATTCAAAATCTGGAAGTATTCCTCATGCTTCTACAATGTTTGCAAAGGTGATAGAACTTTAATCAATCTGTTACACTATGAGAATTCTTGAATCTGTGTCAAGCAGTGTTTTGAACGTGAGGAACTGTGTAACTACACACTAGTGGCATGCCCTGGTTGCCTGGGTTCATAACTTCCCCTCTGAGTGGATTAACCAAGGTAACTTAGCAGACTATGATGCCTTTCCAGGGGACACCAGGGCTTCTAAAAATTATTATACAACAGCAAAGGAGGCAAAAGTGTTACTTCTAAATTGCAAATAACCAGCGAAAAATTATGCCCGTTTGTTAGTAACCAGTAAATGAAGTGACAAGAAGGTTTTGCTTCCACTAAATGTGATAAACCATAATGACTTGATGCTTAGAGGGAAGCATTTCTATTCTTGTATGCAAGAAATAGAGACTAAAATAGAACCAGGACAGTTTACTTTTCTAGAAAATTGTTTACTGCTGTATCTCATGGTTGCGCTGCTTTGGAAACCCAGTGCTATTGCACCGATACTTTGACTCAGACAAGCAATGAAGCCGTTTTTCAGGGCTTAAGGAAACTGGTTCTGTGGGACTTCCCCCTGTGCCTGCTGGATGTGCCCGTGACTGCTCTGGCAAAGGTGCTAAATCTAAGGGTTGCAATGTGACCTGCACAGATTTTGTATGGAAAGAGGTTTTGTGACCCCTGGGGAAAAATTTGGATGTAGGAAAAATTGAGATCTGCAGAATGGAAAAACCTGTAGTTGCTGAGCAGATTTGTCAAATGCTATCAAGCTTGAGCTGGGATCACCTCTGCACAAGGTTACAGGTTTGCAAAAGCTTTCTCTCCTCCCAAGTAGGACTTCTAAGCTGTTTTGATACCACAAAGTTGGCCTGTTAAGGTATTATCAACAAACTTTCTTGTTCTAATGCTTAATCATTGAAAAAACCCAACCCAGACAACTGAATAAGCTTTCAGGCATGCATGTTAATTATTCAGTTGTCAAGTTTATGCTTGTGGGTAGTCCTTTTACTAATGGAGTCCCATAAATACAGAAACTCTAGACAGGCTCTAGATAATTCTGATTGATAGGAGACTTGAGTTCTCATTATTTTCCTATAAACCCTGCTAATCTTGATAGGAGCTTGCAAACAAAGCATGATTTACTGGCTTGAAAGGGGTGTAACTTCTCTTGAATATACTCTTTTTACCAAATTTGCTCTGTTATTCTTTGAGAATGCTTTTTGCCTTTTGTTTCATTCTTCTTGAGCTACTGAACAGCTCTGAGAGGCTCTCCGAGAGCTTAAGGTAACTGCATTTACTTGAGATTCTTCACCAGAGGTGATCTCTGCTAGAATCAACCATGTTAAATTCTGTCTCACATGAGTTTTAAATTGATAATT
Organism: Upupa epops; assembly: GCA_013397515.1. Classification (NCBI taxonomy): domain Eukaryota; kingdom Metazoa; phylum Chordata; class Aves; order Bucerotiformes; family Upupidae; genus Upupa; species Upupa epops. The sequence continues at coordinate 83,168 of VZRI01009166.1, read as the reverse complement.
ACTGCCAGAATGTTTTCAGTTGAGGTGGCTGACCTCAGTGCTGAGACCCTTCTTGTTAGAAGCATTTAACTATATCCATGAAGGAAACAAGCAATCAAATGCTCTTGTGAGTCACACTGGTGGTATCTCGGTGTCTGGGGTGTGCGTATTTGCAGAAGCTGTTCTTGACCAGATAGTCAAACTGAAGGCATTTGTGGCAGCAGAGGTGTGCAAGTCCAGTCTTAAGTATTTAAAACAGTCACACGTCAAGGACATTCCAGGCTGTACTCTAGACATTGCACTAGTACACCTGGAAGGACGGGCTGGTTATGTGGGCTGCATTGGAGAACCCTGGTATCATACTGGGGCATAGGATACTGAGCAGTGGATGTGGTGATCTCTGTACTTGACTCATAATAGACTTCTGATTAATATTGAGCAGTGCCTGTCTGCATTGCTATTTCTATTCAAGGAGCTGAAGGAACAGGCAGATTACAGGATTTCAAGTCATCCTCCTAAATCTGTGGCCTAATTCAGACCCATTGTGGAACTGTCTTCCTACCAAGCACACATTTGCATCTGTGATAGCTGAACGATATTTACTTTCCCGAGTACGCAGCCTGCCAAATACCCACCTGGAATACACAGGGACTGCGTAATGTAAATGTGTGGGAGTATGGCTTATCTGAAGGATGTAACTGTGAGAGATTATTTTTCTCTATAGTTTTGACAGAAATAAGTGCTATATAGTCATCTGCATCTGCTTGACAGAACTTAACCTTAAAGCTAAGGCTGAGATGTCAATATTTGTTTTGGTTAAATTACCAGCTGGGAATCTATTGTACACATTTTTTTAAAAAATAAAAGCTTAGGACTAATGTAGCAAAGGTGATAATGCAGAGTTCTAGCCAGCTGTACAGAGATACCCATAGGCATAAACCAGATGCAGGTTTAAAGATCAACTATCCGTATCCTTCAACTGAAACTTGAGGCAAAATGAGGTAAACCATTCTGGAAATTCTAAATGAGCCTTCTCAGCTGCCACATAAACATGTTTCACACCAGGAAATCTAACTTGTTTGTTACCTTCTTCCACCAGCCATCTCTTCCACAAGAACTGTATTGACCCCTGGCTTCTGGAGCACAGGACATGCCCGATGTGCAAATGTGACATACTCAAAGTTTTGGGTGTTGAGGTAAGCCAGCAGTCTTTCCTAGTGGCAGATGCCATTAGCAGTGTTACCCTGCTGTGATAACCAAATCCTGAGCTATTTCATGTCACTTCTAGAACACTTGATAAGCATAGGCATTGCCATGTCAGTGGTGAGGTGTTACAATTGCTGCTGTGTCCCCTTTAACTGACCTGGTCTGAGTTGGTACCATCTGAAGACTTGGGCAAAATGTCAGCCAAAATTGTACTCCATGACTGAAGAATTGCTCCTAACTGTTGTGCTTGTAGCTGTGGGTGTTCCTCAGAGCTTCAGGCAGATGTTGACAGCTCATACTGTCCTTGAAACCAGCCTCTCTTCAGTATCTATGTACCTGGAGTCCTTGATAAGTGACTGTTGGCATGAGTGGCTATCGTTGTGCTACATGACTTCCTAGGATACATAAGGAATTTCTGATGTGCTGCTTCTGCAACTGGTTGTCATGACAAGTGCCAGAGAAGATGTGTGGTTGCTGCTTGGTCCAGCTAAAGTGTATACCAGAGTTTGCCTGGGGGAGGAAGATCTGCACTGAATGGCTGGCAGAATCTATTTATCTTGTCCTGGGAAGTAAAAGGGAAAACCTGGCTCAAGAATGCAAAAGCTGCATTTGAACTTCCTAGTCACTTAGGCACTAACTGGTTTTCACTTATTCCTAAATTCATGGAATGGTTCAGGTTGGAAGGGACCTTAACAATCATCCAGTTCCAAGCCCCCTACTGTGAGCAGGGACAGGACACCCCCCACTAAACCAGGTTACTCAAGGCCCCATCCAATCTGACCTTGAACACTTCCAGGGAGGGGGCATCCATGATGCTGGAGGATAACAACAGAGCTTTAATTTGAAATGTTGTTTTTTCTGCTGGGTGAAAGGTCACTAGACTCCAGTCTTGCAGGCATTGGTGTTCTGGAAAGATGCAGCCTCCTACAAAGTTGTGATTTAACCTTTTTTTTTTTTTTCTTGAAGGCAGATGTAGAAGAAGGGGCCGAGTCTGTGCACACCTCAGTATCTAGTGGAACATCACATGTCTCTACAGTTAATGAAGAGGATAACCGTAGTGAAACGGCATCGTCTGGATATGCTTCTGTACAAGGAGCAGACGACTCTGTTCTGGAGGAACATGCGCCATCAGAAAGTGGGTCTGCTGCTTCAGCTCTCTTGTTAAGATGGAATGGCACTTAGTTGCTTGTGCTGTGAATTAGGGGGGTTTGTTTCTAACATGTCACAGGGCTTTGAATATCTTTTCAGGGTAATCTTAATCTTCCCTTTTGCTTTAGTATTTGTCTCTGACACTTGATCTCTGCTTTCAAATGAAACACAATCTAAATGAATTGATGTCTGAAGTCTATGAAGAGAGTAGTTAAAAATCAGGCCAAAGAGATTTTTCTGAAGATATCCCTCTTCTTGCTGTCTCTTTGGAAATTTCATTTGGAGTGAGTGGTGCTTTGCCACCAAATTTGTCTGCTTTTAGTTAATTGCTTACAGAAAAATGTTGAGGGTCAGTCTTGCTCTAGCTTAGATGATGCAAAATAAAGATGACAAATGCTTCCGCTGAATTTCAGTTGTTGCCAAGACTGAGTCATCCTTGAACAGTTTGAGAGCTTTAACTGGAAAAGACTAGAGCTTTTCTAAATATCTCTTTGACCAAGAGCAAACTAATTGAAACAGTCTTTTAGTGCTCAGCTTTGCCAATGCACGCTCAGTACTGCTGCTGATTTTAAAAATGGAAAGTTTCCAATGAAAGTATCTCCTGTGGAATGGTTTTGGGAAGAGGAGTGTAAGTGGGGAAGCTTTTAGAGCCAAAAGGGGATGCTTTGTCCACATCTGCTTAGATTTTCTGCAGATAGGCTGGCTGATAGGAAAGTGTGGAATTCACTGACTGCCTCCTGTGGGGCATGTAGCTACAGTAACCTACAAGTGCATGGGAGTGCTCTGTTTAGGCACACCAGAAAAGCAGGTGGCACCTTCCATAAGCTAAATGTTGGAAGCTGAAATTGCATCTGTATAAGCAACTGAATTAGTGATATGGCTCAGGTCCTCATGTATTCTCACTTTTTGTGGCAAGATCATGTGTTAACATCAGCATAACAAGGTTAGTCTGTAGGGAGAAGGTCTTCAGCCAGTGTTCAGTTTATCCTGAACATAGTCTCTGGCAGATGCCTGTCTTCAGCAGTACTTAAGTTATAATGGAATTGCCAGTCTCTCTTTACAGATGGATTTTGTAGCCTTGTGCAATCTTCTGCCAGTTGAGCATGTAACCTATGCTTGCTTAGCACTGGTGAGAAGTGAACTCCAGAGCTGAGCAGGTACATCTGGAAATGACAGGTAGTGCCAAGGATTTGAGTTATGACACAAATAATGGATGTTTGGATTTTAGGCTGGAAAAGACCTATAGAATCATGGATTTGTATATGATCTTATAAGAATGAACTCTCAAACTAATGAGAACAGCAGAAGAGTTGTGGTTCGTTTCCTCTGCAGGAAAAGTGCTGGGAAAAGGCTGTTGCAGTGGGCTCATGCAAATAAAGCAAGAGTGCCTTGGTTAAGGTTGTAAAGTTTGCCTATGATTCTTCCTAATTAGTCTTCTCTTGTGTTTATTTTCTGGACAGATGACAACTTGCATCTTGTAAACAACGAATCCCAGTCCTCCTCTGGGAGCGTCCCTCCACACATTGACAACCCAAGCTTTGAGGCAGACGAAACAGAAGTTCGTGAAGTTAGATCCTAAGGGGATGCCTGGCAACATGGTCTAAGCCTTCTGCAAGGAGCTGCCTACTGCCATCATGCATATCCCAAATGCTGCAAGACTGTAGCAGAAATATTGTCTTGGCGATGTTCAGATCAAATACACTTGTTAAAATCATAACTGTATGGTTTGTGGTTCTTAAAACCGCAGCTCCCATTGTGGAATTTAGTTTTAGTACTCTTTCAATCAAGCTGTCTTAGATATAAACATCAGATCTTAACACTAAACCAAAAGTTCCATCTTCAACAAAGCTTCTATTCAGTGTTTGAGTCATTTGAATAAGGACAAGATTCATTTATGCTGTAGCTGTCTCTACTGGGAATTGTTTTGACTTGGGATTTTTGTTGTTTTATTGTTTTAATTCAAGTGGTTTTTCATTGGTCGATTTTGATCTGGTCTAGTACTTATTTACCAGACACAGTTTAGTTTAAGGGAACACTGTATTTAATATTTCTGTGCACTAATTTGATAGGAGAAAGTATAAACTAATGCCTGTCAAACTGGATTTTGCCCGAAGTGTCTTTGGTTCTCTAGTAGACAGTTTCTCTACCTCTCAACTTCAGCCCGCCAACCACCCATTCCTGTGGGGGGTGGGAAAAAGAGAGCTGGAAGCTGACAGGCCAAATCCAACTTGCACGATACTGTAAAGAGAACAATTGTAAGAGCTTTTCACACCTGGTCAAGGTAGACAGTCTGAAAGTTCCTCCATGATTTTTGGAGTTACAACCACTTCTTGTACCAGCAATGTGCCGGAGTCCTGGCTGTGTGAGAGTCTGGGATGACTTCACGAAGACTGAAGATGAAACGATATTCTTCCCCAAAGGTCTCCTGTGTTGTTCAGAAAATGAACTGGCCTCTGAAGAATGCTGGATTGTTGCTGTTCATTGTCTTGTCTGCATGCTGAAGCTGCAGGGAGAGCTGACATCCTGTAAACATAACAAATGATTGGAGGAGTTGTCTGCCATCTGTGCGGAGTTGAACTGGAGTCGAGGAGGAGCACTGAGTGCCTCAATATTACATGTAGGGCTTTGCCCAGTGAAGGTAACTAAGGACATCTTACAGATGCACTTTATTTTTTATCTCTGTATCTATGGCTTGTTTCTAATGTTAGCAGAACTTTGTCTTATAGGCTGCAATAAAGTACTATTGAATCTGGAGGGGAAAAGCAATGCATTTTCTTAGCCATAGTACAACTTAAATTGTTGTAAATATTTCATGATTTGTATTGAATTTGAATATGAAAATGTAAATAAAAGTATATTTTGATGACCCTAACATTTAATGTTGATTACTGGCTCTTGCATAGAACACAGATGTTGAATTTGGCCTCAGAACCCAAAAGCTCAGTTTTGAGAGGCCTAAAAGCGTAAGTGCGTCCTCACATTAATTGGAACAAGGCATGTTTGTTGTGTGCTTGGTATTACACAGATTGAAATAGTGCTGAGAGGCTTAAGCCTAGCAGTTGTACTCTACCAAGCAGTGAACTGGCTGATCTACCTCTGAACTCTTTCTAGGCGAAGTCACTGCAAGACAGTCTCACATGAGCTGTTCAGATCAGACAGGCTGCAGTCCTTTCCTCTGTCAGGTTGCTCAGCATCCTTTACTCAAAAGTATCTTTGTGCTCTGTAAGACAAAGCATTCTAAAGTCAGTTAAATGTCCTCTGTTCTGTACTATACTACTAGGTGTAGCAAGAACTTGCCCCTCTGGCTGGTTTGATAGTAGGTAGTCTTCTGCTTCTATTTTAGCTCAGTTACAAGACTAGTCTGTGAAGCACTGGGTGGCTGTGGGCTCAATTTGCAAAGCTAACTATTATTGGACTTTGCTTCCAAGCTGGATTTTGCTGTGATCACCTTTCTATTCTACATCTGAAGTACAGAGCAGTGAAGGGAGCAGCCAAGCAGTGAATATACAACCCTTAATAGCACTTAATTTCCTTCTCAAATCAGAAAGCTCTTACAAATGTATTGTGGTGTGTGGGAGAATTCCAGGGTGAGATATTCTCATTAAATCATCTGTCAGTCTTCTGTGTTTAATAAGGAAAAAGAATGGACCTTCAAAAATCCCCNAGCTTGGAGGAGGCTGAGGGGTGACCTCATTCATGTCTATAAATGTGTGAGGGGTGGGTGTCAGGAGGATGGAACCAGGCTCTTCTCAAGGTCATCTGGTGATAGGACAAAGGGCAATGGGTGAGAGCTGTAACAGAGGAGGTTCCATAGAAATATCAGCAGGAACTTCTTCCCAGTGAGAGTAATGGAGCATTGGAACAGGCTGCCCAGGGAGGTTGTGGAGTCTCCTTCCCCAGAGATGTTCAAGACCTGCCTGGATGTGTTCCTGTGTGACTTGGTCTAGGTGATCCTGGTGTGGCAGGGGGATTGGACTGGATGATCTTTGGAGGTCCCTTCCAATCACTAATGATTCTATGGAAGGTACTTGGGATTTTTTTTTTCTGTTCCATTGTATACCTCTGTGCTGCTTTGTTTATGGAATTGAAGCCTTTCTATTTATTGTCTTTGAAGAGTAATAAACCTCCTCTTTTCCAGCACTGGTGCTTCTACAGGTAATATGGATAAGCAGTTATCGCAAAGAATGCGCCAGCAGAGTCCTGGGGGATGCAGAAGTTTGTGTCAGTGAACTCGGTACTGCTATAGGATCAGATGATGTGTTGTGTCAAAATATGGAGTTACTTAGAGCTCAAGGTGTTTTCAGGAAGATTTGTAAGATTCTTGTACCAGAAATGACATACTGCTGTAGGAATACATGCAGGCTTATACCTGCATTTGAGCTCCTGATAGAAGAACTGAATGCTTTTTTTTTTTCTCCAACATAATCTGCAACTCTACAACCTCTTTGTATGTGCAGGTTTATTTGTAAATGTTAGCTATGCAAGGGTTTTTGTTTAAAACTGAAAGGATATGAATTTCCTGCACAGCCTGTGAGACTGAACTTGGGTCTGTTGATATCTGACTTTGGGGAAAAAAAACTAATGTCTTATCTCACTGGACTATGCAGAGGGGTTTTTTTCCCCTTGAGAACACTGCTACAGTTCTACCTGCCCTAAAGACACTGGAAAACTCCACTTTTCACTGCGTATTTTTGAGTTGCCACAGGTAGCAGCTGTCTGTAGCTGGCTTTGCTTAGAGCTCTGTGCAAGTGATTTTCTTTCATGTGTATTTTTTTTCTGTGATGCTATGGCCTTGCATGGCTCTGGTATATACATGAATATACATGCCTCTAAGCAAACAGGAATGTGCCTGGGGATGGAAATGCAATGCTGTTATTGCACAAGAATTTAGCAGTTTGCTGTATGTATTACTAATCTTGGTATATAAGATGTTGGAAATTATGTGCCCACGAGTGGTAATAGTTGCTAAAATACCTGCCTCTTGACTCTGTTAATGTTCCCATCGAGTCACACAGACATGTCAATTATTCTGTCCCCAAGGAAAAAGCAGAACAGTTTCCAGCACCATCTTTGAGTGTTTACTCACTGCTGTCATTTATTGCTCCCCCAGGAGATCCCTGATCTGAGCAATTTGCTCAAACACTTGCATGATCTCAAAGGGGAGGTGGGGAACTTTGTTTTATCCCTGCAGGAGAGGAAGTCTTGTCACCTGGTGCTAGATGACTGTGTTTGTAAGCCAGGCTTTACAGTAGTGAGATTTTAATTTACATTCCAAACCAAAATACCATTTTCTTGTATTGAGGAACACTTTCAGTTGGTCCTGCAGAAATACACCTATAGCTGAGATTTTTCCTTATGGGAGAAGACTTTTGACTAGGGGCTGCAAAGGTAGAAATGTGGTTCAAGTCAAGGGAACAGCTGGAGCCTTCCCAGAAAACAGAGAGACTTGGTCCACCTTATTGTTTGCACATAATAGATCTGCACTTGTCAAGTGACCTTTGGACAGAATAAATCCACACAGACTCTGGGGAGATCTTATAGCAGCCTTCCAGTATCTGAAGGAGGCTACAGGAAAGATGAGGGGGGCTGTTTCCAAGGGCTTGTAGTGGTAGAACCAGGGGGAATGGTTTCAAGCTGGAAGAGGGGAGGTTTAGACTGGAAGTCAGAAGGAAATTCTTCACAATGAGGGTGCTGAGACACTGGAACAGGTTCCCCAGGGAAGTTGTGGATGCCTCCTCTCTGGAAGTGTTCAAGGTCAGATCAGATGGGGCTTTGAGCAACCTGGTCTAGTGGGGGGTATCCCTGCTCATGGCAGGAGGGTTGGAACTGGATGATCTTTAAGGTCCCTCCCAACCTGAACCTTTCTATTAATCTGTGAATCTCCTGTAGATGTATGATTGAATGCAGTTTCAATCTCTGTCTAATGTACACCAACTCAGAAGGTAATGGTGCCTTTTCAGCAAGCTTTAGGCTGTTTTTCCCATGCAGATTTCATCAGAGTTTCACTCCTACAGGGGTGTAATAGATTGCCTTTTGCAATAGATGAAAGAAAATCTACTAGCTTTGATAATTTAATTTTGTCTCTAAGGGAAACTTGAAACTAAATGGCAGTGTTCATGGACTGTAAATTAACAGCCACGTAATTCTCCACACTAGCTGTTCAACTCTTGGTTATACAGAGTGAAGCCAAAATTTATTTCTACGCCTATTTATATGTCTATTTATATAATCTTACCTCTGGTTACTTATAGGAAGTAATTTACCATTTGTGGGAAGCCTTTCATACAGTGAAAGACACATTCTGCAGCACTAAATGGATCTCTTTTACTGCAGAATGCATTGATTAGACTCTGGTATGATTATGTGCTGATTAAGAAAAAAATTAAAGTGCCTATAAATAAATTCCTCCAAGCAGATAGAAGGGCACTCTTTGCATCTTAATAGTGTTTGGTTAAAAATCCAGTGCCTGAGGGAACTGGAAAAAAAACCAAACCACATTTGAGACCTTGAACCAAGGGAGAGGAAAAGAAAACTGACATCTTCCAAGCAGTAGCGTTGTACTGTGATGTTTTTGACCAGTTTTAACTAAATTTGAATCTTGCATAAGAAAGCAGCTCATGACCTAGCATGTCCTGCATGCACAAGATGCCTAAAGCCAAGTTCAGGACTGGAAATGCCGAGGGCATTTCCTTACAGTTAGTATTGAAATTAGAAGAGCTATGTTAGATTCCTCATAGCTATTTCCTATTCAAGGGTTTGGCTAATTGGGAAAATTACATAGTAAACACTCTCTCTTAGCAAAGCAGTATCCATACAGGAATCACTCAATCAGTTCATCTAGTAAGACTCCAGGAACCTGCTAATGTCTGTTACTCTGTCATTTCAAACGGAGGGATTGAAGAAACTACCTCACAAAGAGCAGTGGGCTACTTTGTTTCAGAGCTGTCTCCATTGTCTCATTCATCTTTTATTTGCGTTAGTTGCCACATGCTGGCTAATGACTTATAATTCATTTTCATTTCTAGCAAAGGTAAAGCACCAGAAATTTTTTGCTTCCTACTGTTATAAAAACAAGTAAACCAAATAGTAGTAATGGTTAAATTTATGCACAGTGATTCTGTGAATATAATCTCAGAATCTATATGCAGTCCTGGAGATAAAACCTTTTCATACTGCAGGTTTCTTGCTGCAACGAGTGGAGGAATATAGAATGAAAAAGGCTCATAGCAGTGCAATTCACCCAGTGAGTTAAATGCAATTGGACACTTGGTTCTGCTTCTTTACACTGGTGCCTTTGGCTAGGGACAGCTGGGACTGGATGGGCATTGCCAAACATCATTCTAGGAGTGCTTGGCAAAATCTCACTGTGCCTGTGCTTGCTAATGGATCAGTGCTGGCAGAAGCATTTTTGATAGTGAAGTACATCTGGGACTGCAAAAAGGGATGAAAGGAAGACCAGAGAAAGCAGAAGTGCCAAGTTTGCAACCTATAGTTATGTATATTCTGCATTATTTTATTTTAGATAGAGCTCAAAGTAGAGGCCAAGTTTAAACAACTGTGTGCACTAAATTTTTCATGTGATATGCAATCAATAAAGCATTGTTCTTGAAAATCTTACAGTGGTCAATTATGCTGGAAAGAATGCCAAGAGAAGGATCTGACAGGCCAGCAAATTGCAGAGAAGTTGCTGGGAAAGAGGAATGTCCTACTTGGTCTGTTTGTACCAAATGACACGTGTTGTGAATATTCCATACCAGCAGGAAAAGATGGTAACTCTGAGAAATCTCCTGCACCAGTGACCTGGAGTGGCAGTGGGCCTTTCACTCCTAGAAGGTGTTTTTGGTTAACACCAAAACACAAAATATAGAAAGCTGAGGGCTATCAAGTGTAAGACCTCAGAGAGAGACCAGGAGCTCTCTGGGATATAGCAAAGAGACCTGAAAAGAAGCAGCAAGAGATGGGTCTTGCTAATGTCTGTACTGAACAGCCTGGCTGTGATTGTGAATTCATGGGGAGCTGGGAGTAGTGCTGTGCTGACAAACTTTCACGAGGAGAAACCTTGAGGTTGTCTCAGCTGCCAGGTATGTATGGCAGAATAGTTCCTGTACTTGATGCTTTTGGAAACCCGGCTGTGAGCGAACCAGAAGAATCGAGAGACAGTAACAGATGATCGTAGTAAGAGCACAGATATTTAAGCGCAGTCTCTACCAGTATTGAAAGCCTGTCTTGTCCTTAACAGGATAGACAAATTTATTCTAGTGCAGAACAACTAGTAAAGTCAGTCTGCAAATAATCCAAGAGCTTGTCATTGAGAACAAATGCTGAAGGTCTTGTAGACAAATCATAACACTGAGACAATGAGTCAAGCTGTTGTTAAGGCAACCAAAACGCCTGCTCTACTTCAAATCAGTGTTGAATTGTGTTGGATGACAGAAGCAATGAGGCAGATTGTATGGTGAAATGTTTGTATGGTGAAATGCAAATAGGCAATGCTGGCCCTCTGTCTGCTCCAGCAGCTGGTGGGGCTGCTCCTCTGCTCTTGCTGTGCCCTGTAACCTGGCACGGGACATTCTTGGGTGCTGGGCCTGGTGTGCTGTAGGGTGGAGGTGATGGTCATGGATCCCTTTCTCACCTGGCAAGTTTTTCCTGTTTTTATTTCTGTGCTCCTGTCACCAGTTTAGTGCTGACAACACCAAACAGCACCTCTGGTGACGTCTGTTTGGCTTCTAGACTGAAAGTCGTAGAATCACAGAATAGTTTACATTAGAAGGAACCTGAGAGATCATCCAGTTCCAACCCTCTGCCACAAGCAGGGACACCTCTCACCAGACCTGGTTGCCCCTAACCCCATCGAACCCAGCCTTGAACACTTCCAGGGATAGAGCAGCCACAACCTCCCTGGGCAACCTGTGCCAGCACCTCAGCACCCTCACAAGGAGGAATTTCTACCTAAAATACAATCTGCATCTGCTCTCTCAGTTTGGAGCCGTTCCCCTTGTCCTATCTCTAGGGACTCTCATAAAGGGCCGAGATCCAGCTCTCGTGTGGGGGACTGAGAAGAGAACGCAGCTCTCCACCCGCTCTGCGAAGGCCGGCGGGGGTCGAAGCCTGCAGCAGCCCAGCCCGGCAGTGGCGGGGACTGCGGGACTACAGCTCCCAGCGTGCCTCGGGGCAGGGGCCGCCCCCCGCCTTCCCCCCGCCTGTGCGTGGCAGCGGGGCCGTGCGCGGCCATGGGCGGCGGCGGCGGGGTCTGAGCGGGAGCGGGAGGGGAGCCGGCTCCGCGATGTGGCTGAAGCCCGAGGAGGTGCTGTTGAAGAACGCGCTGAGGCTCTGGGTGCAGGAGCGCTCCAACCGCTACTTCGTGCTGCAGCGGCGGCGCGGATACGGCGAGGAGGGCGGAGGCGGGTTGGCAGGTACCGCCCCGCCGCGGGGCTGGGGGGCCGGTCCCGGGACCCACCGCTGCAAAGGGGCAGGGAGCGAGCGGGGTGAGGGAGGTCTGGCCGAGTTCAGAAGCCCTTTGACCTTCGTGGGCTTTCTTACATGGGTCTCTTCTTCCTCTTGTTTCTAACCGCGGTCCCCTCGGCGGGGCACTGGTCCGGGCTGAGCAGCCCAGGGCTCCGGCGGACACGTTGGCGGGGTCAGGGCTGCGGCTCAGAGGAGGAGAGTCTAACGAAATGACGGATCTGCCTTTCTTTGGCAGGATGCTCACCGCCAACTCCCTTTCCCAGCGTCTGTGGCTACTTGAACCGAGCTGCTGCCCAGACATTTCTGACCCCTTCTCTTCTAAGCAAGCGTCTGCTTTGATAGAGCTGGTCAGGAGCAGGGTGGGGGGATCAGGGAAACAGCATCGACCACCGCGGCATAAACTTTATTTCATGACAGCCTCAAGGTCTGGATCTTTGTTTTCAGTTCTTGCACTGTAAGGACTCAGGCACCGCTGAGAGCTCTGCTGTGCTGGTGGCTGTTCAGCCTAGTACTGGCTCCTTCGCTGACCCTGCAGAGCAGCAGAGTTGTACCCGGTTGGAATGGGCTTCCTGGGTGTTTGCATGGGTTGGATCTCTTCTGGGCTTTCTAGGCTCTCTCTAATTGTTATTATAAAGCAAGCTGTACTGAACGTGAGGCATAGTTGTCCTGTAACATTTAGTCATTCTACCAGACGAAAGCACAAAGCCAAAACTTTTGAGGATGATTTCAGGTATAGAAGTAGCTCTTCTGGTTGGTGGTGGGATACTCTTCACTGGCATCTGAACTGCTTAGAGAACACAAGTGTAAGAAGAGATTCTTTTCTAGGGATATCATAACATGATAGATAGATAGATAGATAGATAGATAGATAGATAGATAGATAGATAGATAGATAGATAGATAGATAAGATAGGTAATGTTGGACTTTGGCTCAGAAGCAAGGGCAACATTTGTCTGTTGCATCCCCATCATTAAGAGAGAGCAGTGGTGGTGGTGTTATATTCTGACATAGTCAACCTTGGAAGTCTTGTGGTCATCAGGCTAGCTAGGCCATTCTCTGACCCAGTATCCTTGGAAGAAGGAATCTGAGTTGATATGAAGGTTATATTTCTGTATGATAACATTCTTTCTTTTAAGATCTATAACTGAAGTGAAACTACAAGAACTAGAATTAGATCTTCATTTAAAAACATCCTCATAGGCTGGACTGACACATGGGGCCTCCTAGTGCCCTCTGGGTTTTGTTGAAGGTGAGGCTTCTGTCAGTTGCCTTCTGTCTTGGTGGCATTTGACAGCACAGAAAAACACATGAAGGAGATAGTTCCTTTAGCATGCTCTGGTTTTTTTTAATGTGGCACTGCACATTTTCTTTCTGTAGCTTTTCTCATAATGGCAGATTCATACAGATTTCATCTGTGCAAGTTGTGTTTTTCACTGAATAGAAACAAAACAAGCGATATGTTATTGAATTAAAATTGTGACTATGGTAGATTAGCAAGAAAATTGGGAAAAAATGCAGTTACATTTGTGTTTGCAGGTTTACAAATATTCATACCTTCTAGGTATAAGCTTCTGTCATTTGCTCTGTGTGATTTTAAATTTGATACTGCTGTGTGTCACTCAAAATTAGTGCTCCCTTTAGAAAAATATAATGAACAGTTTTTATCTTGTAACATCATTGCAAATGTGCCAGGGGAAAGCTTGTTCTCCTCAAAGGCCTTTTTCAGATGGTGAAACAAGGCTAGAAGTGACTGACAGCACTGAAGGACTGGAGAGTGTGAGGGAGGTAGCAGTGCTGGACTAACTCTTGAAGGAGAGGGGGCAATCTCTCAAGGCAGGAATGGGAGGAAGGATGAGCAGTGTTGCAGAGTTTGAATAGCTGTAATGGAGACTATCACTGGAGAGGTGATAGTAAAGGATTCCAAAGACGGCAGGAGTACAGTTGATAAGACATGCTGTAAGGAGGGGAGATTTGGGTTTTGAGGAAGCAGCCAATAGCTGGAGAAGGTACAGACTGAAGAAATAAAGATGATAGCAGAGCCACTTAAGCTGAAGAAAGGCTGGGAATTCTGGTACTGTCGTAGGTTTATAAAGAAGACTGCAGGTAGATTTGCTTGTATGACCCTTCCGGATTGTTACAGCAGGAGCAATTTTTAGTTTGTAGATGATGCAGGCTTGTCTTCACACACAGTTTAGTTCTGAATTGGCTGGTGTGGATAAAAATGGATAGATACCCTGTACTGCTTTTACTTATCCTTGTCTCTCCTTCTGCAAGTGTGCACCTTTCTGGCTTTATGTTTCATTCTCTCTCCTTTCTTAGACCCCTTCTGAGGATACAGGTAGAATAACCCGTTTGACCGGTTCTGCTTACGATATAGTGTCCCAAAGTGTGTTGCTGTTATGTTTGGCAGTGCAATTGTGTGACCATGTCCTCTGATAGTTCTCTCTTCTGCAGAACCTCTATCATATACTCATGTTTTTTGGTGGGTATTGATAAGAACATAGTTAAAAAGTACTTGGTGATCTTTGTGCAAACTTAAATTCATTTTGATGGGAACCACAGGACAGGAGAGGAACCTTGTGCTGTGGCTGGACTCAGTATACAGCAAAAAAGATGCTTTTCAAAACCTAAAGGTCAGACTGTGACATCATCAAAATGCTCTGTAGACCTGTTAGCTGCTACACTGTACAGCTTTGGCTTGTCTCTGTAAATAAGTATTTCCTGTAGTAAGGGTTTACACTCTGGGTCCCCTGCATTGTTGTTTTTACCATGGGATTGTGTCCCTCCCTAGAGAAGGTTTTGTGGAAGTTACTTAGTGTCTGCTATGGCAACCTTGCAGCTGGACATTGCCTTCAAGATCTGTTTTTTCTTTTTAATTCCCATATTAACAGTTTTCCGTTGTGTGCAAAAACAACTCAAAACTTCAGTGAAGTTTATTATTTATACTTCTTCAAAGTACAAATTTTGTCTGTCAGAATACAGTGATTTAAAACCTTTCTTGGTTGCTCTAGGCTTTTTTGCTGTGAGGTTTCTTGCTCTGTAGGATTCTAGGGAGTGTCTTCATGTACCTAAGAATCTGATGCTGAAAGCTCAGGATAATGCCTGTGAATGGGGTTTAGCTCTTGGAGTATGGCAGATGTCTGATCAAAATGAAGGATGCTGTTGTGAAATGTTCATGTGAGAAGGTTTTGGTACAAGTGGGGAGCTGCAGGGGTGACTTATGTGACAAGATGCCAGAAGCTTCCCCTGTATCCAACAGAGCCAATGCCAGTCAGTCCCAAGAAAGACCCACTGCTCACCTCACTAAGGCCTGGCCCTCTGGGGTTACATATTTAGGAAGAGGGAAAAGCTGCTGCACAACAGCAGGGGAGAGAAAAGTGAGAACAAATAAGAAATAACTCTGCAGACACCAAGCTCAGTGAAAAAGGAGGGGAAGAGTTGCTTCAGGTGTTGGAGCAGATTCCCCTGTAGCCCTTGTTGAAAATCACGGTGAGGCAGGCTGTCCTCTTGCAGCCCATACAGGTACATGATGAAGCAGATACATCCAGGTGCAGCCTATGGAGGATCCTACACCAGAGCAGGTAGATGCCAGAGGTAGGCTGTGACCCATGGGAAACCCATGCTGGACCAGGCTACTGGCAGGACTTGGGACCCCTTGGGGGACCCACACTGGAGCCATCTGTTCCTGGAAGGAGCACACAGTGAGGCAGTTCATGAAGAGCTGCAGCCAGTGGAAAGGATTCATGTTGGAGAAGTTCACAGAGGAGTGTCCCTTGTGAGAGGGACCCCATGCTAGAGCAGGAGAAGAGTATGAGGAGTAGTCTCTATGAGGAGAAAGGAGTGGCAGAGACAGTGAATGATGAACTGACCATGACCCCCATTCTCCGTTCCACTGTGCCACAGACTGGAGAGGACATAAAAAAACTGGGAGAGCTTGGGAAGAACGTTTTAAGATTTTGTTTCTCATTACCCTACTCTAATTTTATTGGCAATAAATTAAGTTCCCCAAATCAATCTGTTTTGCTCACGAAGTTAATTGCTGAGTGCTCCTGGCTGTCCTTATCTTGACCCATTTTATTTTTCTCCCTGTCAACTGAGGAGGGAGTGATGAAGTGGCTTTGGTGGACACCTGGCCTCCAGCCAGGGTCTGCCCACCACAACTATCTATCACAAATATACTTGTTTTACACTACTTCCCCCCCTTTGGTTCTGCTGTGATTAGCCTTTGAATTCTTCAGACTGTAGATGTGAGCAGATATTGCTGAAATGGAGTGCAGCTGCAGAACATCACTTTGTGCAGTTGTTGCCACTCAGGGAAAGCTTTTACAGTATTTTCAAAAAGCTCCTTTCTAGGGCGATGTAAATAAACTAAGAAGAAAAACTCAATGGCACATCAAAATGGCTATTTACCAAAATCCTCTGTGTAATGGGGCTGAGCAGGGTTGTGCTAGGAGAACATTACTCTTTGTATATAAGACTGTAAGACTCTTTCAGTCTTATGAATATTTTACATCCTTTAACACTTCCAATGTAGCAAATCAGGAGACTGTCTGATCCACTTTTAATATAATTAATTATTGACCTCCAAGCCCTGTTGTGCATTAGAGAACAGGATTGTGCTAACTTTTGCTTCAGACTCATAGTGCACCTTTAAAATTCTCTGGTTGAGTACAACATCAGCGAGGGATTGGTCACTACAGCCTGAACTGCTTTTTCCCCTTGTCTCCCTTGCAAAGATGACCCTGGTGCTCATGCTGAACAGTTACTGGTGACATTAGGAGAATTGTGAATGAAATAATAAAACATTTGCTGAAGCAAAGCCAGTGTTGAGATCAGCTCAGTGACTCATTCAGTAAGCCATAGCTCTTCAGACAGAAATGTAATCCAGCGCCTGACTTCAGTTATAAACTACACAGCTACAGAATGTCCCAACAGGAATTTACGATCTGTGAATAGCAGACAAGTCTGTATGTTTGATTTGTGTGCTCTACTGGTCTTTTGAGGTGTTTTGGTGTTTTTCAGTTATTACTCACTTCCATATTTTTGATGAGAAGCAAAAGCATTCTAAAACTTAAGTAGCTACAAGTGAGTCACCTAGAATCTGTGCTGGAAAGGTGCCCTTAGGAAAACCATGTCATGAGGATGATTGTCTGAGCTTCTCAGTTTTGCCTTACCTTGCTTGCTTTCACAGTTGTTATGTATTGGAATTTGCAAATGTGTTAAGGAAAAGAAAGTGGAACAAAAAGTACCAGAAGTCAACTTAAAAATTCTGAAATAACTTTTAAATGAGTTAAATCTAACTCTTCTGTGGGATATTAAAGACCTGAACAAAGCATTGTTTTCTATTGAACACGGAAAGGTCCTAGAGGTGCATCGTTATATTAACATCACATATAAGCTCTCTACAATAACAGTGTTTATGGGAATCCATGATCTCAGCCAGTTCTGTTGTTACAAGAAGAAAAAGTTCTATTTGTGCATTAGGATCCAAAAGCTGGTGTTTATTCTGTATGGATTTTTCTTCCTCCTCAATAATTCCTGGACACTTAGATTTGAAAAGAACTTTTAAGATACCTAGACTAGTATTTGTATTTTATTGACATGGCCATTGTGTCTTGAGTGTATAATCTCTGTGGGATTAATGCACTTTGTGTAATATACTGATGCACATGATGGAAGGATGAAATGTTAGTGTAGCCTTTTTATCTGATAGACTGGATAAGAAGAGGCAAAAATTCTGTCAATACAGTAAGTGTGATGTGTGAAGACAGAGGGACTGTCATAGAAATCAGCCCTAATGGAAATACGGACTCCTAAGAGGTGTTTCCTGGAAAACAGAACAGCAGTAAATGATGGATTAAGAGGTAGTTTAATTATTACTTGTGCTCACTGGAGGCTGGGAATGACCATGGTACGTTTTAGGTTGTCTTCAGTTTTGCCATTTGACATGGCTGACGCTTACGAGAGATCATCTCAAAAAACTTCTTCACCCTCATTTTGCCTTTATAATGGCTTTTACTGGATCAAAATCACATCCCACCTTTGGGAGTTGATGTTCTTCGTGCTTCCTTCTCCGAGTTCATTAGTCTCTTCTTGGGTGTCATTGCTATTCACTAAGGAGGGAAACAGAAGAACATTTCAAAGCTTTGGTTCACTGTGCCCTTTACATTTTCTTGAACACAACAGGGCTTCTCGTGGGAACGTTAGATGCGGTATTGGATTCAACATCGAAAGTTGCCCCATTTCGCATCCTGCATCAGACACCAGACTCCCAAGTCTACTGGTCCATTGCATGTGGTATGTACTTTGATTTAGAAGCTTGAGTTTATAACATAAAAAAATAAGGGTATAAAGTATGGGATCCATTTTTGGGTTAATCCTCTTATGTTGTTGTTCATTGCTGTGGTTTAAAATCATTTGCAGACCTGGGATTGTCAGTTGTGTGTGGTTCCAGTTTTTCAGAAAATATAACATCATAGACTCATAGAATGTATTTGGTTGGAAGGGATCTCCAAAGGTTATCTAGTCCAACCACTCTACAATAAGCAGGGACATGTCTAGCTAGAATAGATTGCCCAGAGCCCCATCAAGACTGATCTTGAGTGTCTCCAGGGATGTGGCTCTCTCACCTCTCTAGGCAACCTGTTTGAGAGATCCACCAGCATCAGATTAAAGAACCTTTTCCTGATGTCTGGTCTAAGCCTACTCTTTTCCAGCTTAAAACCATTACCCCTGGTCCTGTTATTCCATGCCCTTGTGAACAGTCTTCTCCAGCCTTCTTACAGGCTCCTTTCAGGTACTGGAAGGTGTATCTATGTGTACTCTTCATGTTACAGCTTCCAATTGCCTGTGTTCTTCAGTGGTCCAGCAGGAACTAAAATCTTGGTGCTCTTAGAATAACAGCTGCACAGTCTTTTCTTTTGTAAGCTACAAGTTGGCCCAGTTCAGGTTGCTAGGGATGAGTTGACCCCTGGGAGCACTAAGCGTGCTGTAGGTAGGAATAACAGGAGCTGCTTATCCTAATGTTTTTTACGCTTCTATCTTTGCTTGTTATAATGAGCCAGTCAAGTGTGGAGCTGAATTCTTCCTCACATTCATTGCTCTCACAGTGTAAGAAGTTCTTACTCCTGTTGTGGTATTAATCAGGAAGAAATGCAGAAGAAAATTGACCTTGAGAGTGGAGCAGGTGTTTTTTTTCCTCGACTATGCTTTTTGATGGCATGCATGGCTTTATTTTCTTATGGTGGGTTTTATCTTTAGGGTTTTTTTAGTAATTTTTAGTTTTAGAGCTTCTCCTGAGTATAAAGTCTTAATTCCTTTATATAATTTAACTATTAGGTGACCAAAAAGACCTCCACTGCAAGAGTTGAGGTAACTCTTTTACTCTTTACCTGCATCACTGGTATGTATTCCGAGGGGTAGTCTTTTCTTTATATTAGAATTAATTACTGTTATGCAGTCTAATGCTAAGAATTCAGTGTTCTGAAATTAATATGTCTGAGGAGGTTGGAAAAGTCTGAAAACATCTGTAATTACATTTGAGCTCATTTTTCCATGCTTTTTTTTTTTAATTAGTAATGCTCATTAAATAAACAAGACCTCTATACTTCTCCAAGCACTAAGTCCTTCTTTTAGTTACCTGTAGCAAAAGATGAGCTTTGGCAGGAAGTCTACTGTTCTGCAAATGCTTACGTACATCTTGTGAGGCCTCATCTTGAGTACTGTGTTCAGGTCTGGGCCTCTCATTATGGGAAAAGCATTGGGATGCTGTAATGTGTCCAGAGGAGAGCTGCCAAGCTTGTGAAGAGTTTAGAGAACAAGTCATAAGGAGAGGCTGAGGGAGCTGGGCAGGTTTAGGTTGGAGGCTGACGGGAGACCTCATTGCCCTCTACAACTACTGAAGGGAGGCTGTGGAGAGGTGGATGTTGGCCTCTTCTCTTTGGTGACTGATGACAGAACCAGGGGCTATGATCTGATGTTGAGGCAGGGGAGGTTTAGATTGGATCTTAGGAAGAATTTCTTTAAAGAAAGAGTGGTAAGGTACTGGAATAGTCTTCCACAGGAAGGTGTTTAAGTCACCATCTCTGGATGTATTTAAGAAGCATATAGCCATAGCGCTTCACGTCCAGCTAGAGTGGCAGCATGGAGGGAGTTATTCTGTGTTTTCCAATCTCTCAGGCATTTAGGTTTTTTTTGTTGGTGTGGGTATGGTTGGACTTGGTGATCTGGGAGGTCTTTTCCAGCCAAGATTATTCAGTGATTCTGTGATAAATCCATTAGTAAGTGCTGTGCTGTCATTATATTGGATTTTGCTGTTATCGCTTTACTGTGAATCTTTGTTGCTTCACCTCTAATGAAGAATTGTGCCTCTTGCTGTCTTTTCTATAGAGTTAGCGACTTTCAAAATACAGATTTGTCCTTTTAGATGTTTAATTAATTGATCACACATTTTACACTGTAATGCTAATCTGCTCCAATTCATGTTCTGCAGGGCCTTCTCAGTGCTGCCCTTCAGAGAGAACAATAAAATGTAATTCATGACTTGTCACTGTAAGAGGGCAGCTCTATGAAGCTGCCATGCTTTGAACAGTTTGTGATTTGGCAGCAAATAAAATATTAGGACTACTTCTGAAAAAGTCAGGACTGATGGTGACAGGCTAACGATAACATACATTGATCAGTAGGCTGGAGATAGACTCTGGGGAATTCTAATGCCATCAGGTCAGACCCTTGGGGAAAATATAAAGGGTAACCTTCTCCTTAAGACTGAATTGGTGTGAATTTAGTGCTGTGTAAGTAGACTTTATAACAAAAGGCTTCTTAAGATAGTGGTACTTTAGAAAACAGATTGTTCCTTCTGTGAAGAGATTGAAGAGTCCGTTTTGTGCCTGCTGTTACACTTGAAGGACCTGAAACAGTGCTCTGAAATAATCAGAGTATTTATTAAAAAGTTGCATCTTTACTGTATTGTTCCTGTGCTTCTGATTCACACTGTGACTCAATAAATTGTTCTATATTTGTAGTCAGAGAAGAATAATTACTTAGCAATTTAATTTCAATGTTAACTACTCTTTATATAATTTTTAAAGTGCTGTTGCAAATCCACCTATGTAGTGCAGTCTAACTATTTAACCTTATTTAAAACAATTTCCATTAATTCCCAAGCAACTTTCTCCAATCCTGTGCAGTTGTTTAATTAGTCCTTACAAAGTTAATTGAGGAAAAAAAGAGATTGTTAAAAAGTGTGTTCTTGCTTAAGGCTGTTGATAGCATGTAATTACACTAACTGGTGGAGGACAAAACTGCCAATTAATTTCTATTCTGGAATCCCTTTATTCAAATCAATTCAAGTTGTTTTCCTTTCTGTGTCTCCCATCTGATGGGAGCCACCTGTCTTGAAAGAACAGACTCAGTGTAGAATTTGTTGGACCTCTGCTGTTGTTTTCACAAGTAGCTCTGCTTATTACTTGTTACCACTTGTATAAGTTGTAGCTGAGTATGTGAAAACAATAAGACCAATTTTCATAAGCTTTCTGAAGTAGCAACTGGGTAAGTCTTTCTTTGTATTTAAAGTAAGCCAGGAATGGAAATGTGTTTATGGAAAGTTCAGGTGAGATAGGCTTTTCTTTGCTATAAAGTTGCAGTGACATTCACCCTGTAGCAGGCGAGTAGTGGTGATAGCTCTCTAAAACCTAAACTAAAAAGCAGTGTAAAGTAAATGAAGAAACAAGGTTGGGTTATTCCTGTCTGTGTGAGTCCCAGAGGACCAGAAAAAAACCCTCACCCCAAATTCTGGTGGTTTCAAAAGTTGTTTCAAGGATCTTTCAGCTCGAATAAATCAGTGAGGCTTTTGTGCTGCATCAGGAGTTAGTTCTGGCACGTTCCTGTGTGGGGTGCAGCTGTGCTCCTGTGCTCTTGCAGAAACCTGCAGGGCATGAAAACAACACACCATTTGGAATCACAGCGTAAGCAGAACTTTGAATGTTGGCAGGATGACACCATTTTCTGCATGGTGGCTGCCTAAGCTTTAGTGTAGTTGGAAATACAGTTAAAATGTGACTCAGTACAGAATGGGAGAAACCCGTGACTTGAACTGAAACAAGGGAGTAGCAACCTAAATGGTTCATCCAGGTACCTAAAGACTGGGGCTTTCCTTTTTATGGTGATAGGTGCTTTACATCCTTACACATGTTAGAAGGGATTTTGCACATCAGGTCTAAGTCTTTGAGTTCTGCTCTGCAAACTTGTGAGCCAGTGTTCAAAGGTGAGGGTATCAGAGGCCCAGATTTCTCTTCTTAGTCTCATGAATTTAATCTTAGATTTCACACCTTCTAGTCTGTTAGATGGGAGTGTTCTAGTGATGCTTTGCCATCCACATTGGGGAGGTACTGCTGAGCTGATGGAAAGGTCAGTCCAGCTCAGGCTTCAGCACTCACAAAGCTAGAGGTACAGCTGCATAAAGGGCTTGGAAGGTAAAAACACAGTAGTGCACAATTTTAAGGTACTCTAAATAAATCTATAATGTACACAAGAGTTGGACAATAAAATTGAGACTTGTGGTTTGGGATTTTGCTAAGTATTCTCTTGATTAATATTGCTAGTGAAAAGATTGAAGTCTGTTCTAATTTTAAGTAAATTTCTCTTTCAACCAGGATCCAGCAGAGAAGAAATAACACAACATTGGGACTGGTTAGAACACAATGTTATGACAACTTTATCAGTATTTGATTCAAATGAAGATATCACAAGCTTTGTCCAGGGAAAGATAAGAGTAAGTAAAAGGCACATAGTGTGATTGCTAAAGGCTGTTTTCCCTGTAAACATACATAAAAAAATGCATCCTCTTTAGAATATTGAAGGACAGTGTGATACTGCTTTGTATTTGTGATTGATTAGTGTGTGGCTGTTAACTTCAATGCACATCATTGTACCTATATATCTGTTCCATAGTTAAATAAGGTTGGTTGTTGTAAATTCTTGTAGGTAAATGATGTGCCAGATGTATCACAGTAATGATAAGGCTGGAAAAGACCTTAAAGATCATCCAGTCCAACCTAAAACCAGACAAATAGACCTAAACATCTGACATCTAGGTCATGCCACTGAGCATGTCTCTAGGTAGTGATCTAAAAGAGCTGATCAATTATTTCACAGTAATTTTAGCAATACCTGGGAAGCATACAGAATGTTTTTGTGAAGGTGCAGCAGTTCACTTTATGTATGTGAAATATTTATCCCAGGAATTCTTGTGCTTCAATAAGGACAGTACACCTGTTTCAGAGGAGGACACCCAGGAATGTGTCTTTTGCATAAGTTGTGTGGGAAACTGGCTGGATGAGTCTGAAATAGCACATGTGATTTGTGACCTGTGCTTTGATCTTCAGGCTATTCTTGCTGTTCCATTTCATAAGAATGCTGTGCACTCTGTGTGCAGGTGCATGTGTGACATCCGCCCACATGGATGCATATATAAAGTAACTGGTTCTTTGTTTTAGGGCTTGATTGCTGAAGAGGGAAAAGGTTCTTTTGTAAAAGAAGATGATCCCGAGAAGTTTCGTGAAGGTCTTATGAAGTTTGAGAAGTGTTTTGGATTACCAGAGCAGGAGAAGTTGGTTACCTATTACTCATGCAGTTACTGGAAGGGCAGAGTGCCCTGTCAAGGATGGCTTTATCTTAGTACCAACTTCCTTAGCTTTTACTCATTTTTGCTGGGAGCAGAAAGTAAGTAAGCCTCAGTACTAAGCCTAGTCTTTTCATGTTTTACTGTTTTTCTTTCAGAATTGAAGAGTTTTTCCTGTGTCTGAAGGGAGCTGCTTTGCTGTGTGAGCAGATGCCAGCATAAAGTAGCAAACACTGCAAATATCAAATACTTTGTGGAAACTGATATATTTGTGTCTAACTTATTACACAACATCCAATAGTTTTCTTCATCTGTATAAGCTCCAGGGAGGAGGCAGGACGGTGGCAGTTGTCTGTTGTCTTCCTTTCATACTGCATATTAATTCATTCTGTGGGGTTTACAGTTACTCCTTCACACACAGACATAATCTTGCACATGGGTGCGCTGTGCACTGGTGATCACATTTTTATTTTCCTACATAACTCTAGTTTGAAATGCCCAAACAAATGCCTCCAGTCTTGTGAGCTTTAAGTGTAGGGACTTTTCCGGGTTAATTTTCATATATATTGGGAAATATCTCAATTAATGGATACAGTTCCTCTAAATGCAAATACATGATCAAGTTACTTTGGGAAGTCCTACTGGTAAACTGATAAAAGTGAGGTAGCTTATATGGTAGTATTAGCTTGGAATTTGCAGCTTCACACGAGAAAAAAATTGATGTGAGCTTGTATTTTCACACACGGTGTGTCTTTAATCTTTTTCTTTCTGTACAATCATTTCTAATGGAATTGTTTTACAGGAATTGTAAACAGAGTGTTTTTTGTGCGTGGGAGCATGCAGCTCTTTCCAAGTGTGTTACCATTTAAGTAAATTGCTTAATTATATTTAATTAGTGCTGTTAAATAATGCCTTTCTTTTTTATTATTAAGGTAGCAGCCTATGTGAAGTTGCTCACGTCTGTTCTTTTTTTATTTATTTTCAGTAAAATTTATTATCTCCTGGGATGAAATATCAAAACTTGAGAAGACTTCCAATGTGATTCTGACTGAGAGCATCCATGTGTGCTCCCGTGGAGAAGATCACTATTTTTCCATGTTTTTGCACATTAGTGAAACGTTCCTTCTCATGGAACAGCTGGCAAACTATGCTGTCAGGAGGCTCTTTGACAAGGAGACATTTGAAAATGACCCAGTCCTTTATGACCCTCTGCAGATCACCAAGCGGTAATACATTACTTAGCATCCATCTGCTCTGCACCCAGTAATTTTTTAGGCAAAGGGGAAGAAGTCCTTGTCTCAAGGCATATGTAAATGTCAGCAAAGCTGGTGTTGTTTTAAAATTAAGCAAGTGTGTCATTAAAATTTGGCATCAAAGCAATGTAAGGCATTGTCATTTACTGCTACTTAGCAGTATGAGAAGTCTATATGAAGGCAGGAAGCAATCAAACCTTCAGAGCTGGTTTTCAAACTACTATAAAATATCTATAGCTGAACTTTTAAAAGGTGTAGCAGTGTTTAGTGTTAGAAAATTAATAACAAAGAGGTTTAATAAGGAAAGATGAAGTGGACAATTTAATAAATGTGTAAATAATAACCACATGGCTGATTCCTGGCAATAAAGATAAAAATGGGGATAAAATCAATGAGTAGCGGAGAGGTAAATAGCTTTCCATATTTATGGCAGTATTTTAGGCCATGGGAAAGATATGTATGTAAGTAACCTGCTGGTTAGTGTCCTTCCTTTCTTCTCAAGAAAGGTGTGTGATTATTCCTTGTAGTAATTTTAGGGCTGCTTCTTCAGTTCTCTTTTTTATTGAAGCAAATGTTGCCTTCTTCTCAGAATACTGTTCAATTTCTTGCTCGAATGTTCGGTTTTGGGGCTATGTACTACAGCTAATTAGTGTGAAAGTTAAGCAGGAAGAACAAGTTTGATATTAAACAATTTAAATTCAGATAAACAGACTAAATTTTTGCTGAAAAATGCTACCTATCTGCAATTCAGGCATTAGGATAAAGCATTTTTCTTGTGACTGCTCCACACGTCTATGATTTAAGGAAAAAAAAAAGCTACTTGGTTTTACAGTACACTGATAATAAAGTTTGATTTAAGTTGTATTTCCTGGGTAATTGATACTTCAGTTTGGTACTGACTTTGGAGATGATTGATGTTCTATATCCATAACATTGTGGTTGCAGCTGCCTGTGAAGCATTAGCCTGTGGCAGATGTTTACAACCTGCTGCATTTCTAACTGACCTGTCAAGTCGAAGCTTGTTTTAGATTTAAATGGACTGTTCTAGTGGATGCAGACACAGAGCTGTTAATTAGGTTATTAATGTTTTTCTGCACTACTTGTAGGCCTTGATTCAGGAAGAAGCTTTACCATGTGAGAACATGCTTAAACCTATTGGTGAAGTATTT
This sequence comes from Upupa epops, assembly GCA_013397515.1. Classification (NCBI taxonomy): domain Eukaryota; kingdom Metazoa; phylum Chordata; class Aves; order Bucerotiformes; family Upupidae; genus Upupa; species Upupa epops. The sequence goes on along the minus strand of VZRI01009166.1, from coordinate 57,326 downwards.
AAATATCTTGTCAAGTGAGAGTATATAGCGGGGTGTGGTTCTGCCCTTTGGCTCTTCAAGCAAAACATTGACCCCTCCAAATCAACCCCACAGATTATGGGAGACTGTGATGGTTTACTGTCACCAGGTGTTTTTAACTTTTGTATTTGTACAGGCACTTAAAACTTGTTTCATTTTTCTTTTCTCTCTCCTCCCCTTGTTCTGTTTTAAATGTAGAGGCCTGGAGAGCCGTGCCCACAGTGAGCAGTTCAGTGCATTCTTCAGGCTACCCAAAGAAGAGACCTTGAGGGAAGTTCATGAGTGCTTCTTATGGGTTCCTTTCAGTCATTACAACACCCTAGGGAAAATGTGTATCTCAGAAAACTACATCTGCTTTGCTAGCCAGGACGGCAGCCTGTGCAGTGTAATCATTCCATTAAGAGAGGTAACTTTAATACTTTTTTAATAACTTTTTTAAAAATTGAAAAACTTATGCTTGATTATTGAAGCTGAGATAATGAGAGAGTCTGAAGGTAAAAAGTAAAGAATTGGAGATGATAGAGGATCTGGAAGATTAGTCATCACTCTGACACAATTCTTACTTAGCTGAGCAGTGCAGTTCTTTTTGCAGCAGTTGAGCAGTGCTGTCTGTTTAAAAATTTATAAGAAAATTCACTGACAGTTGTCAGTGAACATGTATCAGTGCTTTTACAGCTGTAGTCTCAACAGATTGAGTAAAGATCATATTGTAAAAGACCCAGCATTTATAGAATCATAGAATCTTTTAGATTGGAAAAGAAATTCAAGATCATGAAGTCCAGCCACTAACCCAACTGTCCCAAACCCATTGTTAAACCCTATCCCTAAGTTCCAGATCTACACAGCTTGTAAACACATTCAAGGGTGGTGATTCAGCCCCTTCATGAGCAGCCTGTTCCAAGGTCTGATGACCCTTGCAAGAAAGAAGTTATTCCTAATGTCCTAAACTTCCTCTGGCACAACTTGAGGCCATTTCCTCTTGTTCCATCACTTGCGAGAAGAGACCTACCCATACCTCTCTGCAGCCTTCTTTCAGGTAGTTATAGACAGCAGTAAGGTTTCCCCTCAGCCTCCTTTTCTTCAGGTTAAACATCCCCAGCACCCTCAGCCACTCCTCATAAGGCTTGTTCTCCAGACCTTTCGTAAACATTGCTGTCCTTCTTTGGACCCATTCCAGCACCACAATGTCTTTCTTGTACCAAGGTACCCAAAATTGAACCCAGTACTCAAGGTGTGGCCTCAGTGCTGAGCACAAGGGATCAGTCAGTTCTCCACTCCTGCTGGCCACACTATTTCTGATGCAAGGCAGGATGCCATTGGCTTTTTTGACCTCCTGAGCACATGAGTAGCTCATGGCACACTGTCAGTCAATACTCTCGAGTCTCTTTCTGCTGAGCAGCATTTCAGCCACCCTTCCCAAAATCTGAGTATTCGCATTTCTAGAGTACTATAGACTGTGGAATAGCTTACCGGGAAGAATAGTCATCCCTCTTGACTTCATGTAATCTAAGGTGTTACCACACTTCGGTCTTCCAGTGTTAAAAGCTTTTCATCAGCACCCAGACATATTTTGCAATAGCCTAAAAAGTAACAAAGTTCTGTAATGGCTCTGTATTACTCTGCATGCTGTGTGTTCATACAACCTGATATAAGACACCTGATGAGGGTGAGCTGAGCTGTACTCAGCAATACACATGGTGTTGCCCACCCAGATAAAGCAATTTCTTTGATCATCTATCTATAAATAGTGCTACAAATGATGGGGACTTGCTGTGAAAACAAAGAGGCTGTGTTAAAGGATCTGACTCCAGATTTTATTCTTGTGGCTTGCCAGGCCCTCATTGTTCTGTAGTACTGCAGAGTTACTTTTTGTCAGTGGTCTTTCATTCTTTGCCTATAACAATGCAAAAGCGTCAGCAGTGGCAGTTGGTGCAGCTATTCATGATTGTCTCGCTGGTACTCACATTATTAGAGGGTATTAACTGCTCTAATCTGTAACTGCTCCATCATGGCAATTAAAATCAGCTCCAACTGTCATGTGTTATGGCAGCTGTATTTGAAAGGGTTTTCTCTGTGGAAATTCATTCTTGTGAAACTTGTTTGATTTGATTACTTGCAACAGTCATGTTCTGTCTGCTTTTGGATTCCTAGAAAAAATAGTAACAGCTTCAGCAGGTAGAAAGAGACAAGATTTTCAAATAAGCTCATAGCTTCCAGCTGGGACAACCTTTTAGAGAATTTTTAGTGCTCTGTTGAAAATCTAGTGCATACTTGGTGCCTTGTGCTAGAACAGTTCCAGACCACAGAGCTTTAGAGCAGTGAGTTTGTTATTTGTGTCACTAATTCTCCTTGTGTGGTGCTTCATACTACAGTTTCATGTGCCCATGTATTTTTAACAGGATTTCTCTTTTAGAAGTGAGCTGGTCAGGTTTCTTGCTTTATCTATGTGTCCTTGCTTCCACAGGTCACAGGGGTGGATAAAGCAGATCCAGCCAGCAGAGGAGTCAGCATCAGTACCAAAGGGAAAACAGCTTTTCGTTTCACAGAGATTAGAGATTTTGAACAGCTTGTGGCAAAGCTCAGAATGAAATGCAGTGCAACTTCAAGTCCACAACACTTCATAAATACAGAGGTATTTATTCTGCTAATTCTAAATTTCATAGTTAAGTGTTCTTAGTAAGAGTATATGTATTGTTATCAGTGCTTTTCTGCGTTATGCAGTACATTTATATTAAAGCCTGAATCTACAGACACAAGATTGGTTACAATGTCTGCTGTACCACTAGATTTCAAGTTGCCTGATTTAGGCAGTTTTTTTCTCTTTAAAAATCACATTCCCATCTCTTGCCCTTAGACCATTCACATTAAAACAGATATCCACCAGTCTGATGTAAAATTCTGTCTACCTATGTCACCCTTTGCCAACCATTTGACTCAGGAAGTTAATGGAGGATCTGAATATATCTGTATTCATACGTGTGAGTTTCAAGAGGAAAGGCTGATGGAGCTGAGTGTCTTTAGCTTGGAGAAGAGGAGGCTAAGGGGTGACCTCATGAATGTCTCTAAATATGTGAGGGGTGGGTGTCAGGAGAATGGAGTGGTGCTCAAGGGCATCCTTTTTATGTTACCTTGAGTTATATCTGCATTATTTTGAAATGCTAAATCATACATCTTCCACACTTTGATGCATGGAAAAAGAAACAACACTGCACTCATAGAAAGCAAACATGTTAAACATTGGTGCTGTTGTGAATATATCCTGATTTGAGTTCTTTTACTTTGTTTTCTGTCAGATTTTGAAGAGCAGCCCAAGTTTTATTGCTGCATTCCTATATAGTTCAGTGTATGATTCTGTTTAAGTGAACATTTTCTGTTGGACATCAGTAGTGATGGATCCTCAGGCTTCTCTATCTACCACAGTTCTCATTATAAATATTTGTCCTTTCATAAATTTTTGGCTGTAGAGGTGGATTGGTTTTTTTTCAAGAGCAGCCTGCTGAAAGCCCAGCTGTGCAGAGCAGAGGTAGCGTATTTTGTTTTGGAAGCCTGGATCTGCTACCTGTACCTTAATAAGCAATGATGGTATATAAGCAAAATATTTTATGGTATCAATGCTGCTTCTTAAAGGATTGCTTGGCATTTATAACTATCACTGTTAACGTTTTTCCTAGATTGCATCTACTTCTGCCTCTGATAGTCCAAAGGATTTTGATGCAGGAACATCCAAGATGGGTCAGAGAGATAACAGCAAAACTGTTGGTACAGAAGCCCTGATGACTGTCTACCATCCTCAGGATGCTGAGAATCTAGATGCTAAAATGGTAAGGGATAAAATGGCCAACAGTTTTGGCATCTAATTGGAAAGGTCTAAGTACATTCAAAATGTATTCCAGCAAGGCTGCTAATTTCCTCTGGGGCTTTGCCTGTCTTATTTCATCTACATTTTCTGTATTTGGAGTCCACAGGGTGGTTCTTTATGGCTCCATTCAATTTTCTGCTTGTCTTGTTTAATAATGATATGTCATATCTTCATGGAGCTAATTCCTCTTGCTTTTCCACTCCTCAGGGAAGAGTTAGCTGTTTGTTTTGTGATAGTGAACATGTTTTCCATCTGTCTGATTTGTCAAGATGCAAAGTCGTTACAAACTCTTTGGGGGCAAGGTGAATGTTATCAAGAGACTGTTTTCATTTATTCCTTGCTTCGTTCTTTTGCACTTTTAAAAAAGTTGTGCTCTGGTGTTTCTTTGGTTGTTTTTGCAGTAGGACATCCTGTCTTTACTTCTCCATAGTGTATGCAAGAAGGAAGAAAGGTTTTACTTTAAAATTAAGTCTTTCATTCTTAAGAATGAAGTAAATTAAGAAACAGAATTTTTGGTGCCAGGAATATCAGAAAGTAAGCATTATGTTGGGTAGGATAAAAGGGATATTCATAATTTTATGCTCTGCTTCTATAGTATGTTGAACAAAGTAGATAAGATCTACATTTTCTCGTCCTAGTTGCTTTAACAATGTTAAATCTGACTGCTTGCATGCACAGAAAATATTGTGGCAGTGTTCACCTGCCTGAGCTCTGGAGCCTCACGTGAATTGCAGCAGCTGATCATCAGATGCTTTGCTTCAGAGAAAATAACCTGCATTTTGTTGTTCATAGTGAACAATTTATTAGTAATCTTGTACTTGACAAAGAATCTGTTTTGCTCTTTCTACTATTTCTACTTCCTACTGTGTTGGTAAAAGCGCCTGTAACTTCAGTCTTGTCTGAATAGGGAATTTCTGCTGTTTTTCATTTTGCAAAGCAGGTTTTACTTACATGGCTGGTCCTACTAAAATTGCTAGTTAGTAAAAACATACTATCTGGTTCATAAATACTTGATTAAATGTAAAACCTATATAGGCATAAACATCTTCAGAAGGTCGCCTCTTTAGTCCAACTGGACTTCATTCTCCTGCAGGTTTTCCTGATTATTGATTCTTTTCTAGTGCTCTTTACGTAAATAAACTGAGGAAAGATTGAGAAACTGTGGGAGAGTAACAAAACGCTGATGTCATGCCACCCCTCTGTGTGCTTTCCACTATTTGTGGCCATTCTGTTCCAAATCTGTCAACTAATATAATGCAACAAAGCATGATGAGTGAAAAAAGCAAGCAGCCTATTTTGCCGATTGAGTTTCTGTGGGATATTATTTCTGTGTGTCAGAGTTAGTACATTTTAATTGCTGTTAGCAAAGAACAGTTCATAGACGTTGCAATCAAAATACGCTAGTTTATCAGTAATAAAGCAGCTGTTTGTTGCTTAATTACTCTGACAGAGTCAACAGTGAGTTGACTTTGCAAAAAATCAGTTGCTAGATTTCATTGTGCCATCATGGTCAAATACTTTTTTTCATTGTTAGTTAGAGCTCTTGTAGTGAGTTGGGGGTCAGGCTCTTCTCCCATGTAACAGGCAAGAGGACAAGAGGAAACAGCCTCAAGTTGTGCCAGCAGAGGCTTAGGTTGGATATCAGGAAAGATTTCTTCATTGAAAGGGTAATAAAGTCAAGGGTGCCCAGGCAAGTGGTAGATTCTCCATCCCTAGAAATACTTAGAAGACCTGTAGATGTGGTGTTGAGGGACTTGGTTTAGTGGTGACCTGGAAGTGCTGGGTTAATGGTTGGACTCAATGATCTCCAAGGTCTCTTTCAATCAAAATAGTTCTATGATTAGCACAGAGAAACTTGCCACCACACATAAGCAATCTGAACTTTCTCTTCACCCTGTTTTGCATTATTTTTTCTTCTGCTTTCATTTATTTCTTTTTTTTTTCCTTCAATTGATTTACCCTTTACCAAGTTATGCTCTTAGCATAAAGAGCAACAAAAAGTGGGAGCTTTTAAAATTGGCCCATTACAGTAAGCAGCTTTGTTTGTACCTGTCGTATAAACATAGATATATTCTGTATGTATGATACAAACCTGTGTATATATATATATATTTCATATATATATATATAGCTGGAAAAGAATATTAAGGAATTCAGTCACAGGAGCTGTATAAAATGATGCATTTTCTTATCCATTATGCTAGCAGTGCATTTTTGGAGCACCTCAGGAGAACTGTGATGGCAGAATTTACGTAGTTGCACCTTGCACTGATTGACTGCCTTACTGCTTTATTGCTGCTCATTCACTCCCTTTAAATCCATGGTGCCTCATGGTCCTTTGATAATTACATAATTCTTGTTGATGTGCTGCCAAAGCTGCAAAGGGCTCAATCTAGGGGGAATAAATAGAGCTGCCTACCTACTGCTTCTCTTTTAAGTTTAGCAGAACAGCGAACAATAAGACATAACAAGTAGATGGCAATGAACTCATTTGCAGTGAAAAATCAGCCTGCATGCAGTTATGCTGTTTATTGATTGGAATCAATCTCAAGTAGGAAGTTAAGAAAAAAGCTGACCTAAGGAGTGGCTTGATAAAAGGTGAAATATTGTGATGGTTTGCTGTCCTACCACAGTGACAGGGGGGCTTCAAGTCAAGCAGAAGGTAGCAGGCTTGTCTGGGTTCAGAAAGCATTCTGCAGGGAAAAATCTGATGCTTCTTGTTAAGTTCAGAGAGATTCCTGAGGAGATGCACATGGTTCTATTAGCTGGAGGATGGAGGAGGATTTTGCAGATGCTTACTTGACCTTCCTGTCCTGGGCACTTGTTGGTTTCTGTCATGGGACACTGATTAGATTTAATAATATAAAGAGCTGTGGGTCAGGTAGGAGAGGGCACTGTATGCCAAACTTAAACTATGTATGCATTAAATTTTGCTCTGATTTGCATCAGTATTCATTCTGTCTATCAATAGGGAGGCAGTTTGTGTGAATATAACACAGTAAAAATTGCTTCTGTTCTCTGAAATCTTCCAGAATACTTAGTTTTTGTGGTCTTCTGCTTTTCATAGCTGAAAGAAAAAATGAAGGAACAGTCCTGGAACATTCTGTTTGTCGAACGGGGACACGGTGTCAGTATGTTTCGCACTAAGAAGACTCGAGACCTGGTTGTAAGAGGGATCCCAGAGGCATTAAGAGGAGAGCTCTGGCTACTTTTCTCAGGTATTGCATAGCAAGTGCAATCGATTTCATTTTCTGGGCTCTGCTGTGTGAATGTTCTAGTTACTGACTGGAAGAAACTTCAAAATGATGAACAGGATAGTTTTTCTATTATTATGGCTTGTGTTGATCCAAACTAAATCTGTAGTCTTTTACAGCAAACTCAACTGAAAAGTAAGGATAAAAATACATGCTGTTCTCTGTGACAGTCAGTTTCAGCAAAGCCTCTTTACTTACTAGAAGAAAAAGCGTGTTTGTGAGATTGTGTTTCAATTGGTTTGATGTGATTGGTTTTGATTTCTGAGAGGATGGCATTGCCAGACACACAAAACCAAAAAAAGGTTTCCTGGCACAGAACTTGGCCTCAGTTATTGGCAGCTCATTGCTGTACACTGTTGTTTGGTTTAAAAGGTAACATGTACAGGAATCGGGGACCTTCTTACACATATGGGGTCTCTTTTTTTAATGTAGAACACGCCTGTGCTGAAGCACTTAACTTGAGGAAGTGGAGGCCCAGGAATTAAGACGCTGCTTTACAACACCTCTTCATGCCTTCTGTTCCCTTTCGCTGAAACTTAGAAAAGCAGCAGTCACTGATTTAGTCAGGGTTATGCAGAAACCCTGTATCAGATTCAGAAAAGATGCTGCAGATTTTGAGCAGCTACCTAGGACGTTATTTGCTCACTGCTCTCTGTGTTCCCCTGGGCAAATCTTTATACTTCTCCAGAGTTTATTGTAACAGATGCATTTGATGCTCTTCATTCAGCCTACTGTGTGCTGGTTCCTTTTGAGGACATATGAACATGAATTCCCCTTTGCTGGTCTTATTTTGGGTTTTACACAGGCAATTGTGCTTCTGTTGCCAGACTCATATCTCTGTCTTGGTAACTGTTGGCCTAAAATTTATTACATTAATTAGGTAAATATCAGTCCTTTGCCTAGTTTTTCTAATCCGTTTCCAGCTCTACAAATAGAAGGGTGTTGTGTTTACCAGAAAACCTGGGCAGAATTGTAGGTGAGAGGAAGGTTTCTACCCACAATGAAAGAGAAGGTAGTAAGTCAAAATCAACTTTATAATAGAAAGTGACTTAGATTTCCTCTAAGCCTTATTTCATTTTGCTTTTGTGATGTAATTTCAAAGTAATATCATTGATTTCAGTAAAAATACTCTGTTACATTGCTGAAGTAACATCTGGAGATTCAGGAAGTACCTTGGTACAAATATATATATATATATACACATATATACACAATACATAGATACAAATTGCAGGCAGTCACACAGATACCTCACTGTTATTCTCTACTACTGTGCAATGCGATGTGTTGGCAGGTGCTGTAAATGATATGGCATCCAACCCTGGTTATTACACTGAGGTGGTGGAGAAGTCCCTAGGAACTTGCACTTTAGCTACTGATGAAATAGAACGAGATTTACGTCGCTCATTACCTGAGCATCCTGCTTTTCAAAGTGACACCGGCATTTCTGCACTCAGAAGAGTTCTTACAGCTTATGCATACAGGAATCCCCAAATTGGGTATTGTCAGGTACAGCAATCTTGAGTTTTGCTTGTCTAAGTATTAGCTCCTGGAGGCAGTAATAAATACATGTAATGGGTTCTTGCTCAGTGGTTTGCTTCTTTTGCTTACTTTATCCCACTGTGTAATGGGGTTTTTCACATTGTACTTGAATTTGTTGAAAAATTCAAGTCATGTTCACTTCATATGCTCCTTTACATTCTTCCTAGATATTTTTACATATTTGGAATACTGTGCTCTGTATTTAATAATATAGAAGTAGGAGTCTTACCCTGGGTTCAGCTTAGGCTATCGTGCTGCTCTAAAAACTTGCTACGGAGTGGTTTCAGAAATACAAATTCTAACATGGTAATAGCTGTGCTTTCATCATCATTCCTAGTAAATGCTTCCTTTCCTGTTGAAATGTTGCAGGCGATGAATATTTTGACATCAGTACTTCTTCTGTATGCTAAAGAGGAGGAAGCATTCTGGCTTTTGGTGGCCGTGTGTGAAAGGATGCTACCTGATTACTTCAATCGTCGAATTATTGGTAACATCCGTCTTTTTAGCTACCTAGAATTGAATGCAAATGATGATTCATTAAGAACAAACGTAAGGGGTGAGCTGAAAGATGAACAGTGGAGACAAACTGTTGCATTTGGTTCAGTATTGTGAAGTAGAAAATGGAAGTTGCAGGGAATATCCCAAGACTCCTCCTGAAGCGGGAATGGATATGATTTACAGATATTGTTGCAGCTTTAAGCACAGCTACTTAGGAAGTAGTCAGACTATTGCACTGTTCTATTGGAATTACAACTGCAATGCATAATATTTATTTGAAACTTAGTCTCTTTAAATAAAGGAAAGAGTGTTACTCCAAGTCCAGACTTAGTCTTTGGTCTCATATTTAGTACTTGCACATACGTGTATGCTAGAATTAAAATTGAGTGTGAGGTTTCTTTTTCATCGCAGAGAGGGTGTATTGGCTGTCAGGAGAATTGCTGGAAGTAGCCACATTCCCACAGAAGTGCTAACACACTTCACAGCATGCAGCAAGGCTCTGGACTCTTGCAAAGTGCTTAGCTTCCGGCACATGGGGATGAAGCCAGTGAATCCTTGCAGCTCGGCCCGTGTTTGCTTTTGCCACAAAGCTACATTAGGACAGGGCTGCTATTTCTGGCCAGTGCTGTGAGAAAAGTGTGCTTCTTTGTATTAAGATTTGGGTGGTGGTTTTGTTATCCTTTCCCTGCAGGTGCCTTGGTAGATCAGGCAGTGTTTGAGGAGCTCATCAGGGTGCATCTGCCTCAGTTGACAGACCACATGACGGACATGACTTTTTTCTCCTCGGTCTCTCTCTCCTGGTTCCTTACCCTTTTTATCAGTGTGCTGCCTATTGAAAGTGCAGTCAATGTGGTGGACTGTTTCTTCTATGATGGAATAAAGGCAATCTTGCAGCTGGGTCTCGCAGTGCTTGAATACAACATGGAGAAGTTGCTGACTTGTAAGGATGATGCTGAAGCAGTCACTGTTCTCAACAGGTATCACTGTAACTGTTATTCTTCTGGGCTGTGTAGCAGCTTCTGTAATTGCCAACTGAAGTCATTGTGGGGCAGCTGAGTGGACATCTGGCCAAGACTTCCAAAGGCCTCAGAGGAATTGAGTGTTCGTCTTGGGCTGAAATTCTGGATGGAGTGGCTGGAAAGTGTCTGTGGATCCTAAAAGTCCCATCCTCGGTTAAACTTTTTCTCAATCTATTGCAGTTTTGTGTAATTTAAAGTAAAAGCAATGTGTTTTTTGCCTGGAATTTCTGTCATTTACAGAAGGTGATATTTCCTTACTGATGAGGTAATTACTGCACACTACTGCTGGTAATGGCTTAAAATTGAGAAAAAGATATGCAATGAGGACAGTCATGGCCAGATGTCTGTTCTCTGTTAGCATTTGAAGAATAGCTGTAAATACGTACCATGAAGGGCATTTTAAACAGGTATACTGCAAGCAACACTTGCAGGTTTAGCTTCACTGCCTCCCTAAATTCTGTTGTTGTTGCTGCTGTGACGGTGTTTCATAGAGTACTGTAACAGCAAAACAACTGTGCTGCAGGAGTCAGCATGTTACCGCTGTTAAGAACTGATAATAAGAACTTCCTTTTAGCAAGCCTTTTAAATATTACTTGTTTGAATAGAGTGGAAGCTACAGAATTAATGAGGAAAATGTCATTTGTATTGTAAGAGACCACACAGCCTGGTATTTATTGTAAAATCTATCAGTACTCATATAAATATTTAACACTTCAGCAGTAAGAGCACATTCACCCAGTTTGAATATATTAAAATTTAAGATGGAGAAGTGTGGTGAAATCTGAATTTTCCCTTGAACCAAACAAGCTGCTGTTTTTACTTAACACCCAAGATTTTGATGATAATTACCAACACCTTTTGAACTCTTGCTTTCAACATTTTATCTATCTGTAATGCTTCTGTTGCGCAGTCAGTTGAGCCTAAAAAATGATTTACAGTAGATTGCCTCTCTTCCAGAGAAAGGGAGCAATCAGTTTATAGACATGTGTTCCTCAAGGGCTGGCAAAGGAATTGGCCAGCCCCCATCACAGATCTGTTTAGGCTGGCTATGTAGGTGATGAATAGGTGCAGATCAGGCATGTCTTGGTTTAACATCAAAGGGAATTAGGATTGCCTCAATCACTGTTCAGGATGAGCCTCTTTTCTCCTCTCCCAATTAGCTAGTACAGCCTTGCTAGATGGATTAGAGAAATGGGGGAATGCTGAGTGCAGGGGATGTTCGGATGTCAGTAGACCACATTCCCACTCAAAAGAGAATAACTACTGGCATCGGATTACATCAGCTGTGTTGTTTTCTAGCTGGGTCTTAAAATCAACCAGGGAATGAAGCTCAGCAACCTTCTCTGAAATGCCAGTTCCCATGTTTGTGTATATTTATTACTAAGAGAGCATATTTGTGCTACTCATGCTGATACTCTCTGCTCTTTCATGCTCTCTGCACACTTTTTCTTCAGTAGATGCTGATGTTATTTTTTTTCATTGTATAAACTGGTTCCTGCTGATTCCTTGTGTGTTTGCTTTGTGCAGATTTTTTGACAATGTCACTAACAAAGACAGTCCTTTGCCTCCAGCTGTGCAGCAGGGCACCAGCCTCAGCGATACAAAGAGTGACCACCCAAAAGTGGACATCACTGATTTGATCCGAGAGTCAAACGATGTACGTGTTCTTGTGGGTGGGTATGTTTTTGCATGCCATGCAGTGTTTACATTGCATGGGCTACCTTAGAAATAAAATAGTGTAGCTGCATTGCATAAACTAGAGTAGAAAAGATAAGAAAATGGAGCTCTGTATTTTGTTGAGCCTCACAATGCACCCTGCAGGTTATGGAATAGGTTTGGTTTTGCATCGTTTTGGTTTTCACAGGCGTGAAATTGCCTGGGTTCACTACAGGTCAAGTATTGCCATCCCTCATTCACTTTATTAGGTCAACTAAATGACAAAGTACAGCAGAAACAGCCCTGGCAATTACTGACGTGAGACTGATTACTGCACGTGGCAGATAGTGGGAACATTTGACATAGCAGCCTGTGCAGCAAACTGTGTACTTGAGTTTATTGCATGGGTTAAGGGGCTGTTAAGAAATGTGCTGGATCAGGAACACCAGTTGTTCTCTTTTAGCACTTTCTTTCAATTTACAAGTTTTATTTCTACAGTGTCTAGCTACGCAGCTCTGCACTGGGGAGGAAATAAGGTCTACCTTCTCCTGTTATCCTTGGATTTCATGAGGCATTTCCTTCCTTGGCATGACTTGCGTCAGGGTATTAGTTCATTTGTAGACAGGTTTCTGCTCAGCACTTCTGTAGTGAAAAGTAAGCTGAGAGAAGAGATTTGCTCTCATTCTGTTTTTTCTACTAGCTGGTTTCTTTTATCTGTGTGATAGGGTTTTTTCTCTCAGTCATGTGTTTCTAGTGAAAGATTCACAGCAATTTCCTTTGGAAAAATGTCCTGGCTCCGACTCAGAAGATTAGCTGTAATTTGTATAATTTAGGAACTGTCCTTGATTTTTATGGTAACAGAGCTCTACCTTTAGAAGGATGAAGAAAGGCAAGAATGAGAACTTGGAATTCTCTTGAAGTGTCTTTTTAGCGTTGAACGAATCATGTAAATAGTCTGTACGTCCATCAGTATTGTGTCCCAGGAATTTAATACTGTAAGAAGAGTTGCAAACTATTACAGGTCTTTCTTGTCATGGTAAGATGTCACAATGAATACTTGCAGAATAAAAAACAGAGATGGTAAATAATGAAGTGCTGCATGTTGCATTCTGAGGTGTGAACTGAAGCTCTCATAGGATTGGAATCATTACTGAAACACAAAGAAACTCCCTCTTCTTCCCCTGCCTTTGATGTGATAGTCTCTGATGGCTTTGAACATTGATTTGTCTAGATCCTTGTACCTGAAGCTCTCAGTTCTGAGATGACAGACCTGTTCCTAGGCTCAAATGCCTATCTGTATCTCATAAACCCCTTTTTGGATGCAAATTTTTATCTTCAGTTGATAAGTATTCAGTGCTGGCAAGCATCACAACCCTTTGTTTGAAAACTGTTGATACAAAGTGAGAGTCAAGTTTCTGCTTCCCATTTTCACCAGACAGTTAAGTTTCAACACAATTCTGTTCAGTGAAGAGTTTTATTTTTATTTCACTGTGGAAATAAAACAAGTTTCGAAATAGGAAGATTGCTGCAATGGAGCGCTGTCATTCTGCAGAGAGGTCTAGTTACAGATCATAAAAAAGGGATGTTCTTTGGAGTACTGTCGCTTCACATGGGTGTTCACAGCATAAATGAGATTAAGTGAGAAGGTATTTTAAAATTACATTGAGTTTCATGCCTTTATGACTCAGGCACAAATGCAAGACTCTTTCTTTGGCAGGCTAATGATGTATGAAGATACCATGTTTAACTGCTGAAGGGAAGAACGTTTTATCACATCGCACTAATTCACTGTTTGCACATCTTGTTTGTATTCTTACTGAGGCTGTTGCACAATGTGAGTGCCCTGAAGCCAGACCAGTAAATGCTTTATGATTCAGAGATACAATTTCTCACTTCTTCCTCTTTCTTCCAAGTCAGAATTATGCTGGTAGGGGTCTTCACAGGGGCATAGAAATACAGTCCTGGAAGAGAACTCCACAGATCATCCAGTTCAGTGTGCACCCAGATCATCTTTGAAAAGTGTCTGATATTAAAACTCTTCAACAGAAGATCATCTGTGACAGTTTTAGCCCACTGTAAGGTTTCTTCAGCCTTATCCAGATATCCAATGTAGTTCCTCTAAGCTTTTGAGAACAGTCAACTGCAATTTTTCTCTGCAGTTTCTTGTTGTTAGGTGGTTGTTCATCGTTTACCTTTTCACCTCTAATCTTTTCTTCCTCCAAATTCAGCACAAGCAGTTCTTCTAACCTTTCCTCGCAGTTTATGTGCTCAGACTCTATATGACTCTGTTGCAGTCTTTCATATCTTGATTAAAGTACATTGTTCAAACAAAACACACTGTGGGAAAACTTCCGAGAGCCCTACTTAGTGGTCATTTGTCATTCACTTATTCTCAAAGTTTGTTACTGGAACCAGTTGAGCACATGGTGCATGGTACTTGTGGTTAGACCCTGGCTTCCTGGTTGCATGATGCTGCTGAAGAGAACCTTCCAGAAGCAAAAACATGTTCAGTCTGCTGTTTCACTTCTACTCACTAGATTGAATTGCCTCATAGGAGAGAATCAATTTGATTTCACATGGTCTTGATCAAGAATGTTGGTTCATTCATGTTTCTGTTTTGGATTTAATAGTTTACTAATTTGTTCCAGGATTTGTCTAGGAATTTGTTTCTAGTTTTTGACTACTATTCCAGTTTTCTTTAAAGGTAGATGTATTTATCTACCTCTATGCTCAAACATCCTTCAAGACTTGCAGAGGTAGCTAGAAACAGGTCAGAAATTAATTCAGCTAATTGCTGAAGTTCACTAGAGTGAAGTTCCTGCCCTGACAACATGCGTATCTCAGACATTGCTACTCTGCTGTAGTAGTCACTGTGAAATAACAGAGTTAGACACACAGTAAAATCCTTCCCTTGTCTTCCCACACAGTGAACTACCCCAGTTTCTTCTTTTCCCATCACTCTTTGAAACACCTTCTTTAGAAGTTATGCTGTTTAGAGAGAGTTAATGCTCTAATTAGTGCCTTTTTTTGCTCAGGGTTTTCTGGGATCTAATTTACTGCTCGGATGTGTCTAGCAACACTTGATTTCATGGAATGATGCTTTTCCTCTTAGAGATACGGTGATATTCGCTATGAGGACGTAGAGAGCATGCGCTCCAGAAACAGGCTTTATGTCATTCAGACGTTAGAAGCTACAACCAAGCAGAACGTGGTGAGTGACTTAGATCTAATCCCTCCCCTTTGATAACATCTGTTCCCTTTGGAAAAGTTGTGAGAAAAGCGACATTTTCCAGGGCCAAATACATAATCATATGTGGTGGAATAACTCATCTGCAGGGTGTCTTTTAGCTGAGGTTTGGCCTGTGACTTTTCAGTCTGTGAATCACAGCACAACCTTGTTAGGACTTAACACCACCCCAGCTTCTAAAGGCTGGCGTATCTCTGACACAGTGCTGAGTAGAACAGCCTGACCTGCCTTTCCATCTGCTGTTCTTAAATTGTTAATGCATTTCTCTTAGAGGCACAGAGCACTGTCTGCAGTGCTATGATAAAACAGTTCACCACCTGCATTTTTATTCTGAGGAGCAATCACAAATGTATCACCCATTAAGCTCAGGCTCCTGAAGGAAGGTGGAGGTTGCAAGGTGCTTCCTTCATTTGCCTCTCTTTCTTCAATGACTTATCTTCAATAACTGATTATACTCTGTTTAACAACCAGTGCTTCTTTCTCTAGTAATGCGGTTTGTAGCAACATGTTGTGAAGATGGAACCCAGACGTCAGATGTTTAGGGTTACTTGGTTGGTTTTAAGTTGGACTGGATGATCTTTAAGGTCTTTTCCGGCCTCATCATTACTGTGATACTGTGATTCTGTAACCTACTCTTGTAGCTAACTTTGTTTTAAAAAGCTGTGAACAAAATTATTTTAAAATTTAAAACGTGAGGATTCAGCCTCACTGCTGAGAGCTGGATGTGCATTTGCCCTTTAGAAAGGAAGTTCATTTGTTGCATAGGTAATTGACATTTGTCCCCCAGGTTTCATAATGTAGGCTTCATGTATGCAAGTAATGTGACTAGTTTCAGTTCTCCTTTCTGGGGAGAAACTGTTTCTTTCAGTCTGTCATCTTTGATTGGCGGCCTCATCATTATCTCATTCCTAATCTGGAATTCCTAAATCTGGAACATGCGGTGTCTTTTAATGTAAAGTTGTCTCCAATAACTTTATTCTACAGGCTTATTCCAAAAAGGCAAGATTCATTGCTTAATTCTCTCTTAATTTTGTTCCAGCTACGTGTTGTGTGCCAGGATGTAAAATTCAGTCCTGGTGATCTTGAAGAGCTTTATGAATTATTCAAGGTAATGTGCTGTTTTCCTTAATTAGCAACCATCCATCTTAATGGTGGACTGTGCTAGGGGTGTGAAAGAATTTTAACAAATTGAGGTAAAAGCTATATTCAGCATATGCTTTACATGTCAGCTTTAAAGCAAATTGCATGGTTAACTTCCTACATCTTTCACTCCGAGAGAGCTGTCTTATTCAGAAAATCTAACATTTTTGCTTTGCAGAAGGAGCACTTTCTTTCCTGTTACTGGAATGTAAACAGTCCTGTCTTGCAACATCATGATGCCAGTCTGCCGTATCTTGACCAGTATAGAATTGACTGCCAGCAGTTCAGGGTTCTCTATCATCTCTTGAGCCCCTGGTCGCACTGTGCCAACAGAGACTCTCTTGCGTTGTGGACGTTCAGACTGATGGATGAGAGCTCCGATTGCCTTATCAACTTCAAACAATTTGCCTGCGTTCTTGGTACGAGAACAACACGTATATGTAGCATGTTCACAAGGCAGTTCACTCCATCGTGGGAGTAGTCCTGGAGTTTATCAGCTTCCCTACAAAGAGCCTAAGTAGCCTTTTAACTTTGGGTCAGATAGTCTGAAATGCAGACCTTTTAAATGGCAGGATGAGCACTTGAAGTGTATTTGTAAGTTTGAGAATAGGAGATACACTCCTTAGTTGAATGAGAGTCTTTCTCATTTTCTTGACTATTTCACCATGAAATAGCTAACACAAGGCCTTACAAACAAGTAACTTCTGAGATGTCAGTCCCTTAGAGATAGTCTCCAATTTGAGATTAAATTTAAATGTCTTTACCATCAAAGTGCTCTAAAATCAGGAAGTGGTATGATCTCATTGCCCAGCTTGTCTGGTTGATGAGAAATGCTTCCTCATAATAAGCCATCTCATACAGGGTTCATGCAAGATGAGCGCTGCCTGATACCACTGGGGAACTGGAAGTGTTACTGACTTATTACCCTGATCCTTTCATTCAATTTTGCAAGGAACAAAAATTGAAGAGAAAATGCTGAGAATAGATAGAGCTGCATTTCTTTGATGCTGATAATTTTAGCAAGTCACAGACATTATTAGTGTTCTTTACTCGGTGTTGGCAAACCTGAGGGCCGACTGGAGGTCAATCTGCCTTCCCTAAGGTTAATTTCTAGTTGTATTCCATGTATAGGTAGGAGACGTGTCCTCCCTGGGTTGTTTAGGTTAATAGGGTCTTGTAAAGTTTAGTCCAGTTGAACACTGTTTTGTTTCTTTCCCCTGACAGATATCATGTATAATGGCAGTTTCACTGACAAACTCAAGCTGCTTTTTAAGTTGCACATCCCTCCAGGTAAGTGAGAGACCATGGCTTTTGGGGAGGCCTTTTCCTATCTTATATTTGCTTTTTTTTCTCCCCAGCTTTACTTTCCTTTGTGTTGTCTCCAGTCCTGCCTACAGTACAGTACAATAGCTGCAATACACATGTGTGTTTCCTCCAGATGGATGTTACTCTTTGGGAAGAACTTAATCTGCTCCAACACCATTGCTCTTCATGGGGACCGTTTGTCTGTACAAAGCATTTACTTTTTGTCACTGCTTTGGTATGCTTGGGAGCCCCCAAACCACTTTGTTCATTTATTTATTGCAGCTTTTACAGAAGTAGCATCTCTAAGCCCTTCCAAAGGTGATGATCTTTCAAAAGAAGAGCTGATCCACTTCAGCCAGCTTAGTGGTAAGCTCCAGAGTGTGAGGCTTTGCCTGAAGAATATTAGGAGTCTATTAACTATTCATTGTGAAAAATGGGAAAATGGAGAGCTCACTTGGAGACTGGGAAATGCAATAAATCTCACTGTTAACAGCAATCCCCTGAGAAGACCATCCGTAGCTACTTTGTCATAAAGGGGTGCAGAAATACGTGGACAGCTAATCTGGTGATTGAATTCAAATGTGTCAGGTATTTACGTGGAAAGAAGGGAAAGTATTTGATGAGCGTTTTTCAGCACAGCAGGAGGCCTGAGGCCGTAGATGTTGAAGTCATGGCCATTTCACTTTTGCATTCAGGACATAAAGGGATGCTGTTTCCCACTTCAAGAAATAAAAAATCCCAATCCACAATTATTTTTTGCTGTAAGCAGATGTTTCAGAATCCTTTGATTCCATTTTAAACCAAGTAAGATGAAAACAGGGTCTAAGGGGTCTGAGTTCATGCAGTTGATAGTATAATCTGTTTGAAAAGCTGTATGACTTTACTTTTTTAGAAGACAAATCCTTTGTGGTTTCAAAAGCAATGCAAAAGCCCCTTATCTGTAATACATGGATACGGTTCTTGCCATTTTTGAAGACATGAACATTATGAAGATTATTTGCTTGGTAATAACCAATTGCTGCTGCTTTTGTTCTCTCCAGCCTCACAGTGGCTTCTGTTGTCACCAAAAGTGCACAACTCCTGTCATGTGGTTTCATCTTGGCCTAAGGTGTTCGTCTGTTCTCAAACATGGGGGCCACTAAGGGTCTTGCTCCTTAAGGAAGGAATTTTTGATGAAATGAAATTAATCTCCTTTCTCAAATCAGTAACTCTTTCTTCTGTTTTATTCCTTCCAAATTGTAGTTTCATCTGTTGGGGGCAATCTTGGAAGTGACTCTCTGAAGAGCAGCCCAGAAAAAGGTAAAGAATTCTGGAAACACTTTTGGTACCTGTGTGTCTTTTCACAGAATCAGAATCATACAGGTTGGAAAAGAGCCTTTGTATCATCAAGTCCAACCATGAAACCTACTGTACAAGTTCACCTCTAAACTCTATCCCCTAACACCACATCCTAGTGACTCTTGAACACATCCAGGGATGATGACAACCACCTCCGTGGGCAGTCTATTCCAGTGTCTGACCTCTCCTCCTGTGAAGAACTTTGTCCTGATGTCCAGTCTAAAACTCCCCTGTTGCAGCTTGAAGCCATTCCCTCTGATTCTGTGGCTAATTACCTGTGAGAAGAAACCAGCATCCACCTCTATACAGTGTCCTTTCAGGTTGTTGTAGAGAGTGATGAAGTCTCCCCTTAGCCTCCTCTTCCTCAAATTAAACAGTCCCAGC
>VZRI01009166.1:22863-38045 GCA_013397515.1 Upupa epops | reverse complement strand
CATTGGCCTTCTTGGCCACCTGGGCACACTGCTAACTTATATTAAGCTGCTTGTCAGTTAGAATACCCAAGTTCTTTTCAGCCAGACTTCTTCCCAGCCCACTGTGCCACACTACTGTGCCACACTACTGCAGTGCTGCGGAGCTGGGAATGTGAGCGGTGGCGAAGTATACTGAGTAAAGTTGTCTCTGATGTAGTTCTAACAGGCTATCCACTTCTGTAAGTAGAGTCCTGAAGACCAGAGCATAATGTAAACTGTCATCCTGTTTAGTCCTTGGCTCCACTACTCTGCTGAGAAGGAATGACACTGAAGGATGCCAGTTTTTTAGCTCATCATCTCTCTTGAGAAGATCTTGCTTCTCATTTGTTCATTTCTTCTTCTTTTTTTCCCCTCTGTCAAATAGGGAAGGGGAAGGTTGACATTCAGGCATATCTGAAGCAGTGGCAAGATGAACTTCTTAAAAAGGAAGAAAACATTAAAGATTTGCCAAGAATGAATCAGGTAATCTGACTGAGTCTTCTTTACATTTTTGGCTGCTCTTTATCCTTTGCATCCTATTAGTAGGTTTCAAAAAGATTTGTAGGATCCCTTAAATTTCAGATTTTCACATGAATCATTAAACTGCTTGTTGTAAACTGCTGTAACTGTAATCTTAGGAGGAGAGGGACTTTCAGACACATTTATCAGTGCTGGTCCACACCCATGTTATCATTAGAACAGTGGTACCAGGTACCTAGAAGCAGCAGGCACTGGATTGAGATCACAGTGCAAAGTGGAACAGGACAGTCATGTTGCTGTTCTCTGAACAGTCTCCTCTGTATCTTTCTGTAGTCTCAGTTCATCCAGTTCTCAAAAACTCTGTACAATCTGTTCCATGGGGATCCTGAGGAGGAACTGTTGTACCGGGCCATAGCAGTGGTTACCAGCCTCCTGCTGAAAATGGAAGAAGTTGGGAGAAGACTGCAGAATCCCACATCACCAGTCGAAAGTCCAGTGACTGTTACAGAGGTGCCGACTGAAATGCCCAGAACAGGGCAGGAAGAAAGCAGCTCTGAGCAGACTGAAGGCAGTAGGGCACAGAGTTTGAAAGGGAGCCATGAATGGTCTTTTGCCTTTGAACAGATTCTGGCATCCTTATTGAACGAGCCAGCCTTTGTGAGATTTTTTGAGAAACCTCATGATATAAAAGTTAAAATAGAGAGTGCTAAAAATTTACAACTTAAAGCAAGAACAAGAATGTAACTTTCTTTAGCTTTGACTCTGAATTAACCACATGAAGCTCTTACAGATGAAGGTTGTTACTATAGAAATTGAGTCTGGTGTTTACATAGAGAACAGAGTTTGAAGAGTTAGCTTTAAATATGAGATTGCTGGTATGTAATGTAAATAAAAGTAGTTGAAAGCACAATCACTTTCTTGCATTGCTCATAAGTTTCACTCCAAAATAAGGACTGGATAATGAACCCTGTTATTTAAGTATGTAGCATTGCTCGGAAATCCTGGATGTGACCTGAATGACAGCTGGTACAGCGTGTGCTCTTCAGGGTCATTTCTATTACTGTGATAACAGGAATGACTTCCAGCCCTCTATCTTTGAAAAGAAATACTGACAGCTTAGAGGTTGTCTTCCAGGTTAGTTTAATTAGTTATTTCAAAAATGGGGATGTGGACTTGGATTGAAGCAGAATAAAGAATGGGAACAGAGGCTGTATTAGACACACAGCCATGAAGGTAGAGAAGAAGGTTACCCTGCTCTCAGTTCCTCTGCTTTGGTGTTACCCGTTGTCCTAGACTCTTGCAGGTTCCAGCCCCTCATTGGCAGTTTGCGGATTGCATTTTCCCTGCCTGTGTCTCAGTTTCTGTAACAAACATCTGGTGTCCTGCTTTTGTAGCTCAGCCTTTATGTACAGAATTCTCTTTCCCATTTTCATGCCAGTCCTCCTGCAATACCAGTGAAAAAGGTGGAGGTTGGTTTGGTCACCCAGACTGCACATGGATGCAAAAGCTGGTATAGTTGTTTGAAACTGAGGGAAAGCAGTGGCTAAATCTCTGCCCACATGGTAGTTGCCATTCATCTTGCCAGAGGAGCCATTGCTGGCTTCTCCGGAGCATGCTACTGGAACGCTTGGGTTTGCCTGTGCTTGGAAAGGCCAAGAACAGATCATCTTTAGCTGCTTCACAGTTGGCTGAATGCTGACTGCTGAGCTGCAGTAGCTCCTTTGCCTAGCCTGAGTCCATACCTCGGTGCAGTAATGATTCTTTCTTTTCCATAGCTTTCTAGATTATTGCTGCTGCAATATTTTTCTGTCTGCCAGGATTCATGGCAACAAGAAAATACTTCGGCATCCAACTTGAAACTTTGAATACTAAAATAATTATATAGCAAAGATGCTGTGGAAACAAGCTCAGCCAGCAGTAACGCTGAGAAAAATTGACCTTCAACTGTCAGTAGCTTGCGCTAGGATGGGTTTAGAGAAAGGGGAAGAGCCTGTATTTTAACAACAATGAAGTAAACTGTGACTTTCTGATAAACTAGTTAGAAAGGGCTTTTTGTAAAGCCTGTCTGACAATCTTCCTCTGCAGAGCAGCGTTATTTTTCTACTGTGCATGTTTTTTGTAAAGAAGCAGAATGGGAGCGGTGTCACTCACTGGAGCTTTTCTTGCAATACTAATACCAATGAAGAATAGAATAAGGTTCCGACTTGCGTTACAGGCACTTAGTGAAATACAATCATTGCAATTGGTGTCAGAGTTCCCAAGCTGCTTCTAAAGAATACAGGAGCAGTGAATTTGTTAATGATTTCTTCTAACCTCCCCCAGACTCTCAGGTATTAATATGAAGTAAAATTTTATTGAGTGAACAATAACTCTAAATCTTGTTGTGTTTGTGGGAGCTTCTTTTCAGAAGCCTTCACAAAGTGATGACACTTGACACAACACCCATTTGTACTTTTACAAGTAAAATGTAAAAAGCTGCTTTATCTGTTGATATGGATGTGTCTCTGAAGCAAAGCAGGGCAACCCTGTGGTACTTGTAGCATGTATTTACTCACTGTTTTCCCAATGTTTTAGAAGTACAGAGCAGATGGATGATGCTGTTGTTCTAGTCCAGGATGTACTCAGATAAGGTTTCCTCAGTGAGTAATTCTTCTGCAGATAGCTGTGCTGAAGTTAATGAAGCCCTGTGCAAAGAGGTGCAGCAGCAGGTTTGTGATGGATGTTATTAATGTCAAGACACAATCAAAGCTATCAGCTATTTGCTAAGCAGGGTAGCACAGGGGTATAAAAGTCTTAAAAGTCGCTGTCAGGTTTTGGTTGGGAGACAGGAAATTAAGGTCTAAGTACAGAAGAAATTTGCTAAATACAGTAGCCCTGTGCCATTACTTGGTTTGGTTGTGCAAAACTAAGCACCTTTTAAAACTACCCTTTTCTATTAGTGTCAGTCCCAGGGACTGTAGAGCTGTCAGCAGTTCTGTAGTAGCTCCTGTCAGCTGTCATATCTATGTATAAAGACAGACAGACTACCAGCATATATATACATATATATTTATAAATAGCTTTAAGGTGAGAAGTTGGGTTGTGTAGGGGAAGACTAACTAACTTCTTTTAACTGCATGGATTTTCTGTTCAATTTGTTTATATTTTTCCTCAAAGGCCTTTAAATGGTTCCTGTAATGCAGCTGCAGGTTGATGGAGCAGGACTACTCAGAGTGGCAGGGATCCAGCCTCAGCAGGATGGTGAGTGGAGCAAGGTCGCTCCCAGCAGGCTGGCTGGCAGCACTTGGGCAGCTGCCCATCAGGCAGGTTCTTTCTTTTGAAGCCTGTGAATCATAGGCTGAACTGTTGGGCAGATCTGGAAGTGTCAAATGCCACCTATTTCCAAGGAACGTGACCCAGAGGTGCGCTAGTGCTGCTGTAATACTGAGAGATTCCTTTGCTTTGCTTGTGACAGAGTAACTCCAGAGTTAGTGTCTTGCTCCTTCCCTCGCCTGTTGTGAAGACAGGCTGGGTGACGCGTGCAGGCATAGGTGGGATTCAGGGGGCCACAGCAGTAGCAGATCTTTCCCTCTCTTCAAACTCCAGTGTAGCTGGAGCCAGAGATCCTCACTTGATGCAGCTGTCTGGTGATGCAGAAATGAACTGACTGACACCATGTTGCATCAGGACACTGCGGGTGCACAGACTTCCCGTGGCAGGAGGTCAGCTGCGACTTCTTGCTCGGAATTAAGCAGAAGTGTGAGCAGAGTCTGGCAGCGGCAGGGTGTCTCACCTAGAATGACTCAGCTACTTCCCAAACAGGGGACTTTACATTGAAATTGTAAAGGTTTGAATGAGAAGTTTTAAAAAGTGTTTTTGAGAAGTACATTCAGGGACAGGAAGCAGTGTGGTGAAGTGAGCAGGGACGTGTCATTTCACATACCCCTGTTGAGGTTTGTTTTCTCTAACAATTTTCATGAAGCTATCCTGGGGTGTTTTCGATTCATCATAGGAAATGAATGTGCATCATTCACTGCAAGCTGGACAGCTGTAGGTAGGAAATAGATTGCTAAAACTGGTGATGCTGTTAATACAGATTTGAAATTGCACTACTTGCTGCAGTGTCACCGGTGTGACTTGGCAGCTGGACCATGGTTATTTACCCTGAAACAATCTCCGTGGCTGTTAGCTTGTGCTGTGCAGTTCTTTCTAGCAGCTCGGCCATGATGATGGCTGCACACAAGATGCCTTTTGACAAACAGAATCATCAGCCCGGGGGCTGTCCTGCAGAGGTGCCGTGATCCCTCAGTCTTGCAGTACAGAGTCTGCTGCTCAGGGACCCTGTGGCTGGTCCCTGTGCTCCAGCTGAGTGGTGGCAGCCCTGACCACCATGAGGAGCTGGCTGCTCGCTCTCTCTGTGCTGTAGGTGAGGGTGTAGCTCAAGTAATAGTAAGAAAAATACACGCCCTTTCCACTATGGGAGAAGACAACTTGTAATTCAACCAACCATTTCCTGGGGTGTGGAAATGGTGGCTGCCACGGGATGCAGAGAAAGCCCTCTGTGTTTCCATCCATTCCTGAAACAAGCCACTTGCTCTTCTCTCTAACGGCTACGTAATAGTTATTTTAGGGGAGTTTGCTACCATAGTGACTAAGAAATAGCTGTGTGTTGATCTTGTTAGGCGATTCTCATCCAGTTGTACCATACAAGGTTTTGATTGCGATTGCAGTTGTTTATCTGGACTAAAGCAAAAAGAACTAGTCTAAATTATTTCCAGAAAAATAGGCAATTTTGTCTTTTTTGCTGTAGCTTTGTCACTTTACCAAGACGGCAGCACACGTTTGTGTTGGCAGGTTGGCTTTGTATACAACGTATTGTATGTAGAGTTACTGTAAGACAAATAAAGTGTTAAATAAAAGTCTATTTCACTTAAAAAAAAATACGTCTGTGTTTGAGGCACTGTTATTTCCCCTGCTGGACAGTTTCAGCAGTTCTAACAGAAGATGGGTTGTATTAAAGCCACGTTCATTCAGTGCTTTCCAAAGCAAGGACCCAACCAAAAGCTGTGCTGGGATGTCAGCCTCGCTGGAAGCAGAGATAAAGTGAAGAGGACAGGCAGATTTGGAAGCCTGGCACTAGTCAGCCTGAGTGTGCTCTGGGGCTGAGGAAGCAAGTGATTTACCCCAGGAAGAGTACCTTTACTCCTTTCCTGTACCCAAATTAAACCACTTACAGCGTGCAGACATGTCTACAGCGACACTAACACCTTGTTCCTTATGATTTATGCATCGCCCACCCCTAGTGCTTCTAGCAGTGGTCGGGGAAATGCCACACCACCTGGGGAATAACAACAGCACAGCGTGTGTAAGAGCTCTTACAGGTATTAGTTTATTTCTTTTTTCTTTCTTTCTTTAAAATACTATGTACAATCTGTTTAAAGCTTGTCAAACGCACGAGCTTCCCTTCTGTGGAGCTGTGCCAGGACATAGGTTCAAGACAAGAATAACATCTTCACTGTTCATCACCATAAGACACTTCCTTTTTCCCATTACAAAACGCTTTAAAGAATAGTAGTAACATTTATAAATGCAGCTATATTTGACATCATATAAAATAACCCGAAATTTATCCTCAATTCTAAGATATTTTCTTACTGTTTCATTTTTTTACACGGAGTATTTACACTTTATACAGTAACTTTTCACTGTCTTTGTCAAACCAGCCTGATTGTACCCACCAGGCTTTAGCTTGTATGTACAAATACGCTAAAAGTGCAAGACTGTTAATTAAAGCTGCCTGTGTTTTCAGAGGTCTGGAACTGTGTGGCCTACGTAGAGAATTTTATATATAGATATACACGTACATACACGGATCTATTGAAAACATGTATATCTATACAGAGAGAGCTAGGATATAGGTGCTTGTGTTGTAGAAAGACTCAGCGTATTGATGACTAATAGCTTGACACCGACCCTGGAGCCCAATCCTGATGCAGGTGCTGTCGGTTACAGTCCTACCCTCTGCTTGACACCCACAAGTCACACTTGTGCTATCATAAGCATCTTGGGGTGGGGAGGGGGGTGTGTGTGTGTGAACCAAATCCACCAGCAACTCTCCGTTCCAAATGAGTCCCAAAAAAACCACAGGTTGTAGCCAACACCAAGGTAAACAAATACAACTCAACCTGAATAAAGAGCTTTATTTATTCATATATTTTTTGAGAATCAGGGACAATACAAAGCAAAAATCCCAGAGCCCTGATTCAGCCTTTCCCCCAGCTGGAGGCAGACCAAGCAGGGACCAAGCCAGTCCCAGAAAGCGACTGGGGGATTTTGTCCTTTGGAGCGTGTCTGGAAAATGCAGCTCTACCCACAGGGCAGCGCCGGGGGCTGTGCAGCCACCCACCAGCAGCCAGGCTGGGGTGAGCACTCAGAAAAAATTGTGGGGGATGACTCGTGATAAAGTGCATTTCAGGTTTCTTGTTTTAGCAAGGTCAATCTAACCTGTAAACATTCTTGCTGACCTCCAGCGCTCCGTGCTGGAAGGTTTCAAGCAGGGATGGCAATGCCACCCCCACCCACCCAACCCTCCCTGTCTGTGCAGCCCAGCACTGCCATCAGAAGGNCCCAATCCCCATTCCCAACCTATTGGGACTTCTGAAGCCACAGCAACACCAGAAAAACTACACTGCTGTGGCTACCTCCCTGTTAAAAAACCCCACTACATTCGTCCTCCTCCAGCCCCAAAGACCCTGGCCCCAACTACCCCCACTGCTGAGAGGCATTTGATCGGGCACCTGCCCTGTCTGGGCTGACGTGTGGTGCTGGGACATTCCAGAACACTCACGGTGGGGTGCAGGGTTACTGGCCAAGACAGGGAAATAAATGTCTTTCCCCCGTGCCACCCACAGAGCGGGGTACAATAGTAGAGCCTAAAATAATGTGAGAGAGTGAGTGTGTGTGTTTGCCTCCACTGTCACCCCATCAATCCAAACTATAGCAACCCCTCATGAGCAACTGTACTGTCCCGGGATGGGGAGACCCTAAAAATAATATAAAATACAACAAAATAACATGAAATACAAGTTGTTCCTGCCTCAAAGGCTCAGTGCCAGCCCCTGCTGTGGTTCCCTATGTGACACTGCAGCACAAACCAGCTGGGGCAAGGGAGTCAATCCTCGCCCCATGCCATCCCCGTGTCCCACCCAAGGGCTGGAGCTGTGGTGGAGCTTCAGCCTGCACTGCCCACCCAAGTGGGGGCTCTGCACAGTGGCCCTCTCTGCTCCCTGGAACGCTGCTCCTGGCAGGGAGGCTGCGCTGCTCTGCACCCCCTGACCCATCACTGCTGCCATCGTGGGAGCCAACATCAACCCAAGCCAAAGCTTTGGCCAAGGGAAGGCCCCATGGAAAGGCAGGGGCTCACAGCAGGTTTTGCTCACAAGCCCTCCCTGCCCAGGACACCAGCACAGCTCTGTGCCTTGCACTAGCACCATGAGAGCTGCTGGCTGGACAATGCTCCAGCAGCCAGCTCCCCACCCCACAGGCAATGGGGCACAGCTTGGCCGAGACAAGACATGAGCACTGCTGCAAGAGGGCTGCAGCCAAGACCGTGTCTGGGGCAGACCCACCACACTCCTAGCTTGCTGCCTGTTCCAGGCAGGTTTATTAGTCCCTGCACTATGAGGTCCACAAGCACCTGCTGACAAAGTGTGTGGGACTGGGGGAAGCAAACTCGTTGGAGCTGTGGAGCTGCAGATCCAGGTTACCCTATNTGTGGGACTGGGGGAAGCAAACTCTTTAGAGCTGTGGCTACGGCATTCAGCACCTCCAGCTGCAGATCCAGGTTACCCTAAACCTACTTAGGTTTTTTTCCCTTCTAGCTTTCCTACTTCCCCCTTCTCTTGAAACACAGGGCTGCTTGGGGCTGCTGTAGCAGTGAGCACCAGCACCCAGCTGCTGCCTTGCTGTGAGAAACCAAGAAAGCAGCTTGAGCAAGGGACAAAAAGCAAACCAATGCCAAATAACCCCAACCCAACCCACAACAACAAGAAAAAGCACACTTCGCTTGGGGTTGAGAGCGGCTCCGAACTAACCCATCCCTAGACCTTGCCCTGACTGGCAGGCAGAGCTCTGCTGCTGGACGGAGCTGGTCTGAACTAACCAGCCTGTGGAGCTCGCGGCACTGGCCTGGGCAGCACGCCTCGTACGTTTGGGCTCTAACAGCGCCCGCGGTCAGGGCTCAGCTATTAACAGCTCAGAAATGTACATTTTCATGTTTCCTTTGGAAAGACACAAACAGTAGGGACACTTTAACTATACACCCGCTGAGGAATCAACCGGTTCTGCAATTCATAAATATAAACTTAGGGTTAAAAAGTGACAATTTACAAAAATACAATTTATTGCTGCCCCTACGGGCTCGTAACATCGCTCGTGGCATCGTGATCGCACGGCCTCAGCTTCGCCAAATCGAAACACGACCCAGCAAACCCACCCAGTTTGCTGCCGTCACCTGTTCTTCGCTTCTCGGTTTGTTTTCACGTATAGAAACACATACAGCTACGTCACGGGAAACGAAGGAAGAGCCCAACAACAACAACAAAAAAGGAGGAGTAAGGATCCTTTGTCTGTAACCCGAAAAAGAGTTGGCTACAGGGAGTAAAAACCATAGAAATCGATCCGCTCTTGTTAACCCAAGCTAAACGGGACGACTATCGTACGAGCTGCGATGCGGGCTGGTATAACGACAGTAAGAAATTCAGGCAAAAGTGGTGTTCTGTAAATTAGCAGCATTATCCAATCTCCCGGAAAACAAAAACTTGCGGGACTGAGGTATAGAAAAAAGGGTGGACAAAAATCCGCGGTGGACCTACGACAGCCAAACGGGTTATGTACACGGTAATCCAGCGGCGTCCTGCGGACCCGCACAGTCTCTGTGTGTGTGTGTGTGTGTGCTCCAAACGCTGAGCTTAAATTCACAGTGACTTTCAGCCTTGAAGTCCTGAATGCAAAGGGAGGTTCTCCGCTGCAAAGCCATCTTCGTGCCGACCTGATACCTCACCTCCCTGCAGCCAGCCAGCCATCGCCTTTGCCATGGTACCGCTGTGCTGGGCAAGGGCACGGACAGCTGCCACAGCAGCATCCCCAAGCAGCCACATGGGAATCCCAGCCACTGAGGTGTTCCCAAGCGCTGGCAGCATCCCTCCAGCCACCGTCATCCCTGCGGGGCACGACCTCACCCGTCCTGTGCTCTGACGGCGTCGGTGTCCCCTCCGTGTGTGCCTGAGTGACTGGCAGCCGCAGCCAAGATGGTCTCTGTCTGCTGGACCTGGTGTTCAGGGCAGCTGCATCTCAGGGTGCAGATCAGGCAGGTTGCAGGGCTGGCTCTGCGCGTGGCGGCTCTGCTGCTGCGGGTGGAGGAAGTAGCTCAGGGTGTTCTGCTGCGGGGTGTGGGGGGGCTGAAGAATGCGCGGGGTCAGACCCCCAGGCACCGGCTCAGGGCTTTGCATCTGTTGGGAGACACAACCCCAATAGGTCAGACCTACCCTACAGCCCTCTCTCGCTGTGAGGCTGATGCTGAGGTTCATATCCTGGAGTGAGAGTACCAGGCCATAAAAGTTACCTCTGCCCATGTAAGGTACGAGCTGTGGACAAGCAGCCTGGTGCTATCAGCACAACTAGCAATGCCTGGAGAGGACAGAGGGGAAGCAGGACCCATCCGTTCTACCAGTCCCAGGGGAATGGCCACTTTCAGCTGCACCTGCTCCTCCTGCTTTGCCTGGAGGACCACAACTTACCTCTGCCCACCAGGCAAGTCTTATTAGCTTCCACAGCCCCTCTCCTTGGCAGTAACATCACTCTGGCACGCACCACTGAACCTGTGCTTGGTAAAACCAAAACCTCCTTCTCCCGGGGTCTGTGTTGGGAACCACCAGTTTACTGACACAAAAGCAGTGATGGTAGCTGATAAAAAGATCTCTGTGCTGAGAGCGAACAGCACAAGACACGCTCTCCAGACAGCTCAGCAGCAGCAAGATGCCCATGGGAGCTACTGGGTATTCCTTCTGGACACTAAGTGATCACTAACTTCGTTGGAAAATGTAGCATTGAATGGGTGCAGAGCCAGCTGGGACAGGGTGAGCGCTTGGGTACATGCAGACCCAACAAGAACGGAGGACGTGTGCGTGCGCTGGCCAGGTTTGGTTGGCCAAGTAAGCCAAGTTTCTTCAAAAAACCCCAACCTAGCCCCGAAGCCACCCCTGTGCATCCCTGTCAGAAACCTGTTCCAGCTCTGTTACCTGAAGGTAGAGGCGGTGCTGCTGAACTTGTTGCTGTGGCCACTGCTGGAGATGAAGCGATGCATTTGCCTGGTGGGAGGTGAAGCTGGTGTGCGGGATCATCAGAGACGGGGAGAAAATGGGTGAAGGGGTGGGAGGTCGGACGGTGCTACAGGTAACTGGTTGCATCTGTATTGAGGGAGGCAAGATCTGCTGCTCTGCAACGAATCTGCCACGAGGAAGAAAACAAGGTATGAGAACCCAAACCCAGACCCACCACCAGAGACCACCACTGGGGAGCCCAAGTGCTGCAGCAACCTGACTGGAGCAGGACTTCTCAAACCACACAAGCTCCAGCTTTCCCTCCAGACACAGACTGGAACAGCACAAAAGGAAGGGTTTTAAGGCTGAGCATCTCCTCCAAGACTTGCTCAGGCATTTCAGGGTTTGCAAATGCCAGAGAGCAAGGACTTGTTTCCTAAGTATTTTAGTTATAAAACTCTCTGTCATTACAAAATGCTCTCACTACTTGCGCTCCTAACCAGCTGAGCTTTGGTTTCTTTTAAGACCCGGTTAATGTTTGTGTGATCAAGCACGAGTGTTTCCAAGCCATTTTCACCACCACAAATTGTCCTGCAAAGCCACTGTGAGAAATCAAGGGCTGGCAGAGACTCACTTTCCTTGCTGCCTGCTGGCATTGCTCTGCGAGGACTGGCCACTGGTGTTGGCAGCAGGTACCATGGCTTGGATGGACTGGTCCAACAGCATCCTGTGGGTGTAAGAAAAACAGAGGTTGATGAGGGAAGAGAGAAGTCCAAACTCCTGACTGTCAGTCTCTAGAAGCAAATCCCTGAACACCTTCCCTTGAAAGCATCGGAGAAACCAGCACGCCAGAAAAAAGCTAATGAAATAGGATGTTTATTGCCAACTTGTCTACTGCGCTCACAGAGGGGAGCTCAGACTTCCTAAAGCTTCCATTAACAGATATGATCCATAGATGGTGAGACCTCTAAGCTTTCTTCTCTCATTTATTTGTGTTGTGGGCCTACAGGAAAGATGGGGAGTGTCTCTTTATCAGAAAAAGGACAAAGGGTAATGGTTTCAAACAGACAGCAGGTAGATTTATATTAGATTTAAGGAAGAAATTCCTCCCTGTGAGGGTTCTGAGACACTGGAACTGGTTGCCCAGGGAGGCTGTGGCAGCTCCATCCCTGGAAGTGTTCAAGGCCAGGCTGCATGGGGCTCTGGGCAGCCTGGTCTGGTGCGAGATGTCCTTGCCTATGACAGGAACTACATGATCTTTAAGGTGCCTTCCAAGCCAAACCATCCTCTATGATTCTGGATTTAAGAGGCAGTGTCTACAGGCACCATCCTGAAATGTAGTTGAATGGTTTGGGGCAGCTGCATATGTTCAATACAACGCTGCTTCAGAGCAAGCAGAGGAGGGTTCAGGAAAGGCTGTCCCTGATAATTTTTCCTGTTCACTCCCCCTGACAGCAGCAGATGTCCAAAAGTGACTGAGCTACACAGACAGTTTATGGAAGCACGGTGAGATAAGGTTTTTAGATCCCTGAGGGGATGGCATGGGGTATACAGCACCCTGCTTGCACACACACAGGGCTCATCACTACCTAGAGCTCTGAAGGAGGGAATATCCCTCCGTCCCTGCTGTGGCTTGTGGAGACCATCACCCTGTCAAGCCTGGCAGGGCTGTGTTTATACCTGAGGCTCCTGTCCTGGCTGTAGTCAGACTGTGGTTGCCTTTCACTGCTGTCGGTCGGTATCTGTGCAGCCACCGTGATGGGACGTGCTTGAGAAAACACCACGGGGTGGTTGTAGAGGGGCACCGAAACGCTGGTCTGCCCTGGCAGACATGTCTGCTGGGCTTGGGTTCCTCTCATTAGGTGCTGCTGCTGTACCTGAAATGAAGACACAGATACCCACCTAAGATTTTAAAGCTCCCTAGGAGAAGGCTAAAAGGACTGCTTCCAACATGCAGATGGGTAAAGCAGAAGGAACAGCAGGTTATTCTCCAAGAATGGATCAGCAGGAACTAACTAGCTTAACTATTGAGAACTAACTTGTTTGCTTTCATTGCCCTGGCATGGCATTCCCCAGTAGTAGGAGCAGATGGTCTCCTGAGAAATCAGAGTGCAAGGCTCAAGGGAGAAGAGGACAACTTAGGAGGAGAGGGGGAAATGCAGATGCAAAGTCCCCAAGGTAAAAATCTCATCTGGCTTTTAAAGCAGTGGATTTGGTCTTTTGTGGACACTCCAATCCTTTCCTCAAGGAGATGTGACCAGCTCTACAGTGGATTTAGGTCTAGTGGTGACAAACTTGCGTTTTAAAGCAAGTCACAGCTCTTGATGGCTCTGGAGCATCACGAATGGTGGCCCCAATCAGTTCATCTGTGGCCACCAGGATGGCTCCAGTGTCCAGAGGGTTTAATTTTTGCAGCTTTTATATTTAGAGCTGAAGGACATCATTCACGTTGACTCTCCACATACATTTTATGATGTCAGCTACAGGGTAAAAGCAGCACAGAGGAGATGCTTGGGATCATGGAGAGGGGAGGCATGGCAGACAAGTATTTAAAAGCCAGGAAAGGGGATGAGGAAGACAATGCAGTGACCAGTGACCTGGGCAGCCGTGCCACAGGGATCCCTGAGGAGTTGGCGCGGTGACGACAGGTGGGAGCTGCAGTAATGCTTCGTCCCTGTAAGGCCTTGCTGTGGTGACTTCTTGACTGTGGTCTGCTGGGGTGTCCCTGGTGGTGGCCTCCTGGGGCTTGGGTGCTGCACATTGTTAAAGATGATGGGAATCGGCTGCTGCATCAGCATCTTTAAACAAAAGAAACATGCGAGTTGTTGCAGCTCACACAGTGCCTGGGAGACCCTGCCTCTGGCTCCCAAGCTGTTTCTGCCAACACTGCAGCAGCACCATCTCTAAATCCGGGGGCAAAGTGAACCATGAAGGATAGAAACCCAGACGTTGGCTCATGCCCAGATGTTTATTCAGAGTGTTCCAGCTCCACCACTCCTGCTGCATTGCAGAAACAGCACTGGGGATCCAGCAGCAGTTGTCAGCCACAGAATCACCGAGCTCGTTGTGCAGGGTTTACTTCGGAATGGCTCGGGACTGTTGGTTTCTAAATCATGACAATCACTGACGCAGTGCTTAGGCAGATACTGACACGACTCATCTCTCAGGAGACACTACTCCCACATGAGAAACCAAACTACCAGCTTGCCCAGAGCTCATTTCTAAACCCTTTAGCCCCTGACAATTTTGTCACCAGCCTGCTCCAAGGAAAAACAAATGGTTAGTGGATTTGGGATCCCTGGGGGCAGTAGGTACCTGCAGGTTGGAGTCCTGCACTAGCTGGAGCTGCTCCTTGATGACGTGGAGCTCTTCTTGCTGTGTCTTGATGTCAGCTTGCAGAATGCGAGTCCTCTCCTCCAGCTGCTCTTTGAGCTGATGCATCATCCCCAGCTGGGCTGGGAAATGGTACACTGGCTGCAGAGAGGAGAAGGAGATCACAGGGTAGGACAGGCTTGCTATGGCACATTCACAGCGACACTGGCTTCAGACAAACAACGGCTTTTCAGCTTTTGCACAGCAAACACAATGCTGATGAAAGAAGGTGATTTGGTTAAATAACCAAAGCACCACTGCGCAGCAGCACAGCCGCCTCACACTCCGTGTCGTGCTGAAGATCTTGGTCTGTTTCCTTTCTGGGCTAATTTTATTTGCCAAATTCCAAGCTCAGGTTAGATCGTAATCCCACAGTGAGATCTGTCTTTCAGATCTGCACTGGCTATCTGCAATCCTTGTGTTCCTAGTCTGAATGCTGACTACACTGACCTTAAAACACTGTGAGGATGAGCCTCATAGTTATGATCATAGAATCATTAGGGATCGGAAGGAACCTTGAAAGATCATCTAGTCCAGTCCCCCTGCCACAGCAGGATCACCTAGATCAAGTTGCACAGGAACAGATGCAGGTGGGTCTGGAACGTCTCCAGAGAAGGAGACTCCACAACCCCTCTGGGCAGCCTCTTCCAATGCTCCGTTACCCTCACTGTGAAGAAGTTCCTGCTGGTATTGATAGGGAGCCCACTCTGTTCCAGCTTGCACCCACTGCCCCTTGTTCTTTCACCAGATGACCTTTAGAAGAGCCTGGCCTCACCCTCCTGACATCTACCCCTCACATATTTATAGACATTCATGAGGTCACCCCTCAGCCTCCTCTTCTCCAAGCTCAAGAGACCCAGCTCCCTCAGCCTTTCCTCATAAGAGAGGTGCTCTACTTTCTTCAGCATCTTTGTTGCTCTACGCTGGACACCCTCCAGCAGCTCTGTGTCCTTCTGGAACTGAGATGCAGTCTCAGTAGTGCAGAGTAGAGGGGGAGAAGAACCTCCCTTGATC
>VZRI01009166.1:0-12667 GCA_013397515.1 Upupa epops | reverse complement strand
TCAGCCTTTCCTCATAAGGGAGGTGCTCTACTTCCTTCAGCATCTTTGTTGCTCTATGCTGGACACCCTCCAGCAGCTCTGTGTCCTTCTTGAACTGAGGCCCCAGAACTGGACACAGTGCTCCAGATGCAGTCTCACCAGTGCAGAGCAGAGGGGGAGAAGAACCTCTCTCAATCTGCTTCCCATCTATTAATCTCGTTTCAGTCTCTGACAACCTGGAAAAACCTGCACAGAATTGCCTGCTCTGAGTGAATTCTGCAGGGGTTCATCCTCCCCAGTAAGCATCAGCTGTGACAGTCTGTCACGGGGAGAGACAATTCCCTTGCGCCCCAGATAAAGATGCTTTTTGCAATGACAGTGAAGGGTTTTGCGTGAGTGACAAATGACATCAAAGACAAGCACGCTGCAGAGGGAGAGGAACTTACAGTGTTCATGGCACCTAGCAAGAAGCTCCAGGTCATCTGCGTGGTAGTAATCATACCCTGATGTTCCCAGAACCTCAAAGGGTAAATATCCTATGATAGGTGGAGCCCTAGAATGGAAGCAAAGGGCAGAGAGTGAGCACAAAACCTGACTCTTTGAAGTCCTGGCAGGGACACTGCGCTACCAGCAACCAAAGCTATCTTGTACGTTCTCTTGGCAAGGAAAATCAGGGAGAGATTGAATGTACACAACAGTCTTTTCATATACAAGCAAAAAAATAACCCCAAAACCAAACAGTGAGGGAGAGGTAAAACTGAGAAAATGAAAAGGTGTGTGTTTACTGTTTCCCAGCCTATTCATTATGTGGGTGTAGAGAAAGGCACGTACGTATGCAAGTGACTCAATTCATTAAGCGCTCTGGTGACACACAGCTTGAGAAACGCTATGGCTGCTGGGGTGCATAACTTGGAGCGCGAGTAAAATTATCCAGTAGGCTGGATGTAAATGTCACCTGGATAGTAAACGTAGAAGAAAGGGTAATTGGGGAGCTGCAACGTGTGTCAGGACCAGCTTGGGTGAAAGAAGAAGAAATTGTTCCCATGGAAAATCTCCAGAAACTATAATGAGCAAAAATGTTTCTGCGTTGCTAATAAAGACAAGAATAGGCATGAGGCTGATCTTGAGGGCTGTGACTTCTACGGCAGGTAGAGGGGGAACTGACGGAGTATTTACATAGGCACACTGCAGTGACGCACTTGACTGTTCTACTGCCAATTCTAGGTTTTTTCCATTTGCTAGGCAAAATAAGACTCTTTTAAGCAGGTGTCCTAACACCACCAAGCCTGTGCACAGCCCTCAGTGGAGCCTGCTAGCTTGTGATTATAAAACAAGACAGCAGCATGAGGAGGAAGCCGCCGTCTTTGCCTCTAAATCAACATGGCACCTGTCCTCCAGCAATCAGCACACTCTCGCCTGCACCAGTTCAAGCACTGCATTGAGCTGGTGAGGCAGGACTTTTGCTAACTTGGCTCCACCTATTTGTTTTGGCTGCTGGCTGTGCCGATAGCATGAGGCTCACCTGCCGAGTTCAGCGTGTTCCTCACGAATAAGGTGGTGATGAGTTAGCAAACGGTTAGTGATTCAAAACTGCAGCAGGCTGAAGCTGTCACTGCCTATTAAATGTGGCCGTCTGGCTGCCCTCGTCTTGGTGTCTCAAGTGACCCTCTTAAGGAAGGTGAGTGTCAAAGAACTACTTATGTGTAGGTATCATAGAATCATTTAGGAAAAGGCTTCTAAGATCAAGTCCAACCATTAAGCAAACTCTACCAAGCCCGTGTTCTTGAGCACCATAGCTAGTCATTTGGGTCTGGATGGTTCAGTCCTGAGTCTTTGGGATATTAATGTGGGAAATCTTCCTGTCTTGGATAAGCAAGGCAGTTCCACATTTGTACTTTTGAGAGACACAGCTGAACACAGATTGTTCAACTAAAGACAGACATACAGGTCAATCCAGGGAAAGAGGCAGGACAGTGAGGGATCTGCTCGGCCCCAGCAGTACCAAGATCTGAGCAGAATCTCCTGAGCCCCAGCACAAGGGGAGTGGCTTGCAGAGCTAGTCCTCCACACTCTGATGGCAAATCTCTTGAAAACAGAGAGCACTCAGAGGTCTCCACTACAATACTGCTTTATTTATCCAAGCAACTTTTCACAGAGCACTGTGTTCCTTTTTCTCATGTGACCTAGATTTCTGTTAATGATGATAATACGTGTATTATTAACGTGCCCTTCCTTTACGGTCTCTTTGGCAGGAGGCTCCAGTGTCTCTCATACCTCTAATGACATTCTTATACACCAGACAATAATGTCTTTCAGATGCACATCAGATAAACTTCTAAGCTGATCAGGGAAGTATTATGCTTTCCTCACTTTCACCATCATTCTTTAAATCAGAACACAACCACTAAATGCTCCTCATCTGCCATTCGACAAGGAGCTGCCTTGCTGGTGGAACAATCAAGAAGAGTCCTGGTAGCTTCAGCTTCAGGCTTGCGGCCTGATTGATTGTCACTGCGCAAACAGAAAAGCACAGTCTGCAGAGCCTTTTAAGAAATGAAGGGGAAACAGGGAGAGGAGCATGGCACACAAGAGAATTAGAACATGACTGAAGTTGCCAGATCTATTTCCCTTACACATATCTACCAAGCAAGCCCAGGCTGCAGATGTTTCCTTCTAAGGTTTATCCAGATCTCTGGAGGTGCTTTAGCGCATTATCTGTTTTTACTCCAATTTATATTGTTGTCATGATAACAAAAGCCCTGATTCCAACTCATGCTGGGTACCCTCTGCCCCTGCTGACGGCACACCTCAGCGTCAGGCATGAGCTGACGCAGATAAGCAGGAAACAGCAAAACACCCAACAACGTTTCACAGCGTCCTGCAGACCGTGCTGGAGAGAGGCTCAAATCGGTGATTCAATGAGACAACCCACATGATTCCCTGCTCTGTCTCGGGGCTGGGCTCACCACTCACATCCAGGGCTGTCACAAACTGCCTCAGCATCTGCATCAGCTCGATTTACTGTCAGTAATAATGATTTCCTCACTGGTGATATCAATGGGACCAGAGTGGCTGCAAGCACCCAGCCCAGAGAGATTCCTCTCCGGGCCATAACCCAGATTTGTCAGAAGACTCTTCGAAAGATTTCAAACTTGCCTTATTCACAAGAGCTGCTGGGAGACAGCCGTTTGGCAAACCAGCTCGCTTCATCCAACAGTGAAATAAGGGGCTTAGGGCTCTTTTACAGATCTGAGCATTAATCTCCTGATTCTGAAAACGTGCATCCTTAGACAGGCCAATTAAAACCTAACAAAGTGACTCCAGCAAGATCTCAGCCACATGAATCATAGGCTGCGGGTCCCAACCCACATAGCGTTAACCACTGGGCTGTCGCTGGGGCAGTTCTTCCAGGATTCAGGTATGATGTATGCAGGACACATCTTGTTTACTATATAAATACAAGTTATTATTAATTTATGTTTGTTCTCTCTCTTTCTTGCTCTATATGTGCAGATGATATTCAGGAGGTTTTCCTCTCTGATGTTTTGCTCCCCTAAAGCCTCATTTCCTAGTCTCCTGTTTCCAGCCATGACTACCTTAGCACAGCTTGCAAAGGGAGGGATAATGGGAAGGGTAAGATTTTGCGATGTGCACATGGGTCAAAATACAGAGAAGTAAGTAAATCAGTGAAGAAAAATCTCCAGCTTCTTTTGAAGAACATGAATCATATGTTAACCAACCTGATAAAGTATTTCAGTCTATTTCATTCACCGAGCTGGGTCCCAGCCCGCTGTGTGGCATTGCCAAAATCAAATCTGCAATTAAATCATCTAACCCACTGATTTTAAAACATTTTTATAAATCCCATCATCTCTCAAAGTGAAGATTGCAAGTTTCTTGACACAGCAAAATGATTTAGAAAGATTTCTGGAAGCTGTAGCTGGAAAAGAGAGGAGGTAAACTAATACAGGGAAGAGGACAGGCCCTGCTCAGTTGAAATGAAGTAACATCTCGGTGAAGGCAGGCGTTTTTCTAGACATTCCCCCAACACTTCACATGGTTTCTTAACTGCCTGAAGTCTGGAAAAGAGCAAAGCATTTAAGGAGCCTAAGAAGTTAAGTTCAGAGCATTGCTACTCAGTTGATCAAAGCTATTTCCTTGGGAGTCTCAGGCAATGCCTATACAATGTTTTCTATTTTTAAACTAGAGTTTGCTTATTCTTCAGTAATTAAACCAAATTCTCCTACCTGTGGTCCAAGAATAAAAACTTCCATTCCAAACTATGCCTTGATGTAAATTCTTCACATGGCTCTTCAACGTTGCAGAGCTCCTGCAAAACAGTTGGCACATTCATTTAATGCTGTGAAATTGCAGAATCATTAGGGATCAGAAGGGACCTCAAAAAATCATGTAGTCCAATCCCCCTGACACAGCAAGAATGACAAAAGAAGGCCTCTATCAAGACCAAGGACACATGTCTTGGGTATAACAAAGGCTGGCCGAATGAAGTGCTTTTAAAGCACTCGACTTATTTTCCTCTAAGGAGTGTATTAGCCTTGTTATGTAGATGCATGAACTAATGAATTATGGCTGAATAATTTATCCTGGGCTGAATTTCAGAGCTAGGGTAAACAGTCCAATGGCCTCATCTTGCACACGGTAGGGAAAATTCTCCAGCTTTTGGTAAACACTGGCATCGGGATGTGGATGACAGCACCAGGTCGAGCCTCACACTTAGCTGACTAACGCTCTCTTGAGCAAGAAACTGTGATGATTGCTGTCACTGTCATCACTGCTCTATGCCACAAGATGCTTACAGAGCAGAGTTCATCAAACACAGTGGTTCAAGATAGGGGTGGCCTCCTTACACAAATGAGAGGAGGGATGTATTTCTTGAAAGGCTGCAGCTTCTCAAGTGATTTAGCTGGTCACCTTGTGCTGGTGTGTCCCAGACTGCTCCAGGACCACCCAACCTATAACTGCCTCTTCTCCAGAGCAACTTTAAATCTCATCATTCCAAAACACATACTTCTGTTGCCTCACACTCCCAAACACAGCGGTGTCCTCTCATCCATCAGCCCTCTGCATAAATGATATATGCTGCTGAATGTTCTTTTGGTGAGGCTGCAGCAGCCCGGCTCCCCTCACCACAGCCAAGCAAGCTGCGCAGCCCTGGCCAGTCCCCCAGCACAAGTCCCAGAGCTCTCACCTTTAAGAACTGCGGTGTGACGAGACGAACAGTTGCTACAAGGCAAATCTGCTCCTCCGTGGCTGACCTGAAAGCTCGTGCAATAGCTGACTCAAAGCCATTACAGGAGGGTGTAGGCACTAGACACAACAGACAATTTATTTAAGAAGAGGAAGAAAAGCTTTCTTTTCATGTTAAGTCAGCTGCAATGACTGATTAAACCTAAGGAACAAACTCCTCCTACCCACAAGGTGATGCCACACTGATACACACTGATGATCTTGCTATGCTCTGAGTTGGACAGATGAAACCACCTACCCTGGCTTGCAGAGAAGCTGCAAGAGACAGCTCTAAGTCGCTCACAATCATAGAATCA
The DNA here is from genome assembly GCA_013397515.1 of Upupa epops. NCBI lineage: Eukaryota > Metazoa > Chordata > Aves > Bucerotiformes > Upupidae > Upupa > Upupa epops. Next base: position 7,124 of record VZRI01009166.1, on the reverse strand, counting down.
TAGAATCAAGAGGGATTGGAAGGGACCTCGAAAGATCATCTAGTCCAATCTCCCCGACACAGCAGAATCACATGACTAAGTCACACAGGAACACATCCAGATGGGTCTGGAACGTCTCCAGAGAAGGAGACTCCACAGCCCCCCTGGGCAGCCTGTTCCAATGCTCCATTACCCTCACTGGGAAGAAGTTCCTTCTGATATTGATATGGAACCTCCTCTGTTCCAGCTGGCACCCATTGCCCCTTGTCCTGTCACCAGATGACCTTGAGAAGAGCCTGGCTCCATCCTCCTGACTCCCACCCCTCACATCTTGAGAGACATTCATGAGGTCACCCCTCAGCCTCCTCCAAGCTCAAGAGACTCAGCTCCCTCAGCCTTTCCTCATAAGTGAGGTGCTCTGATCGCAACAGCAGATCAGACAGGGGTCGAATCAGTCTGGTGTCACTGACAGGCTCTTCTGACCAACAGCATCCCCATCATTTTAAAATGAACACAGCCAGAGCTCCCTGTAAATTATGGGGCATTTGCAGATGAACCAAGGTCTTTAGAAAGCTGCAGATCCACAAGCAATTTAAAGGAAAGAGACAGAGAGGTGGGCTGGAGTAGTAACTTACCATGAGTAAAATACTTAAAATCCACTACAAATTTCACATACTCGTACATCAGGGGTTCGTTTGGATCTAAGCTGCCTCTTGCTAAATGGCAGCAAAACTCTATTTGTTTTTCTGCTGAAACGAAAGAGAAGATGGACATGACATTACTAGAGGTTTGTGCTTAGCATGTCTGTTGTCTGGCATCTATGCATTTTACTAGTCCCGTTGGGAAGCTCTTGACACCGGTAAGTAAATACAGAACTAACAGGAACAATGACCAGCTGGTTGTGCTCAAGGAAATGGACTCTCGCCCTTTCTCCCGTGGCTCTGCAGCCAGCCCACGACGCTGGGCATGAAGCCCTGGCAATATCGATCAGGGTATTTCCCCTGACTTCATCCACACACACAATCGCATGCAGAGCAGTGAAGTGATATCGCAGCACTCTGCTCTGGCACTGCTCGGTAGGACCCAGATCCAAAGGGAACTGAAGTTACCCTAATCCTTTCTGTTAACGATGGAGGGCACTGTGCCAAGCCTTTCTTCACTTTCTGGCCTGAGGTCTGAACTCCATGGATTAGACCATGCAGGCTTCAGGCAGAGGGGAATCAGCCCTCGGGCAGGGCATCCTGGTTTCCCCTGAGCACTAGCAAAGGGAGGCTGGCATTGCTTCCTCACCAAAACCCATAGGAAATGGGATCCTAACATGGGCTTGGTGAAGGGGGTGTTGAGAAGATGCTGCTGCCTGGGCTGGTCCTTGGGACATTTTCTGGGCAAAAGGACCACTGTGGGGTTGGGCCAGCAGCCAGCAGCAGAGGTATGGATAGGCTCTACTGTCCAGACAGGAAGGCTGCTGCTTAAATTATGAGTAGAGCTTCTGAGACATGTTCCTAAAGGAATAAAGACTCTGCAAAACCCTTTGGTATTTCTCCTACCCTTTTCCTTCCCCAAAGCCCCTCAACTCCTCTTACAAGCTCAGACAGCATTGGTCCCTGGGAAACAGCTCTAATGAGGGCAACTTCACTGTCCTGTGATGCAGAACAGACAGTAAACTAAAGACTGTCCAAATCACAGAGCAGGTACTGGGAACACACGGGAACAGCAGATGATGTGCCACGTTACAAATCAGAAGTACTAACCACAGCAAAGCAGAAGCGACAGGCAGGAGAATTAAATAGCTGGAGAGCCCTGCATGGGGCTCCCCAGGGAGCTGTTTGCCTTTGGCAATTTTCCCTGATGGACAGACAAGAGCGGAGCTTACCGTTCAGAAAATCAGCTGCAACGGGATCTGTCATGAGCACGTGTGGAGAAAGGAGCTTGTACACCTCGCTCTGCTCCCGCTCAGGCAGAAAGTTTAATATATTTTGGTCCACCAAATCTGACTGATACAAGAGAATGCTTTGTCATGTTCAGCAGCACAGCCTGACACAACCACACGCCTTTTCATCCCGCCACAGAACACAGACGCTGCTGGTCTAGTGTGGATGCTTAAGACAAGAAAGCCCAGTCAAGCTAGGGTGGAACGTAGCCCTTAGGCTATTTTACCCTGGGGCTGCTATCTATTTGCAAAAGGTTGAACAGGTCCCAGAGGTTGCTCTTCAGTTCAGCCAGATGCAAGATGAAGAAGAGTCTCTAGTACCACAGGAATACAATGTGATGAAAACTTTCCCTCTAGAAGCGCAGGATACGAGTCCTCCATCTGCGTTCTAGGCTGAACATCTAGCAAAGGCAGCTCGACCTGCAAGTGGTTTGAGCGCTGATAAACCCACACATCCTGAGTGAAAGGGGTTTTTTACCACAGTGGCAGGATGTATTTGCTTCTTTGCACATCAGGACATCCAGCCAGGTCAAGTGTGGGCTCAAATTTGCCCTCAAGCAACATTGCTGGTGTCTCATGGTCCACACAAGATATCACAAAAAATGCTTTTGAGGGGCCAGGAGAAATTTCTGCACCCAACAGCTAATGGACTTCTGGAAATTCTCCCAGAAACCACTGAGGCCATGTACATGTTTCTGAAGACCACGAGCTCAAAGTAGAATCATCAATTCATTAAAGTTGGAAGAGATCTTCAAGATCATTGAAGTTCAGCTGCCAATCCACACCACCATGCCCACTAAACCATGCTTTCCAGCACCAGGTCTGCATAATATTTGGACACCGGCAGCAACCTGGGCAGCCTGTTCCAATCCCTGACCACTCTCTCAGTGAAGAAATTTTTCCAAATGTCCAGTCTAGCCCTCCCCTGGCACAACTTGAGGCCATTAAAAAAAACGTGTTTCTTTCCTAGAAAAAGCTNTGCACCCATTGCCCCTTGTCCTGTCACCAGATGACCTTGAGAAGACCCTGGCTCCATCCTTCTGACACCCACCCCTCACATATTTAGAGACATTCAGGAGTTCACCCCTCAGCCTCCTCTCCTCCAAGCTCAAGAGACCCAGCTCCCTCAGCCTTTCCTCATAAGGGAGCTGTTCTACTTCCTTCATCATCTTTGTTGCTCTACACTGGACACCCTCCAGCAGCTCGGTGTCCTTCTTGAACTGAGGGGCCAGATTCACTCCTGAAATAATGTTTAAATTATCTGAGAAGAGCTTCATCCTTTCACAATTGCCTTGCTGGCGGGACAAAACCAAGCCCCAGCCCTGCAGTGACAGAGCAGGGGACTGATTCTTCAATACACAGCGTTGTCAGAACTTACCGGTAAGTGTCCAAGCAGAGACGAAACACTGTCAGATACATAAATAATAATCCCATCTGTGGTAAGAGCAATGAGAAAGCCATCTAGTGCCTAATGATTAAAGGCAAGCAAAAAAGAACAACAACAAAGAAAGAAACTAAATTATGCAAGGGAACAACTTAAAATATAATAGGTTAATTTATTCTTCGGTGATGCTTTTAACAGCTTAAACCTAGCATAAATCAATTACGGAAACGATAGTTCCATGGGGAAAAATGAGAATGACGCATGCTGTCTAATTCCACATTCTTCTTATATTCTTATTTGCTTATTAATATTAATGGACTTGTATTTTTCACCCTGGGAGTATTTATTTAACGTGAAGCAAGACACTGGTGGTTAGGATTTCTACACCCACATGATCCTAGTGACTTCAGCCGCTTCATTACGTGTTCTGAATGACGCAATAATTAACCGATCTGGTGCGTAAGGAGATGTCAGGTATCACCCCAGCAAACCCAGCATTGTGGATGGATGGATGGATGGATGGATGGATGGATGGATGGATGGATGGATGGATGGATGGATGGATGGATAAATGTATGGATGATGGATGGATGGATGGATGGATGGATGGATGGATGGATGGATGGATGTATGGATGATGGATGGATGGATGGATGGATGGATGGATGGATGGATGGATGGATGGATAAGCAGAGACAAAAATCACCCATTGCTGTTTTTTTTAGCAATTTATGGGACTATGTACAGGATCTAATGCTTTATTTATTTTGCTTACAGCACTTATTTTTCAGACTGGGGACATGACAATCTTAAAGTCTGTTTTGTTCTCCCTCTCTTATTCATAATGATTTCTTCCCAGAATTGAAGTTTTAGGTCACTGTATGTACTTTCCTTTTTGGGTGTTCTCCCTGTTCTTAACAACATCTTCTTGTACCGTTGACCCAGTGTCTGCCCCGTTGTTCTCTAACACTTACCAAGATCTGAGAGGTTTAACCTCTGGTCAGCACTCTGCACAAAGCCAACCTTTCTAAAGACGCTGTTAAGCTGCTCTGCAGCTTAGCTACAGGGAGCCAAAGATGCAGCACTCACCACCTTCCCCACCTCACTGTCATAGTCTGCCTTTGCTGAAAATACACTGCATAAACCCACTGATGTTAAATAAACTGGTCAATGGTCTAACACAGAGCGGCAAGGTTTTATAGGGCTTTATCTCCCTCACCATTTCAAAGTGGGGGGAATTTGTTTTGATTCAGCTGGAACAAAATAGCGTGCTTGGTGAGAGAAATTCCCAGAAAGAATGAACAGATTTTTCCAGGGAGGTGAGTCATGACATCCTGATGAAAAGGAACAACTAAGACGCTGCAGCACCTCCCAGCTCAGCCCAGCATACACCCTTATTTTGGCGGAACAAAAGCTGCCCACACAGGGTAGGGGATGTCTTTGCCCAGTGGAGCTTGCAGGACAACCCCAAAACACCATCCAGAAGTGAGGAAAAACTTCGGCTCATAGGATGTTTGTAGATCACCTAAGCAACTCAGAGGTGAGAGTGTCAGAGCTGTTCTCCTGGACATAGCTAAGCAAAAGACCCGGCACTCACACTGCAGCTGCAGCTCTGCACAGCAATGGCAGAGAGGTAAATGCTACCTGGCTAATGGGATGTGGGAGAAAGGGGGCTACTCTGCTTCTCTCAGGTACTTTCAAGTTTTTGCTAAAACAGCTAGATCTAGCAGCTCTGCTGAGAAAGGTGACTCTTTCCTCTCTCACTAGGTGAAATCTGGGCCAAATTGGTCTTCATTCCTGAATGAAACGCTGGTTATCTTTAAGGGGAAGCAATCATACTGTTAATTCTGTGTCTGCAAAGCCTTTAGCAAAACAGTGGTCTCTGTCAGGTTTGTATTATATGTGCCAGCAGACTAGAAATCATTAACATAGAGACCCACAAGTGAAAAGAAACTAGGCAATTGTGACCTACTCCACTGAACTGATTCCTTCTCACTAATCTATGCAGCTTTCATTTCTTCTTACCTCTAACATCAACTGGGTGAACTCCTCGTTGCTAAGAAATGAAGGCTTCCAGTCTTGTCTAATCTCACAGGCCTCTGTCTGTGCTGTGATTTCTTAAAGAGAAAACATCAAAAAGCAACATGACTCATGCTACTTGGATTTTTTCCCCTCATTTTCAAGTAGCACTCAATTTCTTTTAAGAAGCTTTCAGAGGAGTCATTCTCAGAACGCTCCACACAAAGCCTTCTCGCATGCAACAGTCATTTTCCACACCATCACAACACAAACGCGTTAGAAATCAAGAAGACAAAGAGGAGAAAGGAAGAAATCTTTCCAAAATTAAGGCCAACGGGTTTATTTAGTAGGCGAGCATCACTGTGAGCAGAGGGTGCCCACAACTCTGGAACCATTTCAGGAAGACTCATATGAGTGCCCAGGCAGCAGGACAGGCTGCACTCAGCCATCTCCTACCCCAGGAGACCTGGGAACTAGGCACAGTCCCCTGGCATGCTCTTCCTCCCTTGTGGTCATGCACAAACCATGCCAAGGGAGGTAAAGGTTGGGGAGGGGAATGGGGTTGGTACCACCACACTAAAAAGCATATGGCATGGCATCTCTTCAGGTGCATCTATGTTTGCCTGGTCAGCACTGCATTCAAACCTAGTCCATTTCCTGAAGCCTACTGCTCTGCCTTATTCTGCCCCTCACTTAAGTTCATGCCCTCTCAGAGGTCTTAGATGCTTGGGAAAAAGAGTTTTCATCTTCAGAGCAGGAAGTGGCTGCCGGGTAGATGCAGAGCCCGTGCCTTCAGCAGGAGCAGGCAGTTACAGTACCTTTCTGTTTCTGTAAGAAGTCAATGGTCCTCTGCAGTATTGTGGACTTGTCCATCTTGAGAGGGTGACCGTGGCCCTGCAGCATTGTGCAAAGCTCTTTAATGAGGACATTGAACTGGTCTCTCCTTTTCTTTTCAGATTTGTTGCGTGATGCCCTGGGTAACAGAAACATAAATGGCACTAAATAAAATGAAGGATTTACACCTCGACCCAGGGAGAGGTAAATGGCCCTGCACCAGCAAAACAACCATCAAAACTCTGTTGGAACTGCTCATTTGTTTAAAATTAGGCTTGGGCAGAAGTGCCTTGCTGGTGCTTAGAGCCTCACAGCAGGGCTGAACTCACTGTCAGCCAGGACCACCTGGAGGAAACAAATACCATTTACATTCATTTGAGCATCCTTACATACACCAGAAACGGCCATAATGAGGTGAGGGTGTTACGGATGATATCTCTTCAGTAAGAGAAACCCTGGCACAGGGATGTTCCTGTTTTGCCCATCTCATTTCTATGAGTATTTGTTTCTCAGTGAGTAAACACAGGCATAGAAGGTCAAAATATGAAGGTTTCCATATTCCTTCATTTGTACTTTCAAAAGCAGCTTATCGAGGCACAGTACTGTGCAGAGACGACTCCGCTGCCTAACAAAGTCAAGCCTTTGCTCTTGTATCTGGTTTTGAAAATCTGCTGTCAGGATATATGAAACTGGGAATGTCTAGGGTCTGGCTGTCCAACCCCCAGGCTAGTTTCCAACTTGCATTAATATCACGTGAGAAAGTTTTATTAGGGTTTTCACCACTATTAAGAACAATAAAGAAGAAAGTAAATCCATCCCATTTCTTCCAAACTGTTCTTTCCAATGGTCGCATCTGTGATAACCCTATTCCCATACAACCTCTTCTGGTAGTAATTCATTCTCTTTCCAGGTGCATTCATGGTGACACATGCTCCTGTGAGCTAGATTGAAAGCAGTAGAATCATAGAGTCATTAGGG
>VZRI01009163.1:43704-80102 GCA_013397515.1 Upupa epops | reverse complement strand
GGAAGGCCATTGCAGTGCCTTATATTCACCCAATGTTCAGACAGGCTAATAAAAGGGTTCACAGTGTATTACACAATGAACTGATAAGGTGTTTTTTTCTCCAAGAATGTTCTGGAATATCTTTTTCCCCCCATTCTGAATGTTAAATACATTTCACATTCCCAAACGGTATAATAAAGTTGTTTGAATATAAACAGCATTCATAATACCTTAGAGAGAGAGGGGGAAAGAGTAAGCACCAGTGCTCTTCCACTACAGTTCTGAAGAATGTCAGTATGATCTTAATGGGCATCTGGAAGAAAAACACTTAGCTGTTGGTGCACATGGTAAATTTAGCAATACGCATCCTTTTGAACAGAAAAGATAAGCAGGACTGTCTGTAAAGGAGAGCATAATTTCACAGCGCACGTTTCCACATAGTGCTCTGGAAATAGAGCAGCTTGGAACATAACGAGAATATCACTCCATCAAGAATACATTTAGTTAATCATATGGTTTTATTACCCAACTAAGCTGGTGTCACATGAAAGCATCAATTTTCCCCAAAAAATGAGCAACCTTTGTTTTGCATCTCAATTGTCAACCACAATGCTAGTGGATCCTAACACGTATATTTGCCATTACAGCAGTGAACCACATATTTAACACAATTCAGCATCAGTTGAGCCAGAGGAAAGGAAAACTGACAACAGCAAATATTCAGAGATTCCCTACCATCATAATCTGATAGCAGGAGTCTGTACCGCCTGTAAGACCACTCGTTTCTAGGACTCACTGCACAAGTATTACTCTCTTGTGCCATCTGCAAGTAAGCAACCTGGTTGAGATGTCAATATGAAAGTGCGGTACACTGAATGAAGAGAAGTCTTGCCAAGAGTTTTAAGAAGAATGACTGTGAAAGGTTAGTTACAAAAAAAGAGGGGTTTAATGGGGATCTGAGCCTACCTGAAATAGCCTTTCTACATATTATCTTTGCATTTTCTTGCTGCTTCATGAATTATGAATCAGTGATCCACTGGAAACCAGCACCCATTGAAGAACCTGGCAGAGTATCTGGCTTTCAAATCTTCTGCTAAATTCATTCCCAACACAAGTATATGCATCAGCCTTAGAAACAACTCTTAAACAAGGGCAGCCACTCAACAACAAAGTGTGAATTACTGACATGTGCTAAACCCTGGACTTGTGACTGCTAACAAGCACACTGAAGGAAAAAAGGCTCACTACATAGTACTGCAACCTTTCCACTTAAGCTGGTGTGTACTAAATGCCATCTCAGTTAAAAAAGCCAGGCCATAGTGGCAAGTACTTTGTCCTGCAATGCGTGGTTTCTCCTTGCCTAACAGTGACAGAGTAAGATACCTACATTAACAGCTGTGTACTTCAAAAAGTGGGGCAGACAATCTCTGACACAAACAGCTTCTTGACACAAAGCTTACAAAACTGCCTTTTCTTCAACCACAACTTTGCAAGTTGTAAAGTACAATAACTAACCAGTCACATGAATTGCCATTGTAGGAAGCCAGTGTATTTATGAAAAGCATAAGAACCACACTAAATGCTCCTCAGAAATGTAGTGTCCATAGAACCACAATAAATTTGCTTACAAACAGCAAAGTAATGCACAACAATCGTAAGGAAATCCTGTTCCCAGTAAGAGTTTAGATTTTAAAAGGTCACAAACCTGTAACAAGCAGTGCACAGGGCTACCGATCCACCTGCAGAGTTCTTCACAGAATGCTCCTTTACAAAAGATTAGACACATTGCTCTTTGTTTTACCTTTTCCATCTCAAACTTAACATCTACTTAAACATGTGATCAACCATTTTCATATACATTGTTTGCCCATGTATTGCTGGGGTTTTTAATTCCACCGAGAATGTTAATCTAACTTCAAAGGTAAAGAGAAATAGCATGGCTTGCTTTGTTCTCCCCTTAGTCATGCCAAACAATAATAGTTAAAAGGGCACCAAGAGAGTATATAGATACAGGTTCCACTAGGAGCTCCAAAAAGGTCCCCATCTTATTCCTAAACTGAATCCTTTAATCCCACCATATTTATTGCTTCTTTTGCAACACTAACTATATACTTGTACAAGAGACTAAAATACATTCCAGCAAACCGGTGTTTTTAACACTAGTCTTTGCAAAGCAATGATGTTTAACTATTTTAATAGCAGCTTCCTGAGAGCCTTTTATGTGAGCAGAGGAAGGGGAAGTGCATTTGTGATTTTGTTTCAATTAAAAGAGGGAAAGCTGATCCCATTATGAGCAACTGCAACACCGAGACACTTTGCGTCAAGGTTCATGCTTCTAACCGTTAACAGGAATCAAGAACATACATAACCTCAATTATAGGAACAAGAATCCTACTTGAAATCCTACTTGCTGCTGACATCAACTAGCCTGCTGGAAGAAGTGCTAATTCTGGAATGATGACTGTGGAACCCAGGTGCACACTCATCTTTCTCCCCCATTCTTTACCCAGGTAAGAAAAAGGAGGAAATAAGGAGTCACTGGGATCAGAGGCCAATCCCAAAGTATTCGACAGGTGAAAACAGCTGCCTCAGAACTCCCACTGTTACCACAGCCACCACTCTGCAGGTTTCCAAGCAAAGGAAGGCAGACAGTAATTCCAAAAAAGTACATCTTTCAAAAAAGGCTCATCTTAGTTTCAGGGTTTTCTCCTTGCCAAATTTCAATGGCCTGCTGCAGACAGAGGCAATAGAGCTTCTCCAAGGGTTTGCATTAATTTCATATAACAGGGTACATTAAGCAAGCTAATCTTAATACAGAGGTGAACAGCAAATTCTTCTAAAACAGGAGTAATAAATTGTTCCTTCAGCTCTGCATAGCATCTGGCAAAAAGATACTAGCATTTTTTTTAGTATCTTTTCAAAGTGGCAGCGGATTTTAACCACCTTTAGAGTTATATAAATATGAATATTACAGAATTATCCCTTGAAGGAAACAAACTGCTTACCTGCAAATAAACTTGCACCTAAACTACAAATAACTTATGTACTAAGTTTCATAACCTCCATGTACAGATCATTTTAATAAAGCACTGTAACAGTTTTAAGCTGGATAGCTCAAACTTAGCCATAATGCAAAGTTATAAAGAACTACATGCATTTGCACAAACCCATGTTTTGTTTTCCTACATAACTAATGTTATCACCATTGTCTTAAAAGCTTTTGAAAAGATTTCATATTAAAATACAAACTCCTAAAAATTTTGCCTTAGGATACACAAAATCCTGATGGACTCACTTGATGAAAAATGCCAAGAACTCCTTTTCTGTCAACCATCAACAGCAATCAAAACACATACGGATGAAGACAGGACTGAGTGCACAACTTCATTGGTTCATAATGAACAGAAGAGCAGATATTGAACAATTGATTGCCTTTTGGACATTTTGTTTTGGAAACAGATTGTTTGCTTGTGTTCTTCCTCATTCTAAAAACAACTAAATCAGGCTTCTGAGAAGAAAAATAAAGACTGGTAATTTTAAAATGCTATGAATGTATCCATCAGATTCCTCACAAGGACTAGCTTCAGAATAGCTGCTTGCTATTCCATGAATCATTTAGGCAACTGTGAACAAAAAGACATGCTTTTGTTCAAATCACGCACAGTGGGATTACATGGGGACTGACCTTCCATGTGTTAATTGAAGACAAGGCTTTGCTTTGAGCTCATTATCACTCTTACAGACAGACCTGCAAGTTTAGAAAGTTTAGTATTTCTCCATTTCTGAATCTAGGTAGTTTGTTTTAAAAGTAGGCGCATACCAGAAAACAGGCCCACGTTTTACAAGGGTCATCACTACCTTCAGCACAAAAGAATAAAGTGCTCTATGTGCAAGGAAAGGGATACAGATAAAACAGAACAAAATTACATCCTCTGCAATTTCACAACAGTTTCAAAGTGCTTGTTACAGGCTTTAAATACAGAAACGGCAGGCAAATTTTCCTCCTAAATATATTAATCAGGAGGTATTGAAAAAAAACCCATAAGCAGCCCTCAGTGATAAAAAAGCTGATTGTTGCACCAATTCTTACTAGGGGTTTGATATTCTAGAGCCACTGACATGAAGGGAAGCATGATTACGTCTCAATTAAGAGACTTTAAATAATGCATTTCAGAAAGCAAATTACATATACCTTGTTTTATCATCTTTTTAGAGATGAGAACACAACAGGTTTCTGGAACATAATTAAAAGGTGTTTTGAGACTGTAGCACCAGCCCAAACCTGAACATGTTTCTAGTCATCACATTATTTCAGCCATTCACTGCTCCAAAGATTTGAGTGAAAAGAAATATGAAGTGGGAAGGATTCTACAGGAATGTTTGCAATTCCTCCATCACTGCTTCATCCTGCCAAAGTGTGTTCCAGATAGTGATCTGGTTATTATTTGATAATGTTAACTACAATATTGGTGACATAACAAAGAAATTTGCCTAGTTTAACGTAATAACTATCAAATCGCAAAATTTGGCACCAAAATATAAAGCAAAATAGCATGAGCAAGCATTGTCTTTCATTATTGTTTGTCTTCCTATAAAAGACAGGAACTAAAGCCACTTATCTTGTGGTCTAATCCAATGGGCACCAAGTTTGTTGTAAATTGTCAGGCTCTGGTACAGGAAGCAGAACAGTGATAGAAGTGTTGAATTGCATGAAAACAACATGTTAGATATTACCCCCAGTTTGAAAAATCCTGGCAAATTCAAAGTGTTTAGAATTTCTTTCAACTTTAACATCATCATCCAGCAACTAGCAGGATGCATTCAGCATCACACAGAAACCCTGCACTTGCTTCTATCTGGGGGCTTTAAAAAAAAACAAACAAAACCACCAGTTGTGAAGTGCAAAAACTCGAGATTTCATTCCCAGTCTCTTTAACGAGCAAGTGGTATTCTCTACCACCAAATAAACAACAGTAAGGATTTGTTCTACAACTGGAAGTCAAGCCAAAAAGGGACTTAAATCAAGGAAGATGTGTAGAGTGTAGAAACAAGTGCTATTCTACAAATGCTAGAGACCCATCATTCTACGGAATTGCATTCCTCATCTGTGTTTTTTACCCTGAAACCAGGTGGAAATTGCTCTCAACCACAGCAACAAATTTGCTTGTAAAACAACATGGTTTTTCAGCTATATGGCTCATTCACCCTTAAAGTTGGTAGTTGCAACAGCTTTTTATTGAAAATTTCAGGGCAATATGTGCTTGTCCTTACTCTCAGTGAAACCAAGTGACAGTAACACAATCTACAGCAGCTACACCTACAGGGCCCACTCAGGACTTTGCTCAAACACTGTGTGTGCAACTTCCCTCAGCTCAAATTTATAAGCAGATGCACTGAAGTACACTGGGAAAAAATTCCATAAGAAGGCCAGATACCATAGATTGTGACATACAAAAAACACAACACTGAAGATGTTGAGAATAATAATTTTCATAAATTCAGGCACTGAAGTGAAAACAGCACCCTCTTGACTCCCTCTTTGGTCTTTTCAGGGACTGTGGCTCTACAATATGTGACCACCAACAGAGAAGCCAGTTTTTAAACAGCTTTCTTTAAACAGCTTTCTATTTCCATCCAGAAAGTGCAGATCAGCACCTTCTCAGGGCTGCTGATACAGCTGTTCACCAGCTGTGCTACGAATCACCAAAATGAACCCTCAAAACAGATACTTTTAACCTAGATCATGTCAGTGACCCAGTTTTACAGAGCACCCTTATAAACAGTAAAGGTATACGTGAAAATGCCAATTAACATCCTTGGCAAAGTTCTTGGCAGAAAAGCATCTCCTCCTTTCCCAAAAGGAAACACAGGTCGCAATTACACCCTCAAAATACAAGAAAACCAAATGCATACACCAAAGTGCTATCTAAAGGAATCTTTTAGATCTTTTTAGATCTGCCTTGAAATGGTATTTCGATACCTCAGATTACTTGGCATGTACTAATCTCAAGGTAATAGAAATAACTTACCAAACGTCTAGCAAATTCTTTATTTTCTGAAAGAAATCCATAGCCTGGGTGGACCTTGAAGGAGGAAAAACAAAAACACACATCAAGGCTGACTGAACTCTGCAGAGACTGTCTAGTACCTACTCAGAAACTTGGGAAGTAGACCATCCAGCATTTAAATTAGTTGAATACCTTAAAATGTCTTAACACACATTAATCTATCGCAAGTGGAACTGTAAAACCTCATTGGTTGAGCTGCCATTTCTGAAATAAACATTCCTTAACCAGGGAGACAGGTGCTGTTTGCAGAGCAATAGATACACTCTTACAGTGGTTTGCCTTCTGCTCTTTTTAACTCCATTTTGTCACATTTATCTCACTGAAGACTCCCACATGTTCCCCCACATTCACCTCCTTAACTACTATAAAGTATCCCTCATCCCAAAATATTTCCAACACTAATCACAACAGCGGTCTTAAAGTAACCGTCCAAAGCTTCGGCCTCCAGCAAACCTCACTAGAGAGCAGAGTTCAGTGTTCGTTAGCTTACGTCATGCACCTATAAATCCTCCTGGACATGTTCCTGAGTGTCCTGTACCTAGGTGGTCCTGCTCTGGCACGGGGATTGGACTGGATGCTCTTTCAAAGTCCCTTCCAATCCCTAACATTCTATGATGCTGTCCACTTTACACCCCAACATACATCTAGTGGGAGTACTCATTTAACTACTCAAAATTCACATTAGATTCTTATCCCAATATACTCTGAGAAGCAAAGCATAAACCTTTTTATCCTCCTCTCTCAAAGAGCCAAAACAACTGGGTAATTAGTGTTTGCTCACATACAGTCAAGTTTTATTTTAATAAATGGCCTCTCTACAGCAGCTCTGAATAATACATTTATTTCACTGACAGAACAAAGAATATTGGGCACGTGAACATGACCACATATTAGGCTTTCCAACCAATTCCTGTTAAGCTTTGAATCTCTGGCCAATTTGGAGGCAGAAAGGCAGAATAGCCTACATTTACACACAGAAGCCAGCGTGCATTTTGTAAACATTGTGAAACAAAGATAATTATGGTATGCACCATTTCCCTTAGCCTCCTGCAAATAACATTTATATAATTTAGAAAAGCAATTCAAACCAAGTTTCAGAAAAAAGCTTTTTTGGATACATTTTGTATAACACTTGTAAAAGATTTTCTAAAAAAGCCATTATGGCATATAAAGGGTTAGTGCTCAAAACTAATTGGGATGTTTTTTTTCCCCCAGCAAATTTGGAAATGAACTGAAGCTGCTCCCTGGTGTGAAAGCTGAATCCAGCAGCCACCTGCAGGATCAGCGCCCAGTGCTGCCAGATGCTACAAAGCCTTTGATTTCCAGTAGCGATTTCAGACACATTTAACTCATGTGACATGGACTAACTGGAATAGCATATTCAATCACTTCCCCCCCACACACCTTTAAAAAAAATACAAACTCTGGCTTTTCTGCTTTCTATATATGAAACAGCTGCAGCAGATAGACTCATTCAGACTCACAGCTTGGGCCCTGGTTTTCTTAATGACTTCCATGATGGCATCCATGTTGAGGTAGCTTTTGCTGGTGGGAGCTGGGCCAACGCAGACAGCTTCATCCGCCATTTTCACATGAACCTGAAGAGGCAATATTGTGCATTAACAGATGCTCCCAGCAAAAGTAATTACCATCACCCTGAAATATGCACACAAATTTGATTGTTTCAAAGAAAATTTAAATACCGTAACCTCTCTAAAATACACACTGAAATTACCAGCCCGGGCATACAGGAAAACACAATAATGTTACCTCTCATTTCATTTAACTCCAAGTTTAAGTCACTATCAAAATATTTTATTATTCCAACCTATTATTTTGAATTTGATTAAATAAAATCACAACAAGTATAATTTCAGCTTCCTATACTGATCATCTATATGTAAATTCAGGCTAAAAACTACTTTGTTACATGTAACCAGGGTAGTCTAATATCTTAATACTTAATAACAAACATTCATGACCAGTTCTAAGCAGGCTCCCCAGGAAGTTGGGGATAATTAGAGTGAATTGAATGAAGGGATGCAGTGAGTGTCCCTGCACAGCATCAGGTCAGCACCATGCACAAATTAAAGCCCATGACTAAAGAGTTCAATATCACTACACGTGAACCAGAAAATCTTGAGAATTATTTAAGCAGGCTCATGTTTGATTCTTAATCCATTGTATCCTCATTCATATGCATTTGCCAAAACATTTTTAGTCAAACCTGAGCTGCATAAAAGGGACAATTATTATTTCTGGTAAAATTTGGAAAATACCTAAGATTTAAGTTAGAAGTCTACTTACAAACCCATATGTAGAAAAAAGTTAGGTAAGTTTAGTTAGATTGGCCTTCAATATGCTTTGACTTTCAGAGTTACTTTTTCTTTAAAGTAACATACACATAGACCAAGAAATAAAATAGGCAGGTGTTCTTCATTTTGCTCTCCTTCTGTAAGCCTGTAAATACAATTATATTACCTGTCCATAAGACTTGTTTATACTGACAGATTGACAAGTTCAATGCTTACCAATTTTAAGTTATTATGACATATCTGGCATCTTCAGCTTCTGAAAGTGGTACTGTATCACTTTAAAAGGCTGTTCTTTTAGAACGTTTCCCATGTGAAATGTAAAGCATTTAGCTTAGGAACACAGGATTTTGTTCTCTGCAAAAAGGAATTTAATTCGTAAGCAGCACGAAGGCTGTCAATTATGACAAACTAATGTTAGAAGTAATTTGGCCTCCATATAGTATTGGCTCATTCAAATATTTAGAAAGATGAGCATGCCACCTAATTCCAAGTTTCTTTCCAGGGGCACCTATTAAATAGCTTCTGAATTTGCTGTATGCTCAAGAGAATTCACATAACCTCCTGCAATTGTCACATTTCACATCTGAATTATTTCTTTGAAGTCACAATAGTTTTATTTTACCACTGCAGCATTTAGCTCCATGTTAAAAACAAACCAAATCCAAAAACCCCCAAGCACTAGCACAGATAGCAATGCAGCAGGACTTTGCTGCTTTTTAGTAAAAGCAAGTCAGCAAGTTAAATCAGTAATTTATTTTGATCAAGTGTTGCCAAGATTAGCCTGTCTGTCATCCTTCCTGAAACACCTAGTTCAAGAAACAGCACAGCTCTTAGATACATTTATTTGCATGATCCTCCCCATTCTCCAAGTTTTCAGGTTTCAGTGACAGGTCTTCACCCTATGGATGTTTCACACACCTTCTTTATTTATAAATATGGTTAAACCAGTTCACGTGCAATCTGGAAATAGAGATCTGCTTTTTAGTTTGTTACAGTAACTCCCCTTGCTAAGCATTTAATTTCTTTAATAATGCACTGTAGTTCATTAAGAATACTTCAATACCATAACACAATTACAAACAGAATTTACAGCACAGCATATGGAAACACAATTATACTGACCATAATTCAAAGAAATATTATAACAAGAGCCATCAACTGAATCTACATAAGCTGAAAACTTTCAGCTTACTACCAAGTGGCATGTAATTCATACAATTCACTAAACCTTTTATTCCACAGAAGATGACTTACAATACAGTGCTTCTAGGCAGACCAAAGAACTCTGCAACTCAGGCCTCAACAAGTTTCAAATACATTTATTTTCAAATTCAAGGTTTGCTTAAAGTACTTGACTTAAATCTTAGTCCTAGGCACTCAAAACTTGTCCCCCCACTTACTACAGCTGAAACTTCAGAAACCTAAATTTCTCCCTTCTTCTGTTATAGTTTACAAAAGCAATGTCAACAAAACAAAGCAGCAAGTCCCAGGAGGTTCTTGAAGAAATGCAATTCCTTCATAAATATTAGAATTGACCCTGCAGCCTCAAGCATGAATGGATAACAACAAAGGCTAGAAGAGCAGACAAACCTTAAAGTGCTTAATGGTTTATACTGCAAGTTTCAATCATGTTGGAACTTGACTCAAAAGATACACTGCAAGCAGCTACAGGGACCTGTTATGTTAGAGAATACAAACAACTAAAAAAAAAAATCAAGAGTCACATTATCTATGTTAAAGCAGATTTATTTCTGTTAAAAGCTGTATACTTGAGGTAGTGGAGTTCGTAAGGTTTTATTATATTGCAGCAACAGAAATAAGACAAGAGATTCACCAAAACCTACTGAATTACCATTTTACAATATTTCTAACTAATAAAAAAAAGCCTACAGACAAAATTTAGCCATCCAAATCCCAAAACACACGTTTTTAACACCTTTGGAATTCCAAACCTAAATATGTCAAACACTCAACTAACCCATCAGAGTCTTCTCACTTCTGCATCTATGACAACTAACCTACTATTATTCTGGACTTAACAGAGTCCTGGCTGAAGAACATTATCATGACTACTCTTAAAAACCATAACTAGTTGTAGATTAAGGTACAAAGACAGCTTGACACAAACTGAAGTACAACAATGGTTTTATTGCACTATTCTTTATGATCACAGTTACAAGAACCAGCTCAGGTCCAATCAGCGAGTAACTTAGAAGCAGACTGCAGTGAAATAGCCACCTGTTTCTAAAAGTAGTGTGGGTCCACATACCACCTTTACTCTAAGACAGCTGAACCAGTAAATCCTATCAGGCTTTTACTCAGGAACACGTATGTGTTTCTTTACTGCATTTCCAGCAAAGGGGCACATAAAGCAAGAAAACCATCTGATTAGCCAGCCATTCTATGCACAGATTGGTTCCAACCACCTCCCCACGCTGCAGCAGCTCTGAGTGTATCAGTGGCAGGTTCTAGAGATCCTCCTTCTACATTGCTTCAGCATTTCAGGAGGATTTATAAACCAGGTTTGGTGCTTGGGCTTGCCATCATTATCACAGAAGAGAAATATGCCCACAGCCAAACATTTGGGATATAAGCACCACAGAAATAAGTATCTGCTTTGCAGGAGATAACCATATTTAGAAGATTAGAAGAAGTGCACTGAATCAGATCTAGTAAGCACCCAAATCACGTTAGCTCTGCTACCCCTGGAGGGTAGCACTTGTGCCCTTATTTGACAGCAGAACGGTCTCCTGCCCAGTCACACTCTAAGAAGAAAATTCAGTAAATCTCAATCAAAACTTGTATCTCAAATAATCATCGAGATACCAAAACGAATGGCTTACTACCTAAAAATATACATAACACTTCCAGAGATGTTCTGGTGAACAGAGCAGATTCAAAGTAACCTACTCCAGGAGTCACTCAACTGTGACAGATTGCTGGTTGAAGCCCTATACTATAACAGAAGTGGTTTACATATCCATGCCCCTCAAACACTTAATATGGAAACAGTTTTCTTACTATAGAACTAGAATGTATAAAAAACTGATTTAAGGCAAAAGAAGCAATACAATTCTTTTCGGTGCATATGTAATCTATAGAACAATCAAAACCAGACAATGTAGAGATCCCTAGAATCATTACAATTCACGGCTCTGGAGTTTACCTCTCGCAATTCTGTTATGAATCAGGTCCGTTTTTCCTCACAAGTTTATTTTACAGGGATAATTCTCTACTTGTTCGAAAAAGTAAAGACTGACTTTGTCAGGAGAGTTAAAAGACAACCAAGAAAATAAATCCATCTACCTGTGTTTCCTAACAGAGTGCTTAGTATCAACCATACAGTTTCCACCAATGATTTTATATACTTGGGCAGTTCCTGGTATTTACCATATCACAGATGTCATTTACTTCAGTGTGAGTGTCTAATTAACACATGCAGACACACACTCACTTCCCCCTCACTCCTCTATCTCAGAGGAGATAAAAGTCTGGGAATCCCCAGTATCATTGCTTTTCCCATTAGATCATCCTGTGCATCCCCGGGTCTTAACATAAGCTGATATTCATGCAGCACAGACAAGTATACTGAGTTGCAAGATCAAATTTTTCCCCAATTTCTTCTGTACTGTTTCATAACTATGTACATCAGTTACAGGAAAACTGCTGTAACTGCATCTACAGTGTTAATCAATCCTAAAGAACCAATTAAAAAAAAGACCTCAGAGAACACTTCTGTTTGGTACACTGCATAGGATCTCAAGCATTATTTAGACAAAGAAATCTAATCAAACAAGTCATTCCCCTTTTATAGCTCAAATCAATATTACACATTGAAACAACATCCGTTGGTATAAGTGGATTCACTTAATTGGCCCAAACTGCATAATACCGCTCAGCAAGACAAATCGCAATTAGCTCAACCCATAAAATAGGGCTAATGAGTAAATCCTTCGTAAGGTAACTAAAAAAACCCAACCACCTCAAATCTTGCCAGCACCACTGCCAAAACAAAAACAAAACACAACAAAAAGCTTGTGGCAGTGAACAGTCTTGAACTAAAAAAAAAAACCAAAAACCAAATAGGTGCAAAAAAATGTCAACATTCACTGCCTTGCCAAAACCACATCTTCCATCTGCCTTAAGTGTCTTTAGCAGTTTCACGCTAAAATATACAGGCCAATAACACATTATGTGCACATTGTGTGTGCTATTCATACAGCCTTTAGAGAGCTATCTGAGAAGAAATACTACCATACTATTACAGCATGTAGCCCTAAAAAGAAATAACTGAAACACTTCTAAACCGTGTATAAAGCAGAACTGCAAAAGCAGTATCATCGCTATCTTCCACATTTACTTCTAATCATAATTTCAAAACCTAAATAAAGTTATATGCAAAAAGACAAGTTAACCTGCATGATCAGCATATGTAAATCTCTCTACAAGCTATTTTCAAACCTAGATTTTCTTTGATATACTAGAAATAGTTAAATGAGAACTAAGGCAGAAAATGTCTTCAGTAGCCTTCACACATTTGGTTTGGCAAGGGGTGTTTACTTACAGTCCCCTTCAAGTCTAATGACTCTCAAAACAGCTGATCCCTTAGCATCTGCTGATTAGATCCTGGGTTAGCAGACACCAGCCATGAAAAAAATACCAAAATAATATTAGCATCCTTTCCTCTACTCCTCCACCCTATCCTTTGGTTTGCAAACCAGTCAAAACTTGAAAACAGCAACTGCCTCACTATCAACCTCAAAAATTCCACAGATCTCAACTAGAATTAAAATTGATGGATCCAAGTTAAACTGAATAATCTTTACAAGAAAAAAAACCACCAATGACTGCATTTCTAACAAAACCAAAAGAATGCACTTTTCAACACATATGACGACTTCAATCAGTTCACAGTCTCACTTGTAAACATAAATGTCTGTAATAGTCCGAAATAGAGCTGTTTTCTACAACTTGCAATGAATTCTCTATACAGTCCTGAGGACATTACATATGAGAATCCAGAAGAGTCTTCAACTGACACTGCCTCCTAAAGCCTTTTCCCATATGCTTATTCTTTGTCAGATAACTTCACAGTGAAACACCTTCTAGAGAGTCTTGATGGAAAAGCAAGCTTTCTCCTTTAGATTTTTACTTCAAGTGCTTACCATGTTTTACCCTCAAAAACAGGGTATTATCATCTGCAGATAACAACAAGTAGCAAGTACAAATAAAGAACTTCTCAAAAAAGTTTTAAGAGTCTTAGAAAACAAGAACAAAAGCTAGTTTTTCCACAGTTAATAGCCAATAAGAGTAATTTGATTCCTATTGAATACTTAGTAGAATTCAGTTTGTATCACAACCTTCCACATATCTTAATCAGTGGCAACCGCGAGTCATTATTCTTCCTTCAGTAGGTTAGCTGCAAAAATAGAAGTGGAAAAGAGGTAAATTAACAGTCATTGTTTAATAATCTACCCTTGGATAACTGCAGCTTTAACAGAGGTTGAGGAATCGGGAGGGGAGAACCACAATGTTCCGTTCAACTCATCGCATCAATAGCAAACCACTTCCCACAATCTTAAAGGAAAGCAATCCTCTTGTTTCCTGGCATTCATGGTCCCTTTGGTAGGACAGGGTAGCTATGCAAGTGAAGATTAAAGGCAACACAGCCATTCAAAACAGCCTTTACTGATTTCGAGAGTGCTGTGGAAAGCAGTCTGAAAGCTAGCAACTACACTCACACTACTAGAGACTATTTTTACCTTGGAGTATACCTCAAATACTGTGTCCAGTGTTGGACCACTCACTATATGAGGGACTCTGAAGTTCTGGAGAAGGGACACAGGTGAGTGGCTAACCAAGCTAGTAAAGGATGTCAACCATGTGTCATATAAGGAACAGCTGGAGGGATCTGGGGCTGTTTAGCCTGGGGAAGGGGAGATGTAGAGAGCATCACCATCCCTGGAGGTATTTAAGAGAAGGGTAGATTTTACATTGAAAGACATGGTTTAGCAGTGATGTTAGGGCTAGGGAAAGGTTGGACTCTATGATCCCGATGGTCTCTTCCAGCAGAAGCTGGTCTATGATTTTGTGATCATCTAAAAGCAAGGCCAAAAGAAACAGGAGAATTTTACTTCAGAGCATACAGGAACGAGGTAAAACAATAAATCTGTTTACCAAACCAAGAGTCTCCATCTGTAGTTAGAAAGGCACAATTCATCATATCTAGATGAGTCTAGTGTGCTCTGTGAGGATGCTAGTTTCATCTTTGCAGTGTGTATGATTCTGAGCTTTATAGTATTTTAGAAAAAGAATTAGGGTTTTTGTGATGGTAACAAAACAGTAGTGTCCCACAGCGTTTTCAGTAGCCTCTCTGCATTTCAAACACATTGGTTCCCACATATCAGTCATTCTCTAATGGAATCTCAGCTTTCTAAGCACATTAGCAAAGCAATAGGAAAGATCTTTCTCATGCTGTTTCTTTTTCCTGCCTCTATCGAAAAAACAAGCTCACCACGAAATGCATTTGATGCATGTTCCTTTGTTTTGTTTTCTAAATAAGTAAAGGATGTGGGAGATCAGAAAACTAATAGGCAGGTCTAAAGAACAGTACCACTTGGCAGCGAGGGTAGCCAACTACAGAACTTCATATAGTAGAAGTTTAGCTCTTCACTGAGCAGGATACCCCAGGAAACATAAGGGATTCCAAAAAATACGCTTAAACTTAGTCTTATTACAAAGAATGACACTCTCTAGCACTTTGTTTCATTCAGGTGGAGCTGCTCTTTGGAATCGTTGAGCACTATACACAACCATCTTGATGAGATTGCCATCTAACTTCCCAAATCTGCCTGCCTACAGACGGCTGGGCTGCAGAAATTGCTTCAAACAATCAAAGATGACAGGGAAGTCAGGGATCCCTGATACCAGTTCTTGGGTTGAATGAACAGCACACAGCAACAGCAGATTCCTGGTACAACAACATTTAAAACAAGAGCAAGAAAGGAGGTATGGACATCAGCTCAAGGCAATGTATTTTGGAGCAGTAAACTAATAAACTAAACAAAGCAAACAGGAAGATCAGAAATGCAAGACACAGACCCTACAGTAAGTTAAGTTCTTTACAATGTGGGCTAACTTAGGGCAAAACCCTACATACAGAGATGTGACTGAAGTTTCACAACGAGCCGCACACTTTATGCACATACAAGCTGCCATTCAAAGTGTGATCCCACCCCTAACTCTCCTCTGCATTCAGCTCTAGCAATTACAGTGCTGCTGAGTCAGATCAATGAACTAAAGAGACCCAGAGGAAAAGTAATCCAAGATGATGGAAAACTTATCTTCTGTCATATCAGGAAGTCTTCCAGCCACACCATCTTTGAATCCAATACAGTCAACAAATGAAGGGACAGGAGAACACAAACAGTCCTTTCATAAATATTTCAGATAGAAATGTAGACACATGAAAACAGATCTAGTATGTAAAGTCTTAAAAAGAAAAAATAAAAATCAGAATAACCTAAGTATACTGCATTCATCCACAACCTAAAAGAAAATTTCAGTGCAGGTGTTCCAAGACACAGAATACTTTCCTTATGTCTGCTCAATATATACATATGCATCTCACAGAAAATTTGCATCCACATAACCTTAGTGCAAAAACACCATTCATTGAGTACTCACAAGTGGTTAAGAGGTTAAGTACCAAAGCAGTATCTATAGCAAAGCACAAAAAAGCAGTCATGAAATCTTCATTTTCATCACGGTCAGCATAAGATGTAAGATTAACAGAATTTAATACTTCTAAATGCTTTATTAAATATTCACTTTATTACACAAGACTCAGATTTTCTCCCTTCAGAGTTTCACAAATGTGAATATTCAGCTTCCTTCAAAATTATGCTTTGTTCATTACATAAGAAAATTACTTTTCTGACAGCACATTAGAATTATTCCTTTAAAAAGGACTTTGAAGAATATAACCCTCTACATAAAACCCATCACAAGCTTTCCATCCTCAAAACTCATGTTTGAAGTATAAATTTTTCAAACCTGATTTGTCTGAAGTATTTTTATAACTTGAAGAAACTTCTTCATGCAGGTGTCTACAGCTATGCCAGTGTTTTAGATAACACTTAATCTACAAGTGTAGCTGAATAGAATTACCATCCCAACAGCAAAGAGTGCAAACTGGAACACTGGAGGTTCCACGTAAATAGAAAAAGAAGCTTTTTAATTGTGAGGGTGAAAGAGCACAGGAACAAGGAGTCCTTGGGAGGTTGTGGAATCTCCTCCTCTGGAGATGTTTAAAACCCACCTGGACATGTTCCTATGCAACTTGATGTAGGTGATCCTGCTCTGGCAGGGGAATTGGACTAGATCTTTTAAGGTCCCTCAAAATCCCTAACATTCTGTGATGGTTGGCTTTCTGGGCTGCAAGTGTATACTGACAGTTCATATTTATAACACCATCTCCAGCGTGTCAGAACCTGTAATAAGCCCCAACTTGTACATTTAAATATGCTCATTGGAGCAGACTTTTCTACAATTAAACTCTTGTTTTTTTAAAAACTTGGATTTAAGAAAACAGATTTTTTTCTAAGTTGCATGGAACCACACAGCACAGCACCACACACACACAATGCTTCTTCTAAATCCTCTTTTCCGTTAGCATTTAGGTTTAGGGTTTTCCCCCCTCCAATGTGCTAAATAAAGTCATATTTCCTGCTGACAGCAAATGATTGGTTTACCTATAACTCCAGGGGGGTTTAACTAGCTGTCCTTTAAGAAGCTTTGACAGTTTAACCTGCTGAGCTCACAGCACCCAAGGGAGGGTCTTACTTGCAGTTTTACTTCTGCTGCTGCTGACCACTAATACTGACTCCACAGATAATGTATTTCAATAACAGCCTCCTACAGAGTTAACACTTTGGGTACCAGTTATGATGTTGCTTTAATTAATACATGAAGGTCACAGTTTGGTAGAAAGTTGTATTAAATCTGGCAGCGCTTGTAATAGCAGGAAAAGTGCACAAACTCACCTGTCCAACGGCTCTGGGATAAGTTTGCCCAGGGATGAAATTCAATTGGTTTATGGATTTACACAAGTTTTTTTATGTGAGCTCAGTCTATTGGTCCTATATCCTCTAAACATACATTTCCCAACATGATAATTTCATGATGGATATGAAACAGGTGCCTTTAACCACACTGGGCATGGAATACATCTACCTGGCATATAAAACAGTCCATCTCTTACAGTTAGGGGGTTTGTTAGGTTCTTTTCTTTGCAATGTATGGAGCATCCTGATAGGACAGAGGATTAGTATTTTCATTTCCTTGAAACTAAGTTGCTAACATGAACAATTTTATATTTTAGCAAGCTATTAATTACATAAATTTTTAAAGATGTTGAACATCTAGTTGAAAGTAGGAAATAACTCATGTTTATTTAAAGGAAACATTTCACAAAATACGAAAATGCAAACTAGGGATGCACATGTTTAAATGCATTTTTTGGAATAAGTATTTGCTTGTTCTTTTCCAACACAGCACTTAAAAGCACACATTCACTTCAAAAATAAAAGGGAAAAGAGATTTATTTTAAAAACCTGGTATGAGCTTTACCTGCAAAAACATCTGTTTGTTGGATTTCTTTTTTTTGCTAAAAGTACACAAATCTGACAGATCCTCTACAGAGTAATAATGAAGCAGCATGGGAGCTATTTAATATATTTCTTGATTAACTCATTGTCTGTCCAGTTCTCACAGAGACATGTGCTGACATGTCATAATCGTCATAACTCCCACCATCCCTACAGTTAACACACAAGCTCCTTGATTAGTGCACAACTCCCAGACGAGCCATTGCTAATGCTAAATAATTCCCTTCAGCCTCCTGCGACTGTACCGCAGGCTCTCCAATTAAATATAATGTCTCTGATGAGCCATATTAATACGGACAAATTCCTGCCAGGGATTCTAGCCCACTTACTTTCACCAAAGCAGGAACCCAAATAAAAGGAAGAAAGCCATACACATTCAAATTAGCCAAAATAATAGCTGCACCATGAGGCTTTAATTACAGCATTTTTGCAGTCACAGGTATGTTATCCTTAAGAGGCATCAGGCAGACCAGCATACTAATACAAGTTTATCAGTGACAATTACTAAATCACCATTTTAATAATTGAAAAGCAAGCATGTAAAACAGATAGCTTTTCAATCAGTTAATTACAATTAGCAATATCACATGTGATAAAATTAACTACAGAAACCCTGAGATCACTTGCTGTTGGAACAGCAATTATATTTAGCTGGTCTTGTACATTGTCATCTGAAACATTGGCATAGCTGTAGACACCTACACAAGAAGGTTTCTTCAGGTTATAGAAGTATTTCAGTAATGATCAACATATAAAATTTTCAAAACTTGCAGCAAGAAACTACCACACTTTTAAAACATGCTCACTTTACAATACGATGTGTTATGCTGCAGCAGGCTATTATAAGTATTTACAAGTATCAAGTTAGAAAATATTTTAAGAATATTTTAAGCCATGGGTCAAATATACAGAAGCCAAATTATAGTAACTTCCCCTCTTTAAACCAGTCAGTCACTAGAAAACCCAACCTTTCCTGTGTACACTGGAATTCCTTACCTAACTCAAAAATTGCCACCATTAGCTGGAAATTCACTACTCTAATTTTATGGAAATCATAAGGAGGTTCCTAGATCTTACAGCAGTGTCTGATATCCTTAGCCCCAATGTTGACCCTCTCACTGGAAGAGATAACAAAGGACATGTAAATAGACTGTTGCAGAAGTATCCTTTAGCAGTTTTAAATACTGCTTGCAACTGCACAAATTGTAAGATATTCAAATAACCCCTATGAAATTTTGATAAGCTCTTCCCCAAGGTCCTTGCACCTTCATCCTTACACTAATGCACTTCATCTTCATTTACCTGATCATTAGTTTCAAGTTAGTTCAGCTGGAAACCAATACACACTAATTACTTTGACATCACAAAGTCCTATCTGTCTTCACCACCTCCCTAGACAGCAGGGAGAAATTATCAAGGGTAGGCATGATAATATCCTGATAAATGATGATTCACATCACCTCGCTGTCAATCATATAGAAGTGCTCACGCAAGATACCACTCAATCTCATTACTGAATCCTAGGGCTAGGAGTACAATACACACCAGGAGTCATATATCTAACAGCAGGCCACCTGGGTAAGATGCAGCTCTCCAAGCTTTTCATGAATTTTGTTGGCTTTTTGTTTTAACATGGTAAATGTCAAATATTCATATACTGTACCACATGACAGTAAGGCTGGCAGAAAAGGACATGCTGTAAAACCAAGGCAATTCATCTTAAGGGTTCAAGCAAGAAAGAAATAGGTTCTTTGGAGGATAAGTTTAATTTAAAAAGTAATAAAGCTATCTAATGAAAGTTTCAAAGTTGATTTTCAATATTTGAGCATCCTTCCTCCTGAAACAACTCATTCAGAGCTCTGAAAGTAGTAATGCTAGCTTTGAAACACATTGACATCAGCAAAATTGGCCTTTTCCACAACACAAAGCAGATTTTCATACAATTAACATTCCTGTTTCAATACACAGCTGATTTGGAGGAGGTGCATTAGCTAAGCAACAAACTAAAAACTTACTAAGAGCTGCCTCCTCAGACTATTGCCTCTTTCCCTACTTCCACATGAGTATCATGCTTGTAGCCCTCTCAGTCCAATGACACACATAAAGCAACCTCCAATAGATAAGCGGCCCCAGTGAAGAAACTAGGAGCTGTTCTTTATGCTGAAGAGTGGGAATTCTTAGAATGGTTCAGGTTGGAAGGGACCTTAAAACTGACTTCCAACCCTGCTGCCATGAGCAGGGACACACCCCACTAAATCAGTGGGCTCAAGGCCCCGTCCAATCTGGCCTTGAACACTTCTAGGGAGGGGGCATCCACAGCCTCCCCGGGCAACCTGTTCTGATGTTTCACCATCCTTATAGTGAAAAACTTCCTTCTGACTTCCAGATTCCTCCTGAGGTGAGAGAGTAAGTTTGTGTAACACCACACCCCACCATATCCAAGATTTGTAACACAGTTTTTATAACACGCAATTTTCTTACTCAAAGTAGAATCATTCACCATCAGTAAAGCTGCACAATGAGATACCACACATTGAACAATACGATCAATGAGTGATGGAACACATGAGGAAGAATAGAGAAAACAAAAGACTGAGAATATGGGAGGGCAAAGTGTGAGAGAACTCTACAGCCATGTGTGTTTCTACTAGTTACTGTCAGAGAGAAGAAAAACAGTCAAAACTGAGGTCCAAAAATTGAGCAGGGAACAGTATTCTTATTTCTGCTTTTTTTTTTCTGTAAAGTACAAAGACGTACATTCTCTCATTCCACTGTGTTCTTCTGCTAAAAGGTGCTTTAAGCACTCAAAATTAGAGAAGGAAAGTACCCTCTGAAGTATGGATGCCACTACAAAGCGCATTGGTGTGGCATCTAGTGACTGCCTGCCTGTTTCACAACTGAACATGAACTTGCCAGGATGTCCCCTCAAAGAGGTTTTCTTGCACCTCCACTGCCCCAAAATGTTTGAAATATGATTATAGGCTCACAATGAAACCCTTGTGCCGTCTTCAAATACTCTCCCCTTTGATACTACCCAGGACAGGCAGTAGTAACTTACAGGGTCCTATTGAGATATTAACATAATATTTTTCAAGATACTCAGAGGACATAAATGCTAATATAACAAAACTAATGCAAAGCTCCATAATCTCCTTCAATCAGGGATTTTAGGTATGGCTGCATTACATACTTGACACATATTCTTCAAAGTCTAGCTTTCAGTGCAGCTGTGGATCACTTACAAACTTCAAAAGCCAAAGGCTCTTCACAAGCTTCCTGTCAAATTACCCATCTTAACAAAAGCCAGGTTCTAGTCTACACACACACACTTCTCGGTCCCCAGACTGCTACCCACAGTCCTCACAGGCTTATCAAAACGTACATATTATGCTACATATGATCGGTAGAGTAAGTGATAGTGTTCAGTTAACCTAAACACATCACATGCTTGGACAACAGAACTTGTTTTATTTTCAGACTTTCTGGTTCTTGATGGGGAAAAATAACATATTAAGGGAAAAATTATGAACAAAATCAGATAATTTTTTTTCTAGTGAATACAACCTCAGTGCTTTCCTTCCTAGATTTAGAGGAGGGCTGCTAATAAAAGGAACAACCAACAAAAAGAGCTGCAGAAGTGGAGCACTTAAGACAGAAAAGTGAGCAACTCAGACGAGAAGATACCACTTCAAACAAGCTTCAGGCTTACAAAAATTTTGAAATATCATTCATTTAGGAACTTCGTACAGAAGCGCGTTTTTACTTTAACTTAAATCCAAGCAGCCACGTTCATTCCAGACTTATCACATCTGTAACTTCTTAAAGAGCATACAATCTGACTATTTATGCTTTAAGAAGGCCACTATTGGCTTAACCGCTTGAAGTCATACAATTCGAATTTCTTCTGCAGAAGGAATATTGGTGCAGCGAATACACAGGCATGCATGCCTCCCTGCAAAATGAATTTACAATTATAGTTAATGTGTTGGCTTTACTCTCAGAAATCCAAGGGCAGAAAATTGCAATAGTGATTGTATGCTTTAGTTCAGCTGATGGAAATACATGGCATTCTAGCCAGCTGAGGCTTTCTTAAAGAGGCGTATCTTCAAATCAAAGACTTTGTTTAAATTTCTTTGGACCTGCAACAACTGCTTTATGAAAAAAAACACAACACCAAAACCTTTAAAAGGCAGTAGTGTCACTTCTTGAGGTTCATTAGCATGATGAAAGAAAATCAGCTAATTCATACAAAAAAAACCCATACATGCTTATTTTTATTACCTATGTTGTATAAATAAATTCTCTACAGAAGGTAATTCTGGCACAGATATTTTACTGTTGGGCAAATACAGAGCTGGACGCTTTAAGACATAACAACCCTACACCTTTCTTTTAAGGCACTGAGTTAATTTACAGTAGAATTAAAGTATTTCCTCTAAAGGAAAACATAAATGGGAAATTATTGTCAACAAGTGTCACTACTGCAGAGCTCCCATTTTACAAATTTATCTGTCAATCTTGAGATTCACCAGTAATGAACAAGCAGCTTCAGGCTCAATTGAGCCCATATTCAAGGCTTTTTAAAAAACAAAACAAACATCAGGGGATGCCTCCCCCACAGCCATCCCATACAGTATACTTGTTCTGCTAGCTCAAGACAAACTTCTTAAGTAAAACTGTCAAACAAATTAACTTTGTCCTGAGTTCAGAAGTATTTCTAGGAAACCAGCAGTTCCAATACTGAACCAGTTAACTAGCTCTTCTGGATACTACCAAGAGCAACAGCTGCACATGTTTGAACAAAACCATTACTCAAAAGTTCAGCTGAAAGAGCTTTCATGCAGCTGAAGCACCATATACAATGAGTGAAAAAACAGTAAATGTAAGATCAACAAAATTCTTGTTGTAAAACTTATCATAAATAAGAGCTATTATACAACTTGAGATGCAACTAAACACTTTACCTTTTCCAAACTAAATGCAACAGGAGCTGGGAGATCACCTGGTCACACTTGGGTTCATGCAACAGCACAAACATTCCATGCTGCCAAATACTACCTTCACGCAATTCAACTCAGTTGTCTCAGCTTCCATTCACCTTCCTTGCTCCTTTACAGTTAGACTCCATAATGTCAAAAAGGTCTTCAACCTAAAAGATTCTGTGACTCACACCCACAGTTTTGTAAAAGTTGTGGTATTGCAGAACCCAAGCCTGACTGTTCACCACACCGACTTAAAAAGAGTGCTATGGTACCCAGTTATAAGACTAAAAGAAAATGCAAAGGGATGCAACACAAACACGTAAAAGGCTTTTTACAACAGGCATTAATGCACATTAATGTATTTTGTACTCATGTTTTCTGTATTAATGCAGAAAAGGGGTCTTTGAAGATGAAAGAACAGAGTGCATAACAGCTTTAACTAGTGTGTTGCGTTCCTATCTGGTAATGCTTTGGCAGTAGGGGACATGGCTGCTGGTGTAGCCCCTGTATAAGCAGCTTCAAGAAAGCTCCACCCAGCTTGCCTCTGGCCAAGGCTGTCTCAATTTCGAAACGAAAAAAAAGGAAGAGCAGGCATCAACTGAAAATCTAACCCTAACATTCCCTTGGCATGATCAAGGACATTCCTACTCTGCACACCTTGGAAAACAGCACTATTTAGAAGAGTTAATGTCTCTAGATAGTGTATGACTGCAGAGCCCATTCTATGCACTGCAGACAATGGCTTGGGAATTGCCTTTAAAAAAAGCATTTAAAAGAGTTTCCTTTTCATATAGGTAATTCAACAGACCTCTTCTCAGTTTATCTGAGCACAAACTCCTGAAATACAATTGGGAGGCAGTAAATTGTCAAACTTACTGGATTTCTGCTTCTGTAGAACCATTCTCTTCTTTTGAAAGACAGCTTTGCAGATTTAAAAAAAAATAAATTACTGAATGATAATTTGACCAAACTTCAAGATCATAAGAGTCCTCAGTTTTGGATAAACCTCAATTTTTCAATCTAAGTCACACTTTAGATTAAAACTAAAGCAAAGTCCAAAAGGTTTTGTTGCATTTAAGAGCTCAAATTGTTCACCTAAATTCATTCAGCTTTATATAGACTTGGTATAACATCTTACAAGCTTTGCAGTTTCTCTAAACCACATTTCCACTTAACCTCCTTCTGGAATACTGCCTCAGACTCCAAGCATAATAGAAGAAACAAAGTCAGAAAAGGTAATTAGATCTTCCATTTCTAGGTCATTTGATTTCTTCTGTTTTCTGTCACTCATAAGACTACAGTTTCCAAAGAACAGTTGAATTCTGTGTAATTACTTGTACACCAAAGTGTTGACATTATTTCTGGTTTTATATTATCTAGCAGAACAAGTTGATCTACAAAAGCTGAACACATCTGGAAATGTCTATGCTTAAAGCAATTTAATGCACTAACACCTGAAGCCTTAAAGTGACTCCTATAAAAAATCCACTATGTTAAAGTAGTATAACTAGCTGTCCACTACTCCATGATGTTTTAGTAGATTACTTTCCCATGGGATTTTTTCAGTCATTTATAGTTCATTGCTTCATATGTCTATAGAATCCCTGCTGTGTTAAAAAATGCCAAATAAAATTATATCTCATTCACTGCTTTATGCTTTACCTTCTTTTGTCCCGATCCAATTAGTGAAAGCTTGTTCTTCATTTATCATACTTTTAGCTGATTACATTAGGCATTACAATAGTTCTCTAGCTTTCCTTGACAATGTTTGCACCATCAGTGTTACATTTATGGTTGAGAAGGCTCTTTCATCTTAAGCCTCTATTCCAAGCAGTTCAGGGGGAAAAAGTATATACGACCACTCTTGTTCAGCCAAAACTTTGCTCATTTCCTCATCCCAAACATAATTCCAGCAGGTATTTTTTTTAATTAAAATTTAAATTATATTGCTTATCTCACATGTCACTTTTCCAAATGTAAAGGATAGCAAATTGCAAGCTGAGCTCCCAAGTATATTTTAAAAAGCAGCATTTTGAATGGTATACTATATTTTTCCTTAACCCTAAACAGCAGACATAATGAAGAATAGTAGTCAGGATTTTTAAAACCCTAAAAAGCATTTACTAGAACTTATGTCTGTTATACTCACTACTACAACTATAATGACTATGGAAGTCTCAGAAGCTGTTTTATCAGGCTATATTCTCCAGCTCTACAAAAGATTTTATTTCAAGACACTTGTTAATTCAGCAAATTTTTTCCCCTCCAGCATAAATGACTTCATACCATCTCTTTCCCAATTCACATTTTAGGAGGTGGGAGGGGGTGCAAGTATAATCCATTCCTATTTAATACCATTTTCAACTAGCAGAACTATTGCATTCAATAGAAACATCCAAACATCTCCGAAGTCACCCACCTCATTTAAGCTTTAACATTCCCTCTCTTCTCAGTCACCTTAAATTTTAACCTATAGAAATCCTCCAGATCTCTGGGTATTTTTCTTCAATTAAGTGCACAAGACTATTTTTGTTCTCTATTTTCCTTCTTCAGGTAAGCTTTCTGTGACTCTCAGTAGGTCAGTTATTCAGTCTTTTTACCAAATTGCCTGTTTACAAGAGTCCCTTCTTTTATAAGTCCCTTCTGCTGCTTCCTGCTCACAGAAGTTAGGAAGTTTTAACTTCCTGAAATTAGAACTATGTACTGTTATAATCTAGTTACCTTTCATTAATATGTAAAGTTAGTGCATCAAACTGATCATTACTCTAGCAGTATACTCAAGACATTTGCCATTATGTACCACAGAAATTAAGTGTGAAGACCAAGGAAAAGTCTCACTGAAGATCTAATCTTTATCTCAGCTATTTACAATACCACTATTGAGCACTGTAAACTCCCTAGAGATTTTGAAGAATTTAGACTGTTTAACATAGAAGTTGAATACTCAACTAAAATTCCAAAATTAAGTTGTAGGCCAACGTTATTCACTGATGAATTCTTCATTGCATTCTTCATTCATTTGTGCATAGAACACTGAATAGGCAATAAAAGCCTGAATTGCTAGAATCCTTGTGATTTACCACCACCACCCAAGGAACACTCCTTCAGTTTAACTTCAGTTCTGTTTTCAACCAGAACTACAAAAAGGAAAGATACAGAAATCTGAACAGGTAACATAAGTTGCTGCTACTACACAAAGGTTGCCCTACCCTCTAAACAGAAAAACACACCTACTCAGATTTATGTTATTACTAAATATTTTTAGTTTGTTACTGTGTGGTAAATATAGTCCAAGAATAACTGCTTTGAGCTCATTATCAAGATCATCCAAACTGGCAGTCATACACCACTGCAATGGCCACATCATTCCCACAACGAATTACTGGAAGTAACCCAGTCACTAAAGACAAATGACATTAAACAAACTAATTCTCAGTGCAAGCACCCAAGGTAGTGCAACTTCAATGCACACAACTAATGCTCAGCCTTTACAGATCATTTTGAGTGGTCTTTAAGATTCAAAGAGCTAAGCAGACACTTGCACCTTTAGAGAACTTACTAGAACCTCATCTCCAGTGCATTAAATGCTACACTGATGCTTAAAGAATTAACACAACCATAACCATTCATAAAGAGAATACTATGAACTATTAATGCATTTGAGATACCAGCTTAAACTATTACAAATTAAAGACTCTACTTGTATTTTAAAGCCAAGAACAGCACTGTAGACTGAAGCACAGCAGGCATATTTGCCCTCCATAATGCACTTTATATAGACCTTTCCCTAGGGTCATGAGTTGTACTTTTCCTGTCATTCTTATCCCTTTATTGTGCTCTTCAATTTTTTTTTTTTACCTACTGCCTTTTTTTGTAGCTCAGAGCAGAGTCCATGCAATAAACAAAGCCATCCAGACACACTGGAATGACAACCAATTAATTTTCTCAAGTCTCTTACAGATTAGTGAAAAGATATGGGGTTTTATAAACAACTTTGTCTATT
This sequence comes from Upupa epops, assembly GCA_013397515.1. Taxonomy (NCBI): domain Eukaryota; kingdom Metazoa; phylum Chordata; class Aves; order Bucerotiformes; family Upupidae; genus Upupa; species Upupa epops. The sequence continues at coordinate 53,087 of VZRI01009163.1, read as the reverse complement.
TTCAAGAGTTCATGCCAGTAAGCAAGGCTGTGAAGTACTGCTAAAGAGCAAATCCATTTATCCTAACAGCAGATACTCTGTAGATATGATGGAATACAGGTACTAAACACCATGGTCCATACAAAGATACTTCAGAATTGCCAACACATCCACCATAGCACCAACAAGCCTGATAACACATGCAAGACTCTTTGCACCATTAAGAATGCCATCTACCATTTCAAGCAGTACTTACAGCATTGGCATCAACATCGCTGTGTATAGCAACCGTTTTAATCCCCATCTTCTTACAAGTTTTTATAACCTACCATACAAGAAGTAACAATTATTAGTATTTTAAATATCAACTTAATTAACTACAATAAACCCCCTAAAATATTGCATACTTACTCGGCAAGCAATCTCTCCTCTGTTGGCAATAAGGAGTTTTTCAAAAGTCTGAGGAAAAAGAATAAAAACCTTGAGAAATTAACAAGTTTTGCCTCCATCCAGAAGCACACATTCTTTTCTCTGCTTACAACCAGGATTTTAGTCGAGCTTGAGCTTGTAGCTCTGTGATAATCTAGAAGTGTTCTCCTGAATTAACACTGAAGATATAGTATAAACAGCACACTATACTAGATCTAGATGATTGAGTAGTGAGGTGGATTGTGAACTGGCTGCAGGATAGAAGCCAGAGGGTGGTGGTTAATGGGACAGAGTCCCACTGGATCTAGTGGGGTCCCCAAGAATCAACACTGGGACCAGTCCTCTTCAATCATTAGTGGGATTAGGGTGCACTGTCAGCAAATTTGCTGATGATGCAAAGCTGGATGATGTTGCTGACACCCCAGCTCTCTAGCCTGTCCAGGTCTCACTGAATGGCAGCACACAGAGCTGGGCAGAAAGAAACTCAATGAGGTACAACAAGGGGAAGCACAGAGTCCTGCATTTGGGTAAGAACAACTCCAGGTACCAGTATAGATCGAGAATTGACCTGTTGGAGAACAGGACAGGAGAAATGGACCTGCGGGTCCTAGTGGAAAGCAGGATGACTCTGAGCCAGCAATATGCTCTTGTGGCCAAGAGGGCCAACAGCATTCAGGGTGCATCAGAAGGGGGATGGTTAGCAGATGGAGAGACGTTCTTCTCGCCCTATTCTCTGCACTAGCAAGACCACATCTGAAGTACTGTGTCCAGTTCTGGGCCTNGTCATCTGGTGATAGGACAAGGGGCAATGAGTGCAAGCTGGAACAGAGGAGGTTCCATCTACGTATCAGCAGGAACTTCTTTCCAGTGAGGGTAATGGAGCATTGGAACAGGCACTGACAAGTTTAATTACTCACATACTTCATCAAGGTAGTTCTATATAAAGAGAGCTGCTTTATTAATTAAGAATGGTCACAGGGCAAGACAAAACTGTTAGTATCAAAAGGTCAAGAACTTTTCTAATTCCGCAATAAAAACACTAACAGAAAAAGACTAGATTCTTGTTTCTGCAGTTAAAGGCTAGTCTCAAGTCCAGCACATAAACAAAAACACTTTCAAAGTGTCATGTAAGTGCTGCTTTGAAGTAACATGTCACAGTCTGTCATTTCTGCTTATAAAGGTTTCACATGGAAGTCTTGTCATCACGAAGCAAAAAAGCCAGTGAATGGAAAAAAGAGAGCTTGAACTATCTGTAGTAGCCACAAGTTGAAATGACATAGCTCCTAGTTCAGAAAAAATAAACATCCAGTTACATTGTCTAAATACAACTATGCTTTATGAAAAGGAACAGAATCTCAGTGAAGCAAGGACCTTAATACAGATTTTTTTCAGAAGACAACTTAAGGCACAATTCTAGATATAGCCTGTTTTACCCAGTTGCCTACTCCTGTCTCACCCTTGGTTACTTGCTTCTATACTGGTACGTACCACGAGCCTGCAATACTTCAATATTAGTGTACCTTCAGCCACATTATTTTTACAAATGTATATTTAGAGGCTGTGCCAAGACAGTCTCACATAAAAGTTTTTCTTGGCTCCTAACTGCAGAGATTGGTACAGTTCAAGTCCCACGATGAAGAGTTACTATGCTTTGCAAGCCTTGAAGGTCTATCTTTAGCCAAGTTCTAAAATTCTCACCCACGCATCAGATCATCTAACAAATCACACTGCCACTACTTGTTCTGCAAAAAGCTTTTACTAGTCTGGCTCCCAGATGTTTAAGTAGGCTTATACATCCCACACCAGCCAAAATATTAACAGTTGTTTCACAATTACAACATGCTCAGGTCTGCACATAACTTTCTCAAGCTCACAATCATTTATCTAGCATTTTAAGGTCTATATTTGTTGTACCCAATCTTAACAACTACACTTGAAATGCACTTCATTTTTGGTTTAAAAGAGGAAGAAAAACATGCAATTAAAATAGTGACTGTACACTGGTTATACTAGAATTATCATTAGTAGCAGCACAGGGAAGAAGATAGTTTTTAAAACCAAATGTCAGCATACAGTAAAACATTAAATAATACTACTTACCTTTTCATTTGGATCATACACAGATGAATACAGTTTATGTGAAGTTATAAGGCACCATCTTGAACATAGTGTTTCACACTGCAGAAAAAAGAGGGAGTTAAATATTTTTTCCTGCAACTGTATTCCAGTAAGACAAAACCAGTTTGTATACTGACAGAGGAAGCTTCCATATCCTCCCTTTCTTGGATGAAAGCTTATAAAGATCTGTCTTCCTCTAAGCACACATCCAACAAGCAGTAACCAAAAACTATTTAGAAGCTCTAAATACACAGTCATTAGCTTAGATATAGCATTTTTAATGAACTTTCCCCTATACCATTTTTCTTTCTTCTTGTTCCAACAAATATCTATTGAGAAGTTACCAAAAGAGCCTACATGCATGTTTCTGTACACACTGAGGGTGGGACCTGTTGGGAACACAAGCAGGTAATGGACTAGGCCAGTACAGAGAGCCCAAGTAGAACAGACTTGAGATGCTACTTCCTCTCCCAGTCTTTCCTACCACAACCCCTGTCAGTGGTCCGAGAAAGACAGGTCTTATTCTGTTTTGCTCCAAGACTCATGCTCTAATCCAGCTGCTACAAAGATGCACCTATAGTTTAACAGTTTTGCATTATATGAAAGGAAAAAACAGTACATACAAGCTACTTCAAAGAGAACATGATAGATGACATGCCAGATCTGCATATACAGTAAGACAGATTCAGACAGGAACTTCTCAAGCAATTCACAACATAATGGCAGTTACAGTTAACCATAAATAAAAGACAAACAATCCCACACACTGAAGTTGCATCAACACAGGCAGCTCTGGGAGAACTATGCTTACTCACCCAGTTGGAATTGGAGACTGTAAAAACCTTAACACTAAGTATTGTTGAGTAAAAAGCACAGAACAGCAGTGATTGGCAGTCTGTCAATTCTGTCTGAAAGAATTCTTTTCAGAAGTTGCAGAAATCTGAATAAGTAGTAGAAATAAAGGCTCTCCTGGGAAGACGCTAAAAAAACCTAATAAAGACAGACTACAGAAAGGAGACCCAAAAAAAGGAAAAATATGTTCATATAAAGAGGATAATTAGAAAATTTACCTGCCCCTTCCACAACAGTAGTGAACATAGGATAACCGATTAATAGCTAAAATTCAAAGTTTATTATAAGGTCATGCTGACTCTGAAGCCACAGTGTCTGGCAGGAACTGGAATGACAACACATAGCCCTCTAACCTGATCTAGTTTGAAGACACTTTTCACATTGCATCACAGAAACCAGCCCAGGATTGAGAAGAACACCATATTTGTAATGCCTCCGGTATTACAATGTTATAAAGAAAAAACAATGCATTTCAACACAAGTCCTGTAATACCTAACTAAGGAAGCCTTAGAGCATACTACCTCATGCCAGCTCAGAGCAAGCTTCAGGAGTAGGAAGCTGCTAGGGCTTCAGAAACCATTTAGATGTAAATCACTAGTGGCAGAGGTAGTATACCCTGTCTCAGGTAATCCAGATAAACTTCATTATTCTGGAACAATTCAGACAATCTTAATTATTTCCAAACTATAAAGTTCATGGGGCTGTTCCATCCATGCTTTGTTCTCTCCCACTGTTGCGTTTCTGATGTGCTAGAGTCAAAACCAAAGGTTTCCTTTTTGCAGGAATTATATTACTTCTGAGTATAGAATCATAGAAATATTTAGGTTGGAAAAGACCTTTAAGAACAGACTTCAACCATTAGCTTGTACCAAGCTCACCACTAAGCCATGTGCCTAAGGTCCATAGCTACACAGCTTCTAAACGCATTCAGGAACAGCAATCCAACCACCTCTTTGGGCAACCCATTCCAATGCCTGATGATCCTTACAATAAAGGATTTTTTTCCTAATGTCTAACCTACACTTCCCCTCGTGCAACTTCAGGCTATTTTCTCTTGTCGTATCACTCATGCTGAGTGGCATGATCCAGATGTCAGATGTTTAGGTTTACTTGGTTGGTTTTAGATATTTAAGGTCTTCTCCAGCCTTATTGTTACTGTGATACTTATGTGAAGAGACCAACATCCCCCTCTCTACAATCTCTTTTCAGGCAGCTGTAGACAGCAGTTGACTCCCCTCAGCTTCCTCCTCTTGAGACTAAAGAGCTCCAGCTGCCTCAGTCATTGATCATAAAGCTAAAGCTTGTTCTCCAGACCCTTCCCCAACCTCACTGCCCTTCTTTGGGCCCACTCAAATACCTATCTTTCTTGTACTGAGGTGCCCAAAAACAGAATGCAGTACTCAAGGTATGGCCTCACTAGTGCTGAGGCTTTAGGTGGTCAATCACTTCTCTGCTGTTAGAGACACTATTTCTGATACAAGTCAGGATGCCATTGGCCTTCTTGGCCATCTGAGCACACTGCTGGCTCATATTTAGCCAGCTGTCAATTAATACTTTTACTGTCTACCTGGTGTTTCAGGTAGAAGGAAGATACAGGAGAACCTTCAGCCAGCTGCAACTACATCTACCAGTTGGTCATTATCCCAATCCTGCTTCAAGACTGTTACACTTTCTGCGGCTGTTACACTTTCTGCGGCTGTACTGTGATCTAGACCTTGTCAGAGGGAAGAGCAAGGACACCTATGCCAGAAGGAGCAGAATGTACTCTTCTGCTCCACAACACATGAAGTTATGGATTGAGTTCCTCTCTCCTGAAACACTACTAACAGAAGCAAGTTAGTGAGAAGCATGAGTTAGCATCTCACTAACTTGAGATCACAAATACTCTGAAGAAGGTCACACAGGAGACACATACACAAAAGTCTCCACCAAGGTAATATTATTCATTTAAAAGAAAGTGTTTGAGTGTCAGTGGGGTAATCTAAACACTTGCATCAGCTGGGGGAGGATAGGGGCAAGCAAAGCAAAGCTTCTGAATTGCCTTGTAAACACCTTTTATACCAACCTAGTTTGGAGAGCGTATGAGAAACCAGGAAAGTTACGCCACAGATGGAGAATATTAAGAAAAGCCAGGACAAGAAAGTTAAGTCAGCATTAGTTTCAGGATCTTAGCCACATGCTGTCTTTAAAGAAATGCATGTTCAAACTATTTATACAGACAGTAAAGCTACCGAGCAATTAGAAAACTTGAAAAACCACATTAAACCACACTCAGCTCTGTTTTTACAGTACAGTACTGGGCAGATTCCACATAAAAATCTTCTAGTAGCATAAACTAATCTTGCATCTATGTTTACAAACTTAACTACCTCTTCACACACACACACTCTAGAATAACTTCAAGGATCACATTCAGCTCTGAACTAAATACACGTGCTGTAATTTCCTAGAACAAATCAAGCACATCAGTCAACTCAACATGTGAATTTCCAACTCTAATCTACAATCCTGGAAAGAAGAGGTATTGGGGCTTTGTACTTCTGTCTACCAATACACACTCAGGTTTAAGAGCTTGCCTAATCTAGAATCCACTTCAAGAAAAGGCTCTTTGGAAGTCCGTTCCCAGCCACTATGAGCAACTAAATTACTTAAAAATTAAACAGGCATTTTGTAAGTAATGCATGCCTAGAATCACAAAGGAATATCACTAAACTGGCACCTCTGAACTGACAGCTACTCAGGTGTCACCTATCCCTGGGTTCCCAAGCTATAAGCAGGTTTATTATAAGTGCAACCAAAACTTTCAAATGAACCCTCAAACCACCAACCCAGCCAAGCCAATCTAATTATCAAGCTACATTCTTAATTGGCTGCGTCCCCCAAACCACATGTGCTCCAGGCTTTGTAACTTACACAAGAATTTCCTCGAAACAGAGCCCGGAGATTTCAGCTTGACCTAGAGACTTTGTCTTAAAAAAACCAAAAAACTAGGAGAGCAACTGACTCATCAGGTATAACACTTTTATTATGACTTGTTACTTCAATACTCACTCTTGAAAGCCCAAGAACACAGCCTATTCACCCATGAAAGCTCAACTCCAGTCTTCCGAGTTTCACTTGAAGCTTCCCTCCAAGTGAAACAACCAGTGTCAGCATTATAGTTTGGAAAAGCATCCTGCTCTATACCTATTAAATGCACAATGGCCAAATTGAGCTCAAACCTGAATAGCTCTAACAGTTATAATTTAATAGAAATCAAACTATACAGTAATTCATAGAATGGCATGCTCATCACACACTACCGCTTTGAGGCCCAGCGGGGAACCTGCCTCCCAGGAATCCAGTACAGCCCCAGGAAACCTCTTCAGTTGGTTTAAGGACACAGCATACAACAGCAACCATTACTAGAAAATGCAGTAAGCAGTGCCCAACAGCAACAGCTAGAGCAGCATGCTTCATTTTCACTAGCCAGTTTTACCTGTTCCTTCTACCTTCCACTATCAATCCTGATTTTTTTTGCCCCTACACTTTCAGAGATTCAAGTTTAAGACTCCACAAGAATAACTCCTATATATTTGCAGCATATATTCCAATAGTCGTTAATGAGTGTTAATGAGTAATTATAAACATGTGAAAAGAGTAACGTTTTAGTATTTTGATTATGTGACCAAATTCTTTATTTCAACTCACTTGATACCCTAATCCCATTTATGAAACTGAGTACGTTTAAAGCATATACTGATAGAGTATGTTTAAAACATACATTTAATGTCTGCAAAACATCTATAAGGCATAAAATTCAGCTTATTAATACAAGTTTGTACAAATCCTGTAAACAGAAAAGTAAACATATATATGTACATTCTTTTCTTTTTCTTTCCATTCCTTTATACTCAGAGTCTTGAACAACCAAAGTATTTTTAACAGTAAGCTGACCCTCCTGAAGCCAAAGCAAACATATAGTACAAACATGTGTAAGGTACACCACACTACACATAGCAGTTCTTTTGCTCTTATCAAGTTTGAGAATCATTGGTAATTCTAAGAGGAATACGAAAAATTTCTTATTTACCAGCATAAGACTCCACAAACAAGGAAATATCCGCCTATGGCTATTTTCTTAAAGCCAAGCTAGCCCTACACCCAAGTATCTTTTCCTTTGTGTAAGTCCTCACAGTCATATAGTCAGTCACACAGTGAATCAGACCAGGGAATATATCCAGCTGAGAAGATACTCACAGTAAGTGGGGAAAAACATTTTCTCTACCAGATTTCAGCCCAGTTTATCTATTTGGATACTCAAGCAGCAGTGCTGACACAAGTTGGAGGGAGACAGAAGCTCAAAAAGAACACAGCCTGTGATCAAGCCCTGCAGACAGAACAGTTTAAGGCAGCAGCTAAAATAGGTCCATTAAGACTAGCCCTTTTGAAATAAACCACAGCACTGTTAACAATCATACAGGAACTATCAGTAGAACCAACAAAATAAGAAAATCAAAGTAAAATATTTCAGCACAAGACTGGCATTTTTTTTCCTCAATGTAAACTTCAGTGAACTTTTAATCTTTTCATCCAGTACTATATTTGCATATAGTAGGTGACACAGTATGTTTTGCCTACAGAATCCAAAAATCTGCTCCTAGGAGTTGAGAGAAAAAGAAATCTCCACCTGCAGTATACTTTAAGATTGTTGGTCATACTAAAAATTGTAGTTTACATAATACAAACAGTCACTCAAGTCCAGAAAATAAGTCTACCTTCACCTCCCTAGACTGGTAGCCATTTTAGCTCCCTTCCCTAGAGGGGAATTTTTCTTACTATAAGCAATTAGAGGGGCTATTTTCCATAGTTTTTCCCATATATACACTAATTGTAGTGCATTCAATTGTTACACAACACTTTGTGCTAACACTGCTTGTTTTTAGCCTAGATAATTGTCTCTCTCTTAATCTAGCCTGCAGAAATAATAGAGAAGAAAACACAGCAACTACCTGTATGAAATTACTCTAAGGAGTAACGCTTTCTAGAAATACAAATTCGTCACCAAAACGTTAGCAAAGCCTTGCTATGAGTTTACTGCATGTTCATGAGAAGCAAGAATTAAAAAAACCACAGTAGAGCTTAAAGTGACAGCTGAAAGATCCACAAGAGTCTGGAGCAAAGGGGTGAGGGGAAAACACCACAGTTCTACAAAGCAGCAGCTTTTTTCTACCAGCTTTTACTACTAAAAATAGCACAAAGCTACACTCGACCCCTGAGCTCCTGCTAACATATGGAAAGGACAGAAGCAAACAGGGAGCAGCACAGAGCCCTCTCCGGCAGCAAAATCCCTGAATTCCCACTTCTAGCCACACACGGGTGGGATACATGAAGGAAGGGAGCTTTAGATGCTGCTAGCTCCCAGCAGGCGAGGCCATGGCCCGGCTTTCACAGCCTCACGACACCTCCTGCTTCTAACCAGCGCAGCCGAGGCCGTCAGCCGCTCAGCCCACGAAGGGGTGGCACCGGCAGGCTCGCACCCCAGGGCGCCCCCAGCATGCAGGGGTCAGCAAACCCCCAACACCGCCTCCCACCCGGCGACCTGTCACTGACTGCACCTACACACATATAAGATACCCAAAGGACCCTCGCACCCACAGAAAGGGAGCAGGGGGGCACCTTCCGACCGCTCCAACAGGCGCTCCCCTTCCTCAGCCCTCTCCAGGTAACACACACGCACCCCTCCCACCCGCAGTGGGCACACAGGGGACAGCGCCCGCCCCGCGACCCACCCGCAGCCACCCGTGGGTGAAGGAGAGCCACCCCGGCCCTTCACAGATGGGCACCCTCAGCCGCCCCACAACGTGGCGGAGGGAGTCGAAGCACCCGCGCTATCCAGCCCACCTTTTGCAGCGCCCGGAGCCCCCGACGACCGCCCACGACTGCCCTGTTCAGCACTACCGCCGCCATGTCTACAGCCACCGCTGCCCGGCCGCCCTTTCACCCACGGCGGCGGAGGGGCCGG